>VCHN02000014.1:53235103-53498482 GCA_007115665.2 Sequoiadendron giganteum
CTTAACCCTAAACCCTTAAAACCCTCTACCCTCTACCATCAACCCTCTACCCTCTATCTCTCTCCCACTCTCTCTCTCTCAAGTCTTTCCTTCCTATCCCCTCTCCCTCTCCCTCTCTCAAATCACTCCCTCTATCTCTCTCCCCTCTAACCTTAACCCTAAACCCTAAACCCTAAACCCTTAAACCCTCTGCCCTCTACCCTCTATCTCTCTCCCACTCCCTCCCTCCCTCTCTCTCAAGACTCTCCCTCCTACCGCCTCTCCCCCTCTCCCTATCTTAGGTCTCTCTCTCTCACACACACTCACTCACTCCCTCTATCTCTCTCCCCTCTACCCTTAACCCTTAACCCTAAACCCTTAACCCTTAAATCCTAAACCATTAAACCCTCTACCCTCTACCCTTAACCCTCCCTCTCTTTGTCTCTCTCCCACTCCTCTCTCTCTCTTTCAAGTCTCTCCATCCTACCCCCTCTCCCTCTCTCAGGTCTCTCTCTCTCACTCAATCCATATATCTCTCTCACACTCCCTTAAACCCTATACCCTCAACCCAATACCTTAAACCATAAACCCTATAGGTCCTCAACCCTATACCCTCAATTCTCAACCATATACCCTATACATTGGATCCTCAACCCTCATATATCTTTTTACCTCCCTCCTCTTCTCTCCTTATCTCTATCTCACTTCTCCCTCCATATCTCCCTCCATCTCTCCCTCCATCCATCCCACCTTCTCTTCCCTAATACCTCAACCCTCTACCCTCAACCCTTAAAACCTTAAACACTCAACCCTTTACCCTAAAACCTCAACCCTCAACCCTCAACCCTCAACCCTTAAATCCTAAACCCTTAAAACCTCTACCCTCTACCCTCAACCCTAATCCCTCAACCCTTAAACCCTTAAACCCAATTAAACTCTCTACCCTAATCCCTCAACCCTTAACCCTTAAACCGTCAACCCTCAACCCTCTACCTTCAATCCTAAACCCTTAACCCTAAAAACTCAACCCCTATACCTTGAACCCTATATGTTGGACCCTAAACCCTAATCCATCAACCCTATACCCTCAACCCTCTACCCTCAACCTTAAACTCTTGACCCTCAACCCTTAAACCCTCTACCCTCTACCCTATGCTTTTAACCCTTAACCCTCAATTCTCAACCTTCAACCCTCAACCCTTAATCCCTTAATCCTCACCCCTTAAACCCTAAACCCTCAACCCTTATACATAAATTAGACCCTCAACCCTAATCCTTCAACCATATACCCTTAAACCTATACCCTAAACCCTCTACCCTCAACCCTAAATCCTCAACCCTAAACCCTAAACCCTTAAACCTTCTACCCTCTACCCTCAACCCTCAACCCTCAACCCTCTACCCTCTACCCTATACCCTCAACCCAATACCCTAAACCATCAATCCTATACCCTCAAATCTCAACCCTCTATCCTATACATTGGATCCTCAACCCTCATATATCTCTATCCCTCTCTCCTCTTCTCTCCTTCTCTCTATCTCACTTCTCCCTCCATCTCTACCTTAATATCTCAACCCTATACCCTCAACCCTTAAACACTCAACCCTCACCTCGATACCCTCTACCCTAAACCCAATACCATCTACCATCAACCCTATACCCTCAACCCTTAAACCCTTAAACCCATGTAAACTCTCTACCCTAATCCCTCAACCCTCAACCCTTAATCCGTTGACCCTTAAACCCTCTACCCTCTACCCTCTACCCTCAACCCTCAACCCTCAACCCTCAACCCTCAACCCTTAAACCCTCTACCCTATACATTAAACCCTCAACCCACAATTCTCAACCTCTGACCCTTAATCCCTCAACCCTAGGTAGGTAGGGAAACATAGGTGAGATATAGAGTGATGAAGGGAGAGGTCGATAAAAAGAGGGATAGGCGAGATAAATATAGGTAGAGAGGGAAGGAGATGTAGAGAGAAGTAGAGAGGGGAGGGAGGGACAGTCAGGGAGGAGATAGAGGTTTGTGTGTGTGTGTGTGTGTGTGTGTGTGTGTGAGAGAGAGAGAGAGAGAGAGAGAGAGGAGACACGGTTGAGATATAGAGTGATGGAGGGAGACGTGGGTAAAGAGAGGGAGAGGGGAGATAAAGATAAATATAGAGGGAAGGAGATGTAGAGAGAGATGATAGATAGAGAGAAGTGGAGAGTGGAGGGATGGTGGGAGAGGAAAGGAGGAGATAGAGGTGAGTGTGTGTGAGAGGGAGAGAGAGTGAGAGCAGATAAAATGAGGGGAGAGAGGAAGGGGGAGAGAGAGAAAGAGATTAGAGAGGGAAGGGGGGAGATAGAGAGTAGAGAGGGAAGGAGAGAGTAAGAGAGAAAGAGGGGTGAGGGAGAGAGTGGTAGGTAGTGGAGGGAGAGGTAGGTGGAGAGGGAAGGAGAGAGGGATGGATAGGAGGGAGAGAGGGAAGGAGGGAGAGTGAGATGGAGAGAGTGGTGAGATAGAGAGTAGAGAGGTAAGGAGAGAATGAGAAATAGAGATAAAGAGAGAGAGGGAGGTTGGAGGGAGGGAGAGGTAGAAAGGGATAAGTGAGACATAGAGAGGGAATGAGAGAAAGTGGGATAGAGAGAGAATGGTGATTTAGAGAGGAGGGAGTGAGAGGGAAGGAGGGAAAGTGGGAGAGAGGGAATGGTGATTTAGAGAGGAGGGGGTGATAGGTAGGGATAGAGATAATGGTGAGATAGAGAGGAGAGAGTGTGAGAGAAAGAGAGGGATGGAGAGATAGAGAGAGAGGTAGGTAGAGGAAGGGAGAGGAGAGATAGAGAGTAGAGAGGGAAATAGGTAGGGTAGGATGCATAAGTGAGATAGAGAGGGATGAAGAGAGAGAGTGATGGAGGGAGAGGTATGTATAGAGAGGGAAAGAGAGAGGAGAGATAAAGACTAGAGAGGGGAGGTAGGGAGGGAGAGGTAGGGAGATAGAGGTGTGTGAGTGAGAGAGAGAGAATGGTGAGATAGAGAAAAAAGATAAATTGAGAGAGAAAGAGGGGGAGGGAGGGAGAGACAATAGTGAGAGATATTGGGAGGGGAGAGAAAAATAAGGGGAGGGAGGGTGAGGTCGAGAGAGGGAGGGAGAGAAGAGATAGAGAGAAGTAGAGAGGGAAGGAGGGAGGGAGGGAGTGTTAGCAAGGAAGATAGAGGTTTTTGTGAGAGAAAGAGAGATAGAGAGAGTGGTGAGATAGAGAGGAGAGAGTAAGAGGGAGGGAGAGATAATTATGAGATAGAGAGGAGAGAGTTAGAGAGAAAGCGGGGGAAGATAGGGATAAAGAGAGAGAGATGTAGGTAGAGGGAGGGAGAGGAGAGATATAGAGTGGAGAGGGAAAGAGGTAGGGAGGGAGACATAAGTGAGATACAAAGTGATGGAGGGAGAGGTAGGTAAAGAGAGAGATAGGGGAGATAAGGATAAGTAGAGAGGGAAGGATATGTAGAGAGAGAAGAGATGGAGAGAAGTAGAGAGGGGGGAGGGAGGCAGATGTAGGGAGGAGATAGAGGGGTGTGTGGGAGAGAGAAAGGGGGGAGAGAGAGAGGAAGGGAGAGAGAGAGAGAGGGAGTGGAGATAGAGAGTAGAGAGAAGGAGAGAGAAAGATGATACAACTTGTTGACTACTAAAATTTGACCTCCTGATTACTGAAATTTCAATTGTTGATTACTGAAATTTGACTAAGTCTGAAATTTTTAAGATCTTCAAAAAACTAGAATTTGCATTATAATTCCTAGAGATCTGAAACCACTCTCAAACATCCTACCTATATACATGTAATTTAACTTAAAGTATAAGAAAGTAAATGTCCATATGTAAATGTCAACTTAAATGTTTATTTCATGTATATAGTTCCCCTGGAAGAGAAAGCGAAAATAAAAGAGTTTAGAAAATGCATTCCAAAATTCATTGCAAAAAGAAAGAGAACTCACACTTGTTCACTCATTGACAAATTCAAGCCATTTGGCGCTCGCCAAATAGGCTTGGTATTACCAAGCCTATTTGGTGAGCACAATATGGCCTATTACGGGTTTTTTTGCGATTTGGCACCGAAATTGTGTCTTAGATTGGTGCACTTACCCATAATATAAAGTAAAAATATTTTGATGGAAAATTTTCTCCCATAAATGTTTCCCATGTAAATATCCAAGTATTATGTAAGATTGTGTATTTTTATTATCCCATTTTTTTGAACCAATATAACTAATCACTTGAACAGATTTAATATGATACGTAGTCAACTTGTGTCAATAGGAGTCAAGATGGATGAAGAGGATAAGTGCATCTTATTAAATTATTCTTTACCCGGTTCATGGGAAAAATTGATAATAATTATCAATATTAATAATCTCACTAAATTTGGAAAATATCATATGAATTTTGTTAAGAAAGGAAATTAGAAAGAAGTCCATAGATGAAACTTTATTTTGATACCCTAGTTGTTAGAGGTGGATCTAACGAGAAGAAAGGTGAGAAAAATAATTAGGATTATAAGTCTAAGGGTAAAGATCTAGACTAAATATCTTGGAAAATCCAAAGTAAAATGTTCTAATTGTGGAAATAAAGGGCACATCAAGAAGGATTCAAAATTAAAAAATAAAGATGATTCTTCTAGTAAATCCTCTAATAATGATGAATACAATAATGATACCTTTATTTCTACTAATTTCATTGGTGATGACTCTTGGTTGATTGAATCAAGTGCTTCTTATAATATGACACCTTACAACATGTTGTACCTTGGATATATAATGCGATGAAGGTAAGGTTTGTCTTGGTGATAACATTTCCTTGGAGATATATGGTCAAGAAAAGTAAAGGTTTCATTCATGGATGCAAGAGGAAGGCCACTCTCAGATTTTTTGCACATATTGGACAATTTTGGCAAGGAAACTTATGTTTATGTCCAAAATGGTTTCAACTCAAATATAAATGTTAGTTTTGATGGTAAAGGTTGCAAGTTAGCATGAGGAAACTTGGTACACTAATGGAGTGTAGCATGACACTCTAGATATAGGTTGGATGCATCAATTTTTTTAGTGTGCTAAAGTAATTACATCTAAATCAAGGTTGTCATGAAATATTAGGATGGGTCACCTAAGTGTAAAATCTCTTTACAAAAGTTGTAATTAAGAATATTATGTACGGAATTGTTGATTATTCTATTTTTATTGACTTTTCAGAGCATTGTATCTTGGGAAAATAAAATAAAATGTGTTTTTTTCCCAGAATCACTAAAGCAAAGGAGATTTTGAAGCTAATACATGTAGTGATGTGTTTGTTCCTATGGATATCCACTCCATTGGTAAATATGTATACTATTTATCATTTATTAATGATTTTTATAGGTACTTTTGGATTTATTTTATTAGTGGGAAGTATGAAATATTTTTGATATTTTAGGAGTTTAAATCTATTTTTTAGAATCATATTGTTAAGAAAATCAAGGTGCTTAGGATAGATAATGTCAACTATTTTTTCTCTAAGGAGTTTAAAACAATTTGTCGACACAATATATTTTTTCTCATGAACATGACACCAAAAGATTGAAGTTAAAGAAGGACTAGATACCTGGGCTTGAGCTTAATGTAGGAGATTCTTTTCAATAATGATATAGAATCTCCTTTTTATTTTAAGTATTCATGGAAAATTATTTTCAAGACATCCCATCTTCAAATGATTATAAATTTGACCTAACACATAATGAATCCATCACCCTGCCTCTAAAGGAGGTGGAAAATATTTTGAGAGCCATAATTTTATCAATGATATGATGCAATGAGCACCCATTAGTATGACCCTTGATATATTATTTTGGAGTGACAAATCCTTCCTTATTCAACATTGGAAGTTCCTTCATAGTAACTCATATCTATTGACAAGTATGAGAGGGCCAACATTGTCCTAAGGGATAAAATATTTATTCCTTTTAATAGGAGAGCCATGAGTGGATAAAAAGGAAGAACTAAAACCGAAGGTGTTGGATCAAGAGGAGGAACTCATAGATAATTTCTCCCTAGAGGAGGAAGGTCTTCTAGTTCAAAAATACTTAAGAATATTTCTTTGGCTCGAGACTTAATTTATATTTGTCTCAACAAGTCCAAATTACTTTTTGAAGAGTTAGAGAATGCAGGACCATCAAGTGAATATACACTTCCTGAAAAAGGATAAGCTCTCTCAATCTTCACCAAGATTGAAGAAAGTGGATAGTAAAATCACAAACATGGTATTTCACATAATTATGAACTTGAGTATTAGAGCTAGTGGGATGACTAAGTTGATTCCAATTGGGTGTGATAGTATGTTGAGTTTTGGCTATGGATTTTCAACTATAGATGTTTGTAAAATTCTCTCTATGAGAAGAGGATGAGGATGCGTCATGCTCATAGAAAAGTGGTGACATTAAATTTCCTAGGAATTCAAGCCATACAACCACAACCACCAATTATATATACAAATAAAATATGAATTTATTGCACCACTAATTTTGTTAGTACTTGATAAGATCTAAAATATACGGAACTTGCATATCCATAATTACTTTTGAATAACTTCATGTGATCCTCCATGCAAAATATAGATTTATCTTTTATTTAATACCTAAGACTAAACTAGTTAAACACACATTACCACTATATCTATGACATGCATACCATAAAACTACTTTAGCATACAACCCACCTTATTCTAACTAGTTACATAGAGATACATGCACATGTACTATTTTTGGGTTTACTAGGTAAGAGGAATCACCAAGTTATAAGACAATAAATAGTTTCAATATGGACCTACAAGTGTGTGTATCCCCAAATAACATGTGATAAGTTAAAAGAAAAGAGAGATGAATATAGGTCACAAATTAAAAGGGTATAGAAAAATTCTTTTTCTATTTGAGCCGGTGATGATGTACATGTATAAAACAATAACACATAGGAGTTGATGCCAAGTGTCAAATGTAGTGACAATAGGAAAGCCTAAATTGTTAGCATAAATAACTTAATGAAAATATAAAATAGTATGGATTGAGGTTTTAAGTTAATATATTTTATTTTCCTTTATGGTTTGGATCCTTCTTTTAGTTCTATCTGCATGGTTCCTACCACTTCTTTTATACCTTTTAGGTTAGTAAATATTCTAGGAAAAAGTTTTTCATATTTTTAAAAATTTTCCACTTGCATCACTTATCTTTCATCCCATTAATCTCCAATTTTTTCCATCTTAGGGTTCCTTCTAAAATTATATTTTGTTCTCTAGTCCTCAATGGTTCATGTTGAAATATTTATTTTTTAGTGCATTATTAGTGGCTAAATTCATAAAATCCCCTTCTTCTACTTATATTTTTTTAAGTTTTGAGGATTTTCTTCTCCTTTGGATTCTATAATTTATTCTTAGAGGCACCACTTAACTTCTACTGTGGTGTTTCAACCTTATCCATCCACTTTAAATCAAGTTCAAAACGCAAGTGTCTCCTTTGGAAATACACTCTAATGTTCTTGTGAAGGACTAAATTTATACTATATGTAGAGATGGGGTGAAGCCACAATAGTGGCTTACAATTCCAGTGAGGAAGGAAAACTCACAAAAAATGACCCCATGGAAAAAAAATTGATTTTGGGGGTTCAAACGAACCAAAAAAGGGTTCGCTTGAACCAAGGTTTGAGCGAACCAAATTAAAGAATGCACGGACAAAAACCATTTGAAAACCCCTTTTGAAAGGGGGGTTCGAGCGAGCCCCTATGGGTTCGCTTGAACCCCCCTTTGTCCTCATTCTCCCCCTCAGGCACTTTGGAAGTCCATATTTTTATGCTTCGAAGCTCGGGTTGAGGATGAAAATGGAAGAGATTTCACAAACCCAATTGGAATCAGGTAGTCCTTAGAACGAGCTATCAAACGGCTATAATTTTAATATGTTTTGGTTTTATTATGTATTTGTTTTTTTAGTTTTATTAAACATAGGTTTTTCACCGAAAATCAAGCTCTTTGTTCTACACATGTGGAAAAATAGCAGATTATCAATTTTTTTTTTGAAAAATATGAGTGCACCAGATATTGAAGTCCTTGATCCAACAAAAAAAATAAAATTGAATTTCGATATATACAAAAAAAGTTACGTGTTATACGGTCACGCTATGTCTGAATTGTAATTGGTTTGACTTCGAAACTTGATTAAAGAAAAAATATTCAATTAAAAACTATCTAACCAAGTGGAAGCACTAGATATCGGAGTTACAAATCAAATTCAAAAGAATTAGAATTTTATCCTTCATGGAAAAGAAGTTATGCGTTATACGGTGTGCGTCACTTTTGAAAAATGTAGTTTTTTGAAAAAAAACCAATTTTCGTGGGAGATGGAAAAATAAGTGCAATCTAATTCCAAAATTTTTGAAAAAAATATTTTTAGAATCTACAGACAAAATGTGATGAGGCTCTGGTTTTTACCATCTTCAAATTCCTCATGGTTTAGCCACTATAGGTGCCTGAATGTGAAGATATAGTTAAAAAATAATAATTTCAGTGTCCAGTTTGGCCAAAAATTGTAAACCACTATTGTGGGATCACTTGACGATAATGTGCTTTGTTTTAGTACATTGTGGATTAGCTTGTCAATATCATGAAATGTAATTTTTTTACAAATTATTTTGTCCCATCATCCAATTGTTGACCTTCCTCTCTTTTCTTAGTTAAAATATACCTTTTTTTTTTGCAATAGGTGATCTAATGTCCAATAGAAAAGTTGGTACCTATAAAGACTTTCATCATATTCTCTTCTATTTGTCCATTCCGTAATGCAAATTTGAAGGTTTATTTCAAGTTTCATCTTGCCGTGCAATATTTTACATTGGGTTTATAGTCTCCTTTTGATAAGTACTTGGTTAGATTATAAGGACCAAAAATGTCTTCCCAATTGGGATATTAGGTTTGTGGGTGTACCGCCATCTTGTCATGCTACAAAGTATCTTCAAGAGATTATAATCTCAATTTTTTTTTCTTAAGTAATTTTTCCATGTATTCTATACATGTTAAAAAAATTCCCACCCTATATTACCACTTGTCCAAGCTTAATACATGAGAAATTCCATGTGAAATTTGTGGTTAAATTGTTTTGACTTTTAGTATGTGAAATTTGTGGGTTTACAGGTAAGAGGAATCACCAAGTATAATAAGACAATAAATAGTTTCAATATGGACCTACAAGTGTGTGTATTCCCAAGTAACATGATAAGTTAAATTGTTTTGAATCAACTTCAAGTCTATGTTGTCAAGAGTGTTGATGACTAAACATAAACTACTCTAGGTAATCTTCTTGTTGAACATTAGTAAACAAATTAATATACAAAATGTGGAAGCATAGACAAGGCACATGAACTGTTTGACAGGAAGAAATGTGTTCTCATGGAATGCCTTGCAGGATGTTCACAAAATGGATTTGTTGAAAATATTTTAAAAACTTTAAAGCAAATGTAGTTGCAGGTGTAAATGGGTTTTTTGAAAAGGCTTTAGAAAATTTCAAGCAAATGCAATTGGCGGGTGTAAAGCCAAATTCCACTACCAAAAATGGGAGCATTGGAACAGGGTATGGACGACCATTGAAGGGTATTGAAGGGCACCAAATTTGTTGAAAAGGCTTTAGAAACTTTCAAGCAAATGCAATTGGCAGCTATAAAGCCAGACTCTACAACCTTTGCCACCATCCTCCCAGCTTGTGCCGAACGAGAGCATTGGAACATGGTATTGACATGCATCAAAGCATAAAGGATAGAGGAATTTTATTAGATGTTGTAGTTGTAGGTAGACATGTATGCAAAGTGTGGAAACATAGACAAGGCACACAAACTGTTTGACAACCCGTATTCACAAAATGGGTTTGTTGAAAAGGCTTTAGAAACTTTCAAGCAAATGCAATCGGCAGTTGTAAACCCAAATTCTACAACCATTCATTACGGTTTAAAAAATTTCAAGCAAAAGCAATTTTTAGAGAAATTGACCAACCTGTGCGAACGCTGAGAGCTGAGCGTGGTGGACTGTGGAGGGTGTTGGATTCTTTGTCGGGATTGTGCTCACTTCATTCGCCGTCCACAGTTCGCTCAAACACTCAGTGAAAATGACGGCACATTGTTGGTTTTTTTTTTAATCCTAATTTTGGGGGTTCGAGTGAACATGGGTTCACACTCGAACCCCTTTTTTTAATTTCTTGGCCAACATCAAGGGGTTCGCTCGAACCCATTTAGTGGTTCGCTTGAACCTAAAGGTTAGAGAGAACCCCTTCAATTTGTGGGAGGGTGGGAAATTGATTTTTCCTTCCTCTCTCAAAGTGTTAACCACTTATGTGGGATCACCCCACTTTTTCACAATCTATTTAAGTGTGCCCAAGGATAAAAATATAATAATAATTTTATATGATTTCAATCCTTAATTCTCTAAAACTGTTACTCCCTTATGTGATTTTGAATTGTAAAATATCTTTATTAAGGGATTACTTAAACCAATTCAGGGAAAGAAATAAATGTTTTCAAATATGGTCTATCAATTCAAAATGTTTCATTTCCTTCAAAGTATAAAAACTAAAAAAACTTTTTAAAGGGTATTTACATGAAATAAAGTGTTCTTCAAGTTTTTAATATTGATACTTTTTCTTTCGACTCAAACCAAATGCTCCTAGACAGTTTGCTAAGCTTTAATAATACATAGATTAACAATTTTTATATCTGTCAAGACAAGGCCACCCAAACATGAGGTTTCCCAAACAAGTAATGAGACCACTCAATTGTGAATTCCTACACAAAAATGAAACTTTATCAACAAAAATTTAGTTTTTGGGTGTTAAATGAGGGTTCAAATGCCATGTAAACCTGCAAAATGAAATTTTCATAAGCAAATTGAAAGGTTTGTTCTTAAAAAGTGTAAAATAACATAATTGAAATAGGGAAAATCTAAGTTTTTAGTGCTAACGACAAGGCTGCCTAGACACAACACGAGGTTGCCTAATCGTAACTTGCACATGTAAAAACCTAAAAGTAGCCAATTAAGATTAGCATTAAGGACAAAGTGGGTCCCATAGGGTGTGCCAAAAATATGTGCATAAAAATATTATGTTAAAATAGACAATTTAAACACCTAAATCGAACAAACACAACAAATGAACAAGCACTTAATATTAGGCATTAGGAAATCAAATTAACATGAAAACAATTAAAATACTCCATATTTGGTCACCTAGTTGCATTAAAAATGGTTTTTCCCTTTGATTAGTTGGATGTGTGCTCTTTAATCTTGAAGCATAAACTTTCATTCCAAATCGTGATGAGAGAGATGGAGAGAGAGGTTGAATGTTGGATTATAATAGATTTTGAGATTTTGGATAGAGGGTCAAAATTATAAGTTGATGATCAAGGGTGGATGATGGTTGAGACATCTCACCTCATGGGATGGTGTCAAGTGGCACCATGAGGTGTGATGTGAAGAAAATGGTACCTAGGTACTTTGAAAGATTTGTTATAAAGAAAAAATTGTCCTTACACTCCAAAGTGAGCAGAGTGAAAAAAATATATGAATTAAAAATTCTTTTTGGATACTTTTGGAAGAAAGACCTATGTACCCAAAGACATGGGTTTTTTTCAAAAGGGCAAAATTGATGAGAGGGAGGACAAGGTGGGTGAGTGAAGATTTGACCACACATGATTAGGGGGTAGATTAGGTAAGTGGCTAGAATTAAGATTAGAGGGCAAGTGGAAGAGTTGGAGGATGAGACATGAGGTGAGAGGAAAATATTAATTAAATAATTAGATTTAATTCTTATTTGGAGGAAATGATATTTGAGAATTAAATTAATTGAATAAAAGTATTTATTCAATTTAATGAATGAATGAATTATCTACTTTAGAGTAGGATTTAAGGATAATAGACGAAATACATTAAGATGAAGGTTGAGATAATTGATTTTTTTTTTTGGATTTGTGAGATAATTGAATATCAATTGAATAATATGACACTATTTAATTAATAGAAAAGATAAGAACTTGATTGAATTAAGAATAAATTCATTAATTGTCGTCAATTTTAAGTGTCTAGAGTACATTGTAGAAGAAGAGCTTCACATCCTATAAAAACACATAAAAATATTGTATAATACTCCATGCTACACTCAAGACTTTGTGATATTGCTTATGAGTATCATACATTAAGTAAAAATATGCACCTTACACACATGATTTGGATAATTTTTAGACCCATGTATGGACCACATACAGCTCTTAAACAACTTTAAACACACCATAAAGAGTGTTTATAAAAAGATATAAAGAAAAAACATCATGAAAAGACATTAAAACATGAAGGGAAAAAGAGAAATAATAAACTACTCATGAGAGATAGGTTCATGTGAACCACTGCCCATAAAACATGGATCCATAAATTTGACCCTATAACCACAGAGTTGACTCCCAATATCATAATTTGAGACCCTGAAAAAGACCTGCTTATGAAGAGATAAAGAATATAAGGACATGGATGTGACATCCTTCATATCAATTTTGTTACCTGCCGGTGCCCCAATATTTTCCCTCCTATGAAATGGGAGCTTTCTGTATAGCATAGCTGGGAACAGGATGATCGGAGTCTAGGGTCGTAGATATCGGGTGGGGCTCTGGAACTATAATTCCTTTTCGGGGCTGCTGCCCAAATAGTGGGAACACTCTCGATCGGAGTGTTTTTTATGAGGGATGTGACAGCGTATTATAAACCAATGTCGAAGACTTGTGAAAAGAAAATGTGAGGCAGAGCCGATGACAACCATTAAAACAATTTCCACCTTCCTGAGACAGTAAAACAACATAAGAGCGAAGAAATAACTAGTTACGGACATGGGGGATTCATTATCAAATGCTTACAACGAGTCTTAACCGTTCTGTAATCTGGGCATATGGGTTGTTTATCTTCACTGTAATAAATGGGATTCTTTTACTGCTAAGATTGTAGAGGAGTAGAGGGGGCTACGGTAGTTTGTTGAAAACGAACCATCAATCACACACCTAATTATAGTTTGCTTGTCACAATTGATTGTGTGGTTTAGTGAAAATCACTGAAAGGAAGTTCATTCTGGTTCAGAAATTATGGAGGACACATGTGGCTCAGCTTCTCTAGCACCACGTAAAATGTTAATTTTGTTTGGCATTACAGAAAGCAATGACATGCAGAATTTATAGTTGTGTTCGTGTCCATTTATCCTACTAATATGATAAATTGTTACTATGTTTTGTTGCAGTTCTTGAACATTCAGGGAGCAATAGAGAGGGGAATATTGAAACTGAATCAGATAACGAAGAAAAAGAAGACCCAAATGGTTGTTACACTGATGAGATGGCTAATGAGGAAGATGTCTCCCCAATTGAGCAAGTAGCTCTTACAGTCCCCGCAACTGATGATCCATCTCTCCCTGTGCTCACATTCAGGATGTGGGTGTTGGGATTGCTTACATGTATGGGTCTTTCTTTTCTTAATCAGTTTTTTCCCTACAGAATAGAACCTCTTACTATCACCGCAGTTTCTGCACAGATTGCTGTGCTCCCAATAGGGCGTTTCATGGCTGCGACACTGCCTGAAACTAAGTTTGAGGTCCCTGGTACCAAATGGAAGTTTTGCTTGAATCCAGGACCTTTCAATGTGCAAGAGCATGTTCTTATTACCATCTTTGCTGGTGCTGGAGCCAGCCCTGTCAGTGCAATTCATTTAGTCAACATCATAAAGATCTTCTACAAAAGGAATCTGGACCTATATGTAGGCCTATTGATAGTTCTCATGTCACAGGTAAAAGTGTAATTTACAATATTATCCCATTCTCAATGAGTTAATAGCTGCGGATTTATATATTGGCACATGTGCTGTTGTCAAACCAAAACCAGGTTATAGAATAACATGGAATGAAGGATCTATGGGACCACAAGTGTTTTTAGTAGCTTAACTATGATTTACTGAGCAAAGTAAAACTACTCAAATCTCTGTGACTTAAAATGTATAAATTATTCCATAAATTGTTATCTTCTTTTACAGATATTAGGATTTGGATGGGCTGGCATATTTCGAAGGCATTTAGTGGAGCCATCTACAATGTGGTGGCCTGCAAATCTGGTCCAAGTCTCCCTATTCAGGCATGCTCTTTTCTACCATGTTTAGAGCTATAGTCAGTAGGCTTTCATGAAGATGGATTAGCCTAACGCTTAAGTTTGGCTGCATTTGTGACCATTTTCTGTAATGAAGTTTCTGTTGCTACCTCTACTTTTGCCTCTTTCTGTACCAGAGGATTTCTTTGAAATTACTCTCCTGTTGGAGGATATAGATTATAGCATTTACTTCCCAAATTGGACAGTGATATCAATTTCTTTACTAGCAGCTCATCAGAAAGACTTTCTAGTTTCCTCCCCTGTTTTAATCTCTTGTGCTTTCTCACAATTATGCCATTGAAAATTGTTAAGACAACTTTTTATGCCAAGTATCGGGCGTTCTTTTGAAACAAGGATTCTGTTGCAGAACACTTCATGAGAAGGAGGAGAGACAAAAAGGAGGTGTAACGCGCATCCAATTCTTTCTAATAGCTTTAACATGCAGCTTTGCTTATTACGTACTTCCTGGTTATCTTTTCCCCCTGCTGACATCTTTTTCATGGCCGTGCTGGATGTTTCCTCGATCCGTTATTGCACAGCAGGTTGGTTCAGGCCTTCATGGACTAGGCCTGGGTGCTGTTGGATTGGACTGGTCAACTATCTGTTCATATCTGGGAAATCCACTGGCCACACCCTGGTTTGCTGTAGCCAATGTGGCCGTTGGGTTTGTGCTCGTAATGTATGTGATTACACCATTGACATATTGGTTTGGTGTTTATGATGCTAGAGTGTTCCCCATGTTTTCCAAGGACCTCTTCACATCAACAGGACAAATTTACAATATTTCTGCCATAGTGGATTCCAATTTTCATTTGGACGAACAGGCCTATGAGAAGAATGGCCAGTTACATCTGAGCACATTTTTTGTTTTTTATTATAGCATAGCCTTTGCAGCATTGGCTGCCACGGTCATGCATGCAGTCATCTTCCATGGAAAGTAATAATTTCTCTCTTCCCTCCACTCTATAATTCAGACATCGTTGTTTTAGATTTGGAAATCATGGTCTTAATGGTTCATAATTGGTAATAACAGAGACATATGGAGTCTCAGGATACATACCTCCAAAGACAGGAAAATGGATGTGCACTCTAGGCTCATGAGTAAATACAAACCAGTACCAGAGTGCTGGTTTTTCATAGTTCTTTCCTTGACTTTAACAGTCACCATTACAGTTTGTGAATGGTTTAAGGATCAACTTCAATTGCGGTGGTGGGGGGTGCTCCTTTCATGTGGCCTTGCCATATTGTTCACTCTACCAATTGGCATTATAAAGGCTACTACTGATAAAGTAGCAAAGACTTGCATTTGAAACAAAAATAGTGATTGTGCTGCAAATTCTTTCACAAGTGTACTTTCTCTTACTTTTTTCCTTTGGATCAATGCAGAGGCTGGGCTTGAGGGTCATTTCTGAATACATTTTTGGTTACATCTCCCCAGGCAGACCAGTGGCCAACATCTGCTTCAAGACTTTGAGTGATATCACCATCAGTCAAGCCCTAACTTTTCTCCAAGACTTCAAACTTGGTCATTACATGAAGATCCCTCCACGCTCCATGTTCATGGCACAAGTAAAGCTTTTAGCATACCATGCCATTTCTGTGATTCAGTTAATTACTCCCGCTGTAATTATTGAGGATTCTCCTTCACATTTTTTCATATATTTTATTTATGCAGATTGTGGGGACAAGTGTTGCTGCATTGGTATGCATGGCAACAGCATGGTGGATGATTGACAACGTTCCCAATCTGTGCAACACAGCTGTCTTACCAGATAACAGTCCATGGGTTTGTCCAGTGGACCAATTGATATATGATGCATCTGTGGTTTGGGGACTGATCGGTCCAAGGCGAATTTTTGGAAACCTTGGCCCATATAGTGCCATTAACTGGGCTTTTCTCATAGGAGCCATAGCCCCAATCTTGGCATGGCTTCTGCAAAAGTTGTGGCCTGAAAAAACTTGGATGAAGTATATCAATATGCCCGTGCTTATTGGAGCGACGTCAGGCATGCCTCCTGCTACTGCAGTGAATTTCACTAGCTGGTTGATTATGGGATTTATTTTCAGCTTTGTGATATACAGATATCACAGACAGTGGTGGCAGAGACATAACTATGTGCTTTCAGCAGGACTGGATGCAGGTTTGGCATTCATTCATGGGTGTGCTTCTCTATGTTTGTTTGGGACTGGAGAATGTGTCTTTGGAATGGTGGGGAACGAATTTGGATGGTTGTCCATTAGCTTCCTGCCCAACTGCTAAGAATATATCTGTTGAAAATTGTCCAATATTTGTGTAAACAAGGAAGGAAAAATTTAGTTATGAACAATCTTCTTCTGCTGGACAGTCTATATAATATTTTATAGATGTCTTTTAAGTATGGTATCAGCAGAATAACCAAATGGGTTCAACACTGTAACCTGCCTGCCACACACGAGTGGTTTGAGGAGGTACATATAAATTTATTTTTACATGAAGTCGTGATGCACTAGCAAAGGTTTTAACCACGTTAGGGTTAGGCGTTGTAGTTTAAATATGATAAAAATTGTATTTTTTAATATTTGTAATATGCTATATATATAGGGTTATATAGAAAAAAAACGTTTTAATCGAGACTTTTATTTGCATGTTTATAAAAGAAGTGTAAGATCATTTATTACATTGTAAGATGTATAAGAGAATTAATGATGTGTGTAAATCTATATAAGATGAAGTGCAAGATCATTTATTATATTGTAAGATGTATAAGAGAATTAATGATGTGTGTAAATACATATAAGATGTAGGTAATTTGGTAGATTAGATTTAGTGTTTTTGATTGACTAATAATAGCATGTGTAAGTGCATCTTGTGAAAATCAAATTGGAGTGTTCAAGTTTGGTGAGTACAATATTTGACCATGAAAATTACTTACTATGTCTAAAAGGTGGGCTCATCATAAGATGGGTGTTGGATTTTGGACCATGGATTTATGTGTTCAAATTGGGTCCCTTGGTCTCGCCCATGGTATTAAAAACTACTTATGGTTTCTTAGATTGTCCTTGACCTATTTATTATATATCTAGGTGGAATGTTGTACACAATATATTGAAAGTGTGATTATTGTTGTGGGTTAAAACACAAGCGTATATCACTTCTTAAAGGAAATCATCTATTCTGAAGGTCTATTATCACTAGGCATGGCCATGCAGAATAATTTGGTGACCTTTGTAATGTTTCAATTCAAGGGACCTATGATGTTTCTAAGTGGATTTAGACAAATATGTTGTTTATTGCACAAAATTAGTGTTTTCAAATTTAGTATTTATCACAAATTGATTATAAACAATCATTGCATTCATAAATCATAGTAAAATTAAAAAAATCAACAATAAACAAACACTTGCAATCATGAAAGACTTATATTTGCAAAATCAAAATACAAGTTTTAATTTGATCCTTCTGTACAAAAAATTGCAAAAGATAAGGGTTTGAGAGAGAATGAACCTATTTTTATGAAGATGATGAATCCAACCCTATTGAGAGGACAAATCATTTGAAAACTAATTCTTTCTTGGCAAGCGTATATTTAATCATGGACACAAGAAGGTGCAATGAGTCTATGAACAGTCAATAATGAAGAAAGATATAAATGACCACCATATGCATGTGCAAATCAATTGCATATAATACTCACAACATTTAGTTCATAAGATATTTAATTCAACACTTAATAGGATTTATTAAGATCTTGTAAATCAATTGCATACAATCCTCACAACATTTAGTTCACAAGATATTTTATTCAACACATAAGAGGATTTATTAACAATATTTAGTTCACGAGATATTTTATTCAACACATAGTAGGATTTATTAATATCTTGTGAATTATAGAATTTCACCAAGACAACATTGGTTAACTTTGAAAAACAAAGAAAAGAAAAGAAATAAAATAGATACCAGTCTAAAAAATTGCATAAAAGAAAGGAGTTTCCTCCTTCTGCTAGGGATATACCAACTAAGCCAAGACTCAAACACTAAGACAAAGGAAACAAATCAGTTGAAGATTTAAAAATGCCTAACTCAAGATACAACAAAGAAGTGTCCCTATTTTCTTTAGAGAAAATGGGTGTGTTGTACAACCAACAACAAATGATGACTTTGCTAGGAAATGCTCTTGAGTATTTCAAAACTAAAGAACATGTTTACAAATTTAGAATTTCCAAACAAAATAATTCTCATAGGTGATCAAAATCAATAAAGTAAAAAGTCACCATATTATAGAGTCCAACATCTTTGAAATCCAAGCATGTGCATGTGAAACCATTATTTTTATTGGAATTTGATAGAACTTGTCATTGTAACCAAAGCATCAAGTTGGTGTATAATTAGACATTCAAATGATTAGAGGTCTATTAGAATATACAAGTATTTAAGTAGATATGATCATCGATCACTTAGACATTGTTTTTCTTCCAGTTAGGCATTTGTAGCCTCACCATGGATCTCTAATATCACTTTAAGTAGAGCTCTACTTCAAATGAAGTATGCATCGCCTCAACAAAGGTTACTTGAAAAACTTGGATAGTTGAGTTTTTTTAGTTTTATTTTTATTTTTTCTCATTGATATTTCTTTTTGTGAACACCAAACCTGCACAAGATAACAAGAGATCAACAATCAAGTGTCAAACATGTTAGAAAGAAAATCCAATGTTCCTTATGAAATTCTTTAACCAAAATTACTAGAAAACATGAAATAACAAGAAATTGAACAAAACAAAGCATGTAATCTAAGTAAAATTAGCTAAACCTCTATCCCATAGGGGGAGTGGTGCTCCTTTGATGTGAAAAGAAGCCCTTTCGCAATCCCTTTGATAAGCTTAATGAAGTGTAGATGATCTAAGTGTAAAATTGACTATAATCTAGCTAAATTGTTTGAAAATGATGAAAAACTATGGAATGAAATGCCTATAATGATAATGCTCTAAGTTGTGGATCCATATTATGAAAAGGATGCCTCTATTTATAGAGTTCAAGGGTTGAGGAATGAGAGGATTTGATGAATGTGGGATAAATTTAGAGCTAATGAGAATGTGACACTTGTCAACATTCCATTGGATGAGGGTGGAGTACATTTTGGGAAATGTGTGAGTGGAGGAGGATGGAAGAGAAGTAAATGTTGTTGGTTGAGAATTTGAAAATAGTGTAAGAGGAATTGAATGGGATTTGAGAGGATGTAAGAGGATTTGAAAGGTTGTAAGATAATTTATTGCAAATGTAAGAGGATGTGATAGATTTTTGAAATTCTTTGGAGGAAAATTGAATGAGAGGTGGTTGAGAGGAATATTCCTCAGAATATGCCTTTGTGAGGATAATTGAGGAATTAGATTTAAATAGAAGAAATTGATTTTATGTGCAACTTGGTTAATTGACCATGGTTGATTTAACTCTTGAGGAGTTAAAAGCTAGAGGGTTTGATTAATGATGATTAGAAGGTGATTTAGGATTAATTAATTGGAAGAGGTTAGGGGATTTGGGGTATTTGATTTAATTAATTTTAATCAAATAAGAAGAATTAGGGGGATTTAATTAAATGATTTTATTTAATTAAATATGATGAAAATTAGCTAGAAGAAAGGTGAATTAATCAATAAATTTAATTATTTGATTAATAGTTGAATTTGTTGATTTTAATTAAATAATGCTGATTATTCAATTAATTGATCAATTTGAGGTGATTTCAGAAGAAATTATGTTAGTTGGTTAGAATCAGATATCTAGTATCAATCAGGACATTTTTGGTGTCTACATTTTGCCCCTCTTTGAAGCGATGTACCTGATGTGTTATTTCAAAGAATAGCACTGCTGAGATAAAAATTCATTTTTTTTGATTTTTCGGATGGCTCATTGCTGCCCCAGCAAACAAAATTACGTTGCTACACTGCGCCCTGAGAGATCAGGCGAAAAATTGCAAAAATTGGTCAAGCTCGCGAAAAAGATTCAACAACAATTTAGGAGTGGAAAACAACTCACGTGATGCGAATTTAGGCCTACGATGACTAAAATAGATCAAAATGGGCTTCGCTCGGGCAAAAATGGATTAAAGGGCTCAAAAACCCTAAAAAACTATTTTTTTTTGCATAAATAGGGTTGAGGGGTCATTTTCAAATCATTCGTGCATTTTGACCTTCTAGAAACCTTGACTTTTGCTTTGAGGTGCTGACGGAATGGTTGCTCGCATGCTTCATAGACATTGAATGGATCAGGTTCACGAGTTCTAGTGGCCTCAAGATGTAGGACCCCCAATACGCCTTTTAAAACTTTTCTCGTTTTACATGATTTTGGTGCATTTATTAGGGTCCTTTTAGGTCGACCAAAAGCAGTCCTCTAAGGTGTCACTTTTGTTATGGGCGACGTCGCATTTGCAGATGCTGACCCGCATTTGCATTGGAGTGTCACGTGACACTACAGGGTTCCAAAGTCACGCAAAGATTGTCGACTCACCTTTGCAATATTGTGTCGCACGACCCTAGGGGAGTTTGGCATTGCTCATAAATCTCGACTTGACTTTGGAGTATAGCGTTGCCTTTGATTTTAACATCACATTTGCAAGACGTAGAGCATCGCTTTTCCAAATGCTGTGCCGCCTTTATCATATCGACTCACTTTTTCTTTTTGAAAGATTTTTTAAAATTTGAAAATGCGTCCGATTTGCGAATTTTTTGATGTTGCACGCGTTTTGGTTGCAGGAGGTCTTGCTGGTGCTCCATTCAAAGGAGCACAAGAGCTAGCTTTTGTGCTGAGCAAGGCATTTGTTAGACCATGCCCTATTTTTCCTTGGCACGATCGGATTCAACCATATTGCCCAGATGCCCGAGGTGCGGACGCATCTTGCGATGATGATGACATTAGTGGAGAGATGGCAGAGCGAGACCTCTTCGTTCCATTTATTGACCGACGAGGCCACAATCACCTTGGAGGACATATGACAGATCTTGAGGATTCCTATTCATGGTGAGCGCATCATTTAGGATGTTGAGGCTGACGGTGATGCCATTTTCCAGTTATTTGTCATTGATTCATATGAGGTGGACAACAACCAGATAGACCTTTACTGATATGAGGGGATTGCCCCTGATTTGAATTTGTTCGTTGGTGCATTGATCTCGGGAGTCCTTGTTCCCAACCGATGAGCTATAGGATGCAACACTGGATGGGGGATCGTTTGGTCCCAAATGATGGAGGAGATGACTGTCTATGTCTGGGGGTAAGTCGTCCTAGCATCTTTATACCATGATATGCACTGGGTTGTATATAGCGGGGCCTGCAACATTGGGGATGAAGTTACACTTCTTCACATGTGGGCCTATGAGCATATCACTGTTTTGAAGCCACAAATATTTGACATCTAGATTGATTGCAATGATCCTGCGACATACACATACGAGGGGATGACCACCCTTCACTTCATAGGAATTACAGGTATCTCGCAATGGAGGTAGGTTCTTGATGAGATGACAGTATTTTAGTGGAGGCCTTCGCTCCATTTTCCCAGGTGGCATGATGATGATGATCATATCTTTTACTGTCGACAGTCTAGGTACATGCAGGGGAGAGAGCACTATATGGTCGAGAGGTACCTCCCGAATATGGTTGCTCATCAATTTGGGGAGGTGCAAGATGCGCCCAATGACACACAGACAGCCATATTTGCTCGGTGATCTAGGGAGGTAGCTTGGGGACAAAGGATCTCACCTCAACAAGCCATTGATGACTTCAAACAGCTGGTCATGGTGCCATGGGTATATTTTGACAGTCCTACGGATGCGGGGACCACCTAGGCTTATGATGCACATTGTCAGGCTCATGCCCCTATTTTATCGACTTCACCAGTTGTGCCAACTGCAACTAGAGGGTGGGTCAGAGGACCCAGGATTAGATAGGTTCTGCAGCAGCCAAGAGATCAGTCGTAGGATGGACAAGACGAGGGTGGAGGACATGATAGATAGATCCCACCATTGGTGCCACCCATTGAATAGAGGCCACTAGTCCAACCCCATCAAAAACTAAATCAACATATGCCACCCCCACCACCACCATTGGGTCCCGATCCTAGGGACAAATAGATAACAGCATTGCAGGAACAGGTACAGGTTTTGATAAGGCAGCTTTAGTAGGCCTAGGCACAGATTCAGACATTGGTCCGGGAGAGGGACCAGGCTCGACAAGAGGTGGTGGAGGAGCACCAAATGAGGCAGGATTCAAATATGGCCTTGGCATTGGAGACAAGAGGAAGGCAACAATTAGAGGCTGCAACACAACAGATACATGGACACGCCACGGTATCGATCGAGATGTATGGCCGAGCGATGCAGGAGGCATCCTACTAGCGGGGAGTGTACTATAGAGTTGTGGCCCAGGAGCAACGGGAGCCATATTTATCTCATTTTAGCCAGATTTCTCCTACCAGGAACCCTCATGCATGCACATCAGGGAGACTAGCAGGGTCTCACCATCAGAGCCGAGGCAACAATCATAGAGATAGATAGAACAAGGGCAACTCAGGATATTGATAGTAAAATTGGACACACTTTTTGTACAACCTAATTTATGATGTGTATACATTCATTGGCTGAGTTTTTGACTTATAGCCTCTCGTATATTCGGTGATGATATTGTATATCTGATTTTGATGTATAATGACATTCAAATTTTTTGATATATAAATGAGATGACGTTGATGCGATCATGTGATGTCATGCTTATTTTATTTTATGTGATATGTTATGGATGCATTTGATATGGATGGATGTTACAATGCTTATCCTATGATACTTTATGTTTCATGATATGCTATGATGTATGATGTATGACGTGAATGCTTATGGATCTACATGTATGCATTTATATTATGTTTATATATATGATGGATGCAATGCGATGACATGCTTATCTTTTTCAGTATCTTTTCTATGTGCAATAAATGGATGATGTATGTAATGATTTTTGATAATGAAAATGTTATCATGCAATGAATGATAATACAAATGCGTGGTTTATGAGATGCTTAGAATAAAAAATCTATACGTAATGATTTTTCCTATTATGATGATATGTATGATATGTAGTATGCTGATGGTTTGTGGATGCTGGATGGATGCATATATAGATTTTTTTAAAATTTCTGAATGTCATGATACCATGTTAGTATTAGTATATGAAAAAGATAGAAGAAAGAGAAATCAACCCTTGACTTCAAAATATGATGAAACATGTGATGATTTCTTATCAGAGATTGGGGACATAAAGAGCCTACTTTCCTTATTTTTGATAACACACATAGATACGATATATTAAGGTATACAAAACTAGGATGACGTTGTACCTAGTGCGATGGACTTTGAATTAACAATTAGATAGGAGTATTCTTGCTCACACCTAACATACAAAACCCTATTTAGGATGTAGTTTAGATATTTCAAATATCTTAGACCAAAACATAGAAAGGAAAACCTTCCCATGTGGTCAACAAGACATCCAAAACACCCTCCCTACATACCAAACAAAGTAAGCATGACCAAAGTTATATTACAAGAGTATCCAACAAGCACAGTAGATAAAAGATAATGATCAATGCCCCATTCCTTTCTCTCTAATTCATTTTGAGTAGATATCATCGAGAGGTCATTGGAATGAGCGAAATAAGATAAATCAACAAGTCAAAGATCAAGTAAACAAACAAGCTAATGTTCTTCATACCGCTAGCCAACACTAAACTACAGTGATGCTTGATGTTGATGTCCATTGTAGGAAGGATGCATCCTAGGACATGATGTTATTAGATGATGGTGAGATAAGTTGTATGATAGGCTACTGATACCAAGAGTTGACCAACTTGTTTTCCTACTGACCTAGACTTAAGACCCCGACGTTTGAGATTTCACTTTTAATTGCTAAGCTTGTTTTTGATTGTTTTGCCAAAGGATGAAAATGATGATTGATTTATTATGAGTGGATGTTTATTTCGGGTGAATGTTGAAATGGGATGGATGATTTTGGGTTTTTTGGTTGTTTTTAGTATTTTGAAATGTTTTGAGGCTATTTTTGGTATTTTTGAGATGTTTTACAAATGTTCTAATTTTTTAGATTTTCTATTTTTTTGGTATTTTCCAAGATTTTGACCAAGAACCTAATCTAAAGACCTATCCTAGGGGCCTCGAGGGCTGATCAAATATTATCCTTTCCTATGTTATACACGCAAAGACTACGTAGTTCGACTGACACAAACTCGGTTATTAATGAGATATGAACAATGGATTGCCAGTTTATTATGACATACTCCTAAAGGATTGACCTAGGGTGTCTCGGGGGCACATCAATGATGGAAT
Source organism: Sequoiadendron giganteum (assembly GCA_007115665.2). Lineage (NCBI taxonomy): Eukaryota > Viridiplantae > Streptophyta > Pinopsida > Cupressales > Cupressaceae > Sequoiadendron > Sequoiadendron giganteum. The sequence goes on from VCHN02000014.1 coordinate 53,259,646, forward strand.
TGCCTAAGTTCAAGCTTAGAGACTCGTAGTTTGACACAAAAACTCTATTTTTGACTTGTTTTTGGATTTTTGATATAATTTGGATGTTTTTGGTTTTTAGAATGTTTTTGGGTTTTTTCAAGGATTTTATTAGTGTTTGTTTGGATTTTCTGATTTTAGGAAGATTTCAAGAATATACACAAATTCGATTTGATGCAGGTAAAAGAACATGCCCCCAATGTAATGCGATAGACTACCTCGATATAAGCCAGACAAACTGACCTTAGGAATGTGCCAAGTAGTACTAGGGTGGAACATGATACAAACATAGGATCAAGCTATGATGCAGATGGGTGATGGAAGGATGCGATGGGTGATGCGAAACCAGTTGAAGAGTCCATGGTGGATGGAAAGTGCTTATTTACACAAGGTGCTTGTTTGCCAAGTTTTCACCAAGGTACTTTCCCAAAGCACCACTGTAGTGGTTTTCACTAGAGGACGATTTTTCTCTTTACTATTTTCAATCCTTTTTTTGATTTTTTTGGATCTATACCTTGAAACCTAGGCATAATTTTTTTTGAGATTGGAGCTGTAGACATCCAAATTTGACCACTTCCATATGGTCATAATCCTATCATTTATTCATCTAATCCATCTATGTTATTTAAATGACCTATTTGATTAATATTACCCCTTCCCCTAAAGTTTTTACAAGTATTTAATTAAATACTTTATCCTTTACCATTTCCTCTCTAAATTAAATAAATTGAAATCAATTTATTTAATTTAGTCAAATTATCCTCTTCAATTTTTTAATTCATTCTTTCTCTCTCCTTGTCACATCCTCCATAACCTTTTCACTAATCTGGGTTAATTTAATTAATCCTTCATTAAGATGTGCATATCCTTAACTAGGATTAATGTCACATCCTCCAAATCTATCCACTTGCCTCTAATCATCATTAATTAGCCTAATCACCTATTTGCACAATATTAATCCTAATCACTTACCCTTTCTAGCATGTCCTTAGGTCAACCTTTCTTGGTACTTACCTTTTTTGGGTTGACCTCTTCCCCATGTGAATTAAAAATTCATAATTATTCCCCCCATGCATTTGTCTTCCCCATGACATCTCATATGTCACATCGTATCCAAAGGAGAAAGACCCCTTTTAGGGGAATCTTGTCTTACCCTTTGGATTCTTCCAAAAAGTGAAATAAAAATTCACTTTTATTCCTCCAAGGCCTTCACCACCCCCCATGTTGACAAGGGATGGCTTTCTAAAAGTCATCACTTGTCATTTTCAGCCCCACTTGGGGACAAGGGATTACTTTTTGTGGAGATTCTCTCTCATCCCAAGGTACTTGCAAGTACTTTGAGACCACATGGCCTTTTCCATGTCACTTGTACCCTTTCCATCTCACCTTGTCCTTTGGACACTTCACCCGCCACATGGCAAGATGTGAGGGCTTGTGAGTCCTCAACTCACCATAGCCCTTCATCTTGGCCATGGTGGCTCAATCTTGACCTAGAGAATTCAACTTCTTCTATAAATACCCCTCCTCTTCCTTCATTAAAGGATCTTGGAATTTAGGAGCATCTGGACCTTATGCATTTTTGTAAGAGACTTATGATCTTGAGCCATTTGAGCCTTCATACTTTGATCACATCCTTTTTGCATTCAATCCTCATCCATCTTAGCCATTTGCATCCTCATATGCATTTCAATCACTTTGCATCACATTGTCATCTACAAAGCACACATCTAAGCAATATCAAGGGCCAACCAAGGGATCGACATGAAGAAAAGGTATAATTGATTGTTTATCTTTATCTTCCATTTTATTTGTGTTAATGTAGCCTAATCTTGAGGTGTTAGGTGTCTTAGACTTATCATGCATTTTACTTCATTTTGCATCATTAGATAGGTGTATTTCTCTTGTTCACATTTTTGGCACGCTTGGTGGGACCAACGTCATGGGTCCTTTGTTTTAATATTTTTTGTTGTTTAATATTTTGTATATTATGACACAAAAGACCGACTACACCTAGGAGGGGCGGCCTTGCCCAAACAATAGACTATTCTGCTGCTGTTTTCACCATCTTCTAACCCATGGTTACTTGCAGGTTCACAAAAGATCGACTACGCCCAAGAGGGGTGGCCTTGCCCAAACATTAGACTATTCTGCTATTGTTTTCACCATTTTCTAACCCCTGGTTACTTGTAGGTTTACAAAAGACTGACCACGCCCAGGAGGGGCAACCTTGCTTAAACAACAGACTGTTCTGCTGTGATTTTCACTATTTTCTAACCCCTGTTTACCTGCAGGTTCACAGAAGACCGACTACGCCCAAGAGGGGCGACCTTGCCCAAACAACAGACTATTTTGCTGCTGTTTTCACCATTTCCTAACCCCTATTTACCTGCAGGTTCACAGAAGACCAACTAGGCCCAGGAGGGGCAACCTTGCCCAAACAACAAACTGTCTACTGCTATTTTCACTATTTTTTAACCCCTGGTTACTTGCAGATTCACAGAAGATCGACTATGCCTAGGATGGGTGGCCCTGCCCAAAAAATAGACTATTCTCCTATTGTTTTTACCATTTTATAACTCCTGGTTATCTACAGGTTCACAAAAGACCAACTACGCCTAGAAGGGGTGGCCTTGCCCAAACAAAAAACTGTTTTGCTGCTGTTTTCACCATTTTCTAACCCCTATTTACTTGCAGTTTCACAAAAGACCGACCTTTCCCAAGAGGGGTGGACATGCCCAAAATACAGAGGTGACCACGCCCGAAAACAAAATTTTCTTGTCAAAGATAGAGAACAAAACTACTGATAAGTGTGTTGCAGGTGGAGAAACTGTGTTTAATTGGTTTTGTACTTTCATTCTTTAAACTAGGAACATAGTTTAATTAAAGGGCTCAAAAAATCTTCTTATTGTGTTTGGAGTTGACTATTGACATATCCAATCCCCTTGCACGATTTGGTGATCCTGGGTGAAGAGAAATCGTAGTCCACTTAGTTTTTTTTACCCCATTTTTCATTTTATTAGCGGGACCTGCTTGGGGATTTCATCACCCCAAGGGACGATTCCAACCACGTGTTACCAATGGGGTATATAAAGGGGGGAGGTGAAATATGTACCTTAATCTAGTCATGTCATGTCTAGCGGAGCGTCAAAGCTAGGGTAATACCTAGATAGACGTGAAGGGTTGGTCCGAGCTCCCAATCTCTCACTGGCTGCTCCCGACTCACATTTGTAGACAAGTTGGTGTTCACGGTTGTGCCCCATGTACCGTGCGTATATCGAGGACACCATTAGAAAAATTGTCAAGCTTAGATAAAGGACCATGTTGGCCATACCTTAACACTAAAATTAGGCTTGTGCTGCTTGAAGCGTTTTCTTGTGAAAAACCAGTACTTGTCAGTCAGTTTTGGCCTTTTACTTATTGTTTTTCATCCTTTTCCATTACTATTTTTGATTAAGTTAGGTTCAATTTAGTCCACAGGGGTGGCCTTTCCCTCAAGGGGGGGCCTTGTCCCCCTGTTTCAACTATTGTTTAGCCCATTTAAGTCAAAATTTTGCCAAGTCTCTCCTGTTTGGGTGGCCTTGAGCTAAGTTTGGGCGACCTCGCCCAAAGGGGCGGCCACACCCAACACAAAGGGGCGGCCATGCCCAACACTGCCCAACCCAAAGGGGAGGCCACACCCATCACAAAGGGGTGACCACACCCAAAGGGTGGCCATGCCCAACCCAAAGGGGTGACCACACCCAACACAAAGGGGCAACCTTGCCCCCCAAACAACCTTTTTCGACCTCTGTTCGTCAGCTATTCACCCATTCTGGGAAGTCTGTCACCCGTTCTAGCAACCCGTTTGTCTGTTATGAGTGTTGTTCCCTCATTTGGGGTACCCATTTACCCCTTCCGATCATTCGTCTGTCCATTCCGAATATCCGATCACCCGATGTGAGTGGTCGTTTTCTCGTTTCAAGCATCCATCAAAATTTTTCGAAAGTCATCGTTTCATTGACCAAACCACATACGTGCTTCTTAGAACATCATTGGAGTCCATATCTATCATCAAATCATCCATCCCAATCATCTAGGCTTCGTTTTGAGGGTTTTCATTTTTATGTAGAAACTTCTGAAGGCCATAACTTCGACTCGGGTGTCCAATTGGGCTGAAGTTTTATGGGTGGTTGCGTTATGAGGATTCCCAATTGACCCATTTCAACACATTTTCGAGGCCTCAAACTTTCATCTTAACCCTCAAAATAGCAATTTAGCATTTTTTTTTCCAATTTTTGAAAAATTATTTTCGTTAATAACTCGGAATGCATGTCTCAAATTTGGGATGTTAGTTGGAAATTCACCCTATCTTAGTATTGGGTATTTTTTGGGAAAAATCTGGACTCTCAAAGGTATGGCTATGAAGTTTCCTAAAATGGCTAAATTTGACAATTTTTGAAAACTGCCAAATCTGGCAAAAATCTGATTGTTAACACCTTATGTCCTCTAGTTAAAACCCCTGAACTTGGTTTTGAATCAATCCTATCATATCCTACGATCCAATCCCAATCTAAGCTCCAATCCAGTTCTAATATGAGCTTTAATCCCATCAGCCTAATCTGAGTCGAGCTTAACCTGAATCCCAACTTGAGCTTTAGTCCACCTATATCCTCTTCTAATCCATCCTATTTCTCTATCCATCATCTATTATTTCCTGCTAATTTGTATCTATCATGAATCCTTATCCCCCTCTCGCATGACCAATAATAGTAGTCAAGGGGAATCCTAACTATGTTGATGATGATAACAAAAGTTTTGTTGATCACGAAGAGTGTTATATAGATCCCCTTGATGCTATGATTGCTAAAAATATTTCTCCACTCACCTCCCAAAATCCAACTATTCTTCCGAACTATCCCCCATGCCTTCATCAACATCTAATAATAGTCCTTATGCTACCCTTGACAAGGGATATCCGACATCCTCATCATCGACATATTCATCATGTCCTCCCTCTCCTCCTCTATCCTACCCAACATCCATATCCTCCTATCCTTATCATCATCAACAATCCCGATACCTCTACCTTAATCCCACCTCCCAATCTTCCCATCCTAATCCAACACCCACACCTTCCTATCACATTTCCCCATCCCAATATTCCTCTTATCCTAATCCACCATCTCAATCTTCTTATCCTAATCCATCATCCATATCCTTCTATGCCATCCCACCACCTCAATATTCGTATTCTAATCCAACATCCACACCTTCCTATCACAATCTCCCATCCCAATATCCTTACATTAATTCCACATCTTTCCATCCTAACCCTCCATCCATGTCCTACGAGAATCTACCACCCACATCTCGCCATCCTAATCCATCATCCACATCTTCCTACTATAATCCACCATCCCAATCTTCTCATCCTAATCCATCATCCACATCTTCCTACTATTACCCACCATCCCAATCTTCCCAACCTAATCCAACATCCACATCCTCTTATCTTAATTCATCATCCGCATCCTCCTACATCACTCCCCCTTTCACCACATTATATCTTAATCCTCCATCTAATCATAAACCACCTAGTCCTCCAACCACTCCTAGTTCCCCATCTAGTCCCATCCACTCATCTAATCCTCCAATCCCTAACCCTAATCCTCCATGTCCTCCATCCAATCCCATCCACTCATCTAATCATAATCCTCCATCTCCTAGTTCTACATCTACTCCTAATCCATCCATCCACTCATCTAATCCTCCAATCCCTAACCCTAATCCTCCATCTCCTCCTAGACCTCCATCCATTCCCATCACCCCACCTAATCCTATATCCCCTTAAAATTTCGTCCAAGGACTCATGACAAAAGAGACATCCCCAAATCAAAATCTTGATGTTGTGAAACAATGCTCTCCCACTCTATCATGTACAATCACTAGTGATGAGGCCCTCCTCCATCCTACACCTATCACTACCATTACCATTCCTAACACCGTCCAAATAGTTGAGTCCATCACACCCATTCAGTCCATTGAATCCCCATCTTCTATTACTAGATCCACCCAATCCACTGGAGACATCCAATCCACTCCTCCTAGTCCTAATATTACTGAAATTCAATCCCATGAACTTCATGAATCCTCCATCCTCCTATTTCCCCCACTTAAGGAGTCCCTCCAATGCTCCTCCCTCATCATGCCTCCCACACAAGATGAGCCATGCCAAGAGTTTGATCCAAAGCATACCAACATATCCCCTCCTCCAAATCCAGCTCCTACCATCCCATCCATTCCATCCCAAGATCATAGTCCCCCATCCATCCCATCTCACAATTCCTTTCCTCAATCGACTCCTGATCCTACCATCCTATCTACTCCATCTCAAGATCACAATAGCTCATCCGCTCCATCCCATGATCCCCTTTGCACTCAAGATCCAATTGCTCCATCTCATGAGCCCTTATCACCCACTGCCATAAATCTAGATCTTGTCATACCACCTAATCCCTCTCCCAATCCCTTATCACCTATTCCTCCTGATCAGGATGCTGCTATCCCCTCGTCTCCATCTCATGATCCTTCATTTCCATCTAGTCCTACCATCCCAACACCACTTTTGTATCACCTTGGTAACATTACCCTCTTCCATGGTGGTCTTCTTGTAGAAGAAAAACAAAGTATATGCACCACCCTTCCTCCTTCACCTACTAATGCACTCGCATCATGCTTCCAAATAAATAAGCATCCCACCATAGATCACATGCTCAAGAACATGAACTATCAAGGCAAAGGTTTAGGCCTTCATGAGCAAGGTATGTTAGATCCCATTCAGGGCAAAGAATATCTAAGTGCGCACGGTCTTGGATATATCTCCCAAGAATAACAATCCAAAAATGTTGGTACAACCTCCATGCATCCTAAACGATCCTCTTCTAAAGGAATGAGAGGCACTTCCCACCGTTTCACCAAATCATTTGTCACCATTCCCCCTCCTCCATCGTATTACCGCAAAACAACCATCCATCTTCATCCTTCATCCTCTAAATCAATTTTGGATCCTTATGTCCCTCCACCAACCTTCATACATCCTCCATATACACAGTCATACAATATTGGGTGGAGCTCTTGAGCTGATGCATGGATGAGGTCTCCATGCTGCTGACATTGCAAGTACTTCTTGACATATATGTGAGATTCCTTCTCCATTGTCGGCCAATAGTAACTCATTCTTAGGATTTTCTTAGCCAAGGTCACACTACAACATAATAGGAAAATAGCGCCTAAAATAGCACCGAATTTTAGTGTATTTTTGTTCATGAATCAGGCAATCTAGCTGGCGCAAAACTCAACACAAACAAGAATGGTATTTTTGACGCTGAATTTTGCATCGATGTTGACGCCGGACGTAGCGCTAGACTTAGCACTGTGGTTAGCGCTAGGAAATTACTGCGCCCCTACTAGCGCCTAAAATAGCACTGAAAATAGCCCCTCTGTTAGCGCCAGAAATAACACCGAAAATAATGTCTAAATTGGTGCCTAGTTTGGCTTTCAATTTTGCTTCTATGTCTACTCCCATTTTTGCTTCTAGTTTTTCTTTCGGTTTTGCTTCCGGTTTTGCTTCCAATTTTGCTTCGAGTTTTACCTCCAATTTTGCTTCCAGTTTGGCGTCCACTTTTTCTTCCAGTTTTGCTTCCGTTTTTGCTTCTGGTTTTGGTTCCATGTTTGCTTCCAGTTTTGCTTCCAAGTTTGCTTCCATTTTTACTTTCGATTTTGCTTCTGGTTTTGCTTCCAGTTTTTCTTCCAAGTTTGCTTCTAGTTGTGCTTCCGGTTTTGCTTCCAATTTTGCTTCCAGGATTGCTTCTAGTTTGGCTTCCATTGTTGCTTCTAAAAATGCTTCTTGTTTTGCTTCCATTTATTAATTTAATATATTTTATTTCAATTTAATTAGTTAAATATATCGTGCCTCTTAAATAACTCATGATTATAGAGCAAGTAATTTAATTATTTAACTCATATGATTAAATAACAAGATAATTTTTTTTTTGGGTTGATAACACGAAATTTTATATTGCTTGTAAAGATAAAAATGTACATCTATTGTTCAGTGTCATTACCCACCAAAAGAGCTTAACACTTCTCTGATTTGTTCAATTATGTTCTAGAGGTCCAAGCATTCATTTTACCTTTCATCACAGCCTAAACTATTATTGTAACATGATCATCATCTATAGTTAAAACAAGTGAGTCAAATATCTATAATTTAATTGAATTTGACAACATCCATCCTAAGCAGTAAATTAAAATCATCATACGTAATAAATATCCATGCAAAAATCATCGACCAATTTTAATATATATAAATTGAAAAGTCAATACTTATAAGATCATCATCATCATCATATATAATTAAAACAAGTGAAAGTAAAATATGTTAGTACATCAAAAACATGTCAAAATGATACATGTCCAACAATCGGCATAAGTGAAAATGATACATGTACAAATGATATAAATACAATTGATAAATTATGTAACTCAAACTAATACAAGTCAAGATGATACATGTCCAAATGATATAGTGAAAGTGATACATGTCAAAATGATACAACTCAATAATATAGTATTGTAGGCCGTGAAAAATGTTACATATGATAGTAACCATGAAAAGAGTCATCATAACGATATATTAGCAATGATCCATGATGTAGTCTATATGATCATGAATGCCATTGGTTACTACCACCAACTATCTCATCATCATCATCATCATCATCATCATCATCATCATCATCGCCGTCATCATTATCGTCATCGGCCTTAGTGTATTCCATATCTATGTCATCATCATCCTCTGTCATGTGATCTGTATCAGCAGAACCAATATTTTGTGGATCTATATCATATTGAGGATCATCTTGATCTTCTGGAAGACCCGTGTTTTGCAAAAAAAAAAACATTTAGAATGAAAATTTATTATTTATTTCATGCAATATTTTTTTTTCTGTTATATATCTAATATTACAACATATGAGACAAAAAATAATCATATTACATCATATCAAAGTGCACATACCATAATAAAATTTCAAAAAAGTTACAGCTAATACTGGTGAGTCAGGAGAAACTTCAGCTTTAAAAAACAAATCCAATTAGGTTGGCAACATTGAAAATTAAATCCCTAGCAATATTTATGCTAAGGAAATTTCCTTTAGATGCAAGGATTCAAAGCACATCAACCATGTGGTACAAATGATTAAATCCCAGAGACGATCTGTAGCAATGAAAGAGTTTGAAAATTATTAAATCCCTAGCAGTATTTATGTTAAGGAAATTTCATTTAGATGCAAGGATTCAAAGCACATCAACCATGTGGTACAAATGATTAAATCCGAGAGACGATCTGTAGCAATGAAAGAGTCTAAAAATTATTAAATCCCTAGCAGTATTTATGTTAAGGAAATTTCCTTTAGATGCAAGGATTCAAAGCACATCAACCATGTGGTACAAATGATTAAATCCCAGAGACAATCTGTAGCAGTGAAAGAGTCCAAAAAGGCAGAGAGAGCTACATTGGCGAATTAGGAGAAACTTCAGCTTTCAAAAACAAAGCCAATTAGGCTAGCAGACATGTGGATGAGGCCAACATTTAATGGAAGAGGAAGTAAGATGACTGGAACTCATGTATCAAAATATTAAGCATGCATTCTTCCAACCAACAGAGAAGGAGATGATTACTTTGCTTCATTTTCATTTGCATCCATATCATGGTGTGGGAACCAAGAAGATCAAGGATGTCCAGTTTTATGTGGAGGTAATGGATGTGGTCCAAAATTTAGGAGGGGCAAGAAGGTCAATGTTTGATCCTAATGAAATTGAGGAAGAACAACAAGAGAGGGACACGAAAAATAAAATCAATGTAGAGTTTCAAGGATTTTTCAAGTGAGTAAGAGAGCTATGGGAGTAGCCTCATCTAAAAGATTTTGAACTAGAGTTTGATATAGCATTTAGAGAGCTTGGTTTTCATGGAAGAGGAAGAAAGATGATTACTTTGCTTCATTTTCATTTGAATAACCATATCATGGAATGGGAACCAAGAAGATCAAGGATGTCCAATTTTATGTAGAGGTAATGGATGTGGTCCAAACTTTAGGAGGGGCAAGAAGGTCAATGTATGATCCTAATGAAATTGAGGAAGAACAACAAGAGAGGGACATGAAAAGTAAAATCAATGCAGAGTTTCAAGGATTTGTCAAGCGAGTAAGAGAGCTATGGGAGAAACCTCATCTAAAAGATTTTGAACTAGAGTTTGATATAGAATTTAGAGAGCTTGGTTTTCATGGAAGAGGAAAAAAGATGATTACTTTACTTCATTTTCATTTGCATAATCATATCATGGCATGGGAACCAAGAAGACCAAGGATGTCCAGTTTTATGTTGAGGTAATGGATGTGGTCCAAACTTTAGGAGGGGTAAGAAGGTCAATGTATGATCCTAATAAAATTGAGGAAGAACAACAAGAGAGGGACATGAAAAATAAAATTAGTGTAGAGTTTCAAGGATTTTTCAAGTGAGTAAGAGAGCTATGGGAGAAGCCTCATCTAAAATATTTTGAGCCAGAGTTTGATATAGCATTTAGAGAGCTTGGTTTTCTTGGAAGAGGAAGAAAGATGATTACTTTGCTTCATTTTCATTTGCATAACCATACCATGGCGTGGGAACCAAGAAGACCAAGGATGTCCAATTTTATGTTGAGATAATGGATGTGGTCCAAAATTTAGGAGGGAAAAGAAGGTCAATGTATGATCTTGATGAAATTGAGGAAGAACAATAAGATGGACAGGAAAAATAAAATCAATGTAGAGTTTCAAGGATTTGACAAGCGAGTAAGAGAGTTATGGGAGAAACCTCATCTAAAAGATTTTGAACTAGAGTTTGATATACCATTTAGAGAGCTTGGTTTTCATGGAAGAGGAAGAAAGATGATTACTTTGCTTCATTTTCATTTGCATAACCATACCATGGCGTGGGAACCAAGAAGACCAAGGATATCCAGTTTTATGTGGAGGAAATGGATGTGGTTCAAACTTTAGGAGGGGAAATAAGGTCAATTTATGATATTGATGAAATTGAGGAAGAACAACAAGAGAGGGATAGGAAAAATAAAATCAATGTAGAGTTTCAAGGATTTGTCAAGCGAGTAAGAGAGCTATGGGAGCAGCCTCATCTAAAATATTTTGAACTAGAGTTTGATGTAGGATTTAGAGAGCTTGGTTTTCATGGAAGAGGAAGAAAGATGATTACTTTGCTTCATTTTCATTTGCATAACCATACCATGGCGTGGGAACCAAGAAGACCAAGAATGTCCAGTTTTATGTTGAGGTAATGGATGTGGTCCAAACTTTAGGAGGGGCAAGAAGGTCAATGTATGATCTCCTGATGAAATTGAGGAAAAACAACAAGAGGGACAGGATAAATAAAATCAATGTAGAGTTTCAAGGATTTTTCGAGCGAGTAAGAGAGTTATGGGAGCAACCTTATCTAAAATAATTTGAACTAGAGTTTGATATAGCATTTAGAGAGCTTGGTTTTCATGGAAGAAGAAGAAAGATGATTAATTTGCTTCATTTTCATTTGCATAACCATACCATGGTGTGGGAACCAAGAAGACCAAGGATGTCCAGTTTTATGTTGAGGTAATGGATGTGGTCCAAAATTTAGGAGGGGCAAGAAGGTCAATGCATGATCTTGATGAAATTGAGGAAGAACAACAAGAGAGGGATATGAAAAATAAAATCAATGTAGATTTTCAAGGATTTGTCAAGTGAGTAAGAGAGCTATGGGAGCAGCCTCATCTAAAATATTTTGAACGAGAGTTTGATGTACCATTTAGAGAGCTTGGTTTTCATGGAGTTCCTTTTGAAGCCTCTACTTTTATTGTTCCTATGGTAAACTGTTTGGTAGAGTTGGTGGAATTACCTTTCTTAGTAATCACTATTAGTGAGATTGAGATTGGTAATCAATTAGGCGCTAATTTCTTATAGAAATGAAAGATTCTGAAAAGGTAGAAAGAGCTACACTAGTGACTCAGGAGAAGCTTTAACTTTCAAAAACAAAGGCAATTAGGTTGGAAGACTTGTGGATTAGGCCAACATTTTATGGAAGAGGAAGAAAGATGACTGGAACTCTGGAGGCCCACCATAATGAATTTTGATATTCAACCATGAGAGCTGATATTATGTATCAAAACATTAAGAATGCATTCTTCCAACCAGGGGAGGAGGAGATGATTAGTTTGCTTCATTTTCATTTGTAAAAATAATATCAATGTAGAGTTTCAAGGATTTGTCAAGCTAGTAAGAGAGCTATGGGAGCATCCTCAACTAAAAGATTTTGAACTAGATTTTGATGTACCATTTAGAGAGCTTGGTTTAAGCCTCTACTTTTATTGTTTCTACGGTAAACTATTTAGTAGAGTTGGTGGAATCACCTTTCTTAGTAATCGCTATTAGTGAGATTGAGATTGTTAACCTTGAGAGAGTAGGACTTGGGTAAAAGGAATTTGATATGGCTATTATTTCCAAAGACTTCAAGCGAGATGTACTCCACATGTACGCCATTCCTCAATCTTCACTTGATGACATAAAGGAATGGATGAACTCCATGGATATAAAATATTATGAATGTAGAATGAACTTGAACTGGCGGCCAATTTTGAAGACTATTACTGATGATCCAGATAAATTTATTGAAGATTTTGGTTGGGAATTTTTGAATATGGAAGCTACTGATTCTGATTCTGATAATTCAGAAGAGTCAGATCAAGGATATGAACCCTCTGATGTAGAAGAGGAATTTGAATCATATGAGGAAGGTTCAGAAGATGAATCTCTTGTGGATTAAGAGGAGGACGAAGAAGAAGAAGAAAATTTTGAAGAGGAGGAAGGTAAAACATGGGATGAATTAGAATCTGAAGCCAGAAGTGCAGAAAAGGAAGAAGGAGACGAGTCTAACAGTGAAGAGGAAAGGCGACAACGAAAGGTAAAAGATACAGGGAAGTCTCGAGCACCTGATATTAGAGATTCAAGAGGAATTCCTGCCAAGAGGCATAAAGTCAGATGAATTGAGTTCATCTACATCCTTCTACTATTTATTCATTCACATAAATAATCATCTTGTAATCATAAGATTTGAGCTCTATTTACTCATCCTATGCATCAATAAACAACTCAACATAAGATATGGAAATTGACATATTAACACAACAATATCTAACTAAGTTATTAAAACTCAACTATTGATACCTCGTTCTCCATCCAGATTATAAAATCATTCCATTTTTTATTTTGTAACATTCTTTTCAAATTGCTTTGGATGGTGGCCATATTTCTCCTCCTGTCAAAACATGGCACATGGACTAGTTAAACTAATTAATATGCAATCATTTACCTTTTCCAAGGAAATAAAAAAAATATCAGTTAACAAATTAAATATACTTACAAATGTACAGATCAAGGCCTGTAAACCTTTATGGCCACTGTGATGCGTGGCATGAAGTTTCTCAAGCCTGGCCTTGGAGGCCTTGTCCTGAAACATATACTAATTCAATTTAACTATGCACAAATAAAATTTAAATATCGTTTAATAAATTTGATATAATCTTATGAGAAAATTCAAATACCTGCATACTCTCCTCACTAGACTTCCTCCGTGCTTTGAACTTCTCATATGCTTTTAGAAGCTCTTTCCATACTTTGAGACTTACATCAATTGGCCTTTTTTTGAGCCTTAGCTTAGGAGGGATTTTTTTATCTTCTTTGTTTGGTTGCACCAAAATCTCTTGCAATTTTGAGACATTCGTAGCTTTACCTTCTTCACAGACCAACCTGTGCCAAATTCATTCTCCATGTCATGGATAACTATATTTTTTAGGTGAATGGGTATCTTTGAGAATGGAAAATGTAGATGGTCTTTGAACTGTTGAAGGCATGATTCCTTCAACCTACTCACAAACGTTTTCCCAACATCCTTCATTCAGACTTCCCTTGAAACCACCTCGTATTCTATCTTCATATTGTAGCTACCAATGCAAGATTGAAAACATGGCGTGGTGGAAGAAGTCTGTGTCCCAGGAGTGGAAGTCTTTGCTCCCTGTTCCACATTCTTAGAGTTTACTGTCACTGATTTCCTCCTGGATCTTTTGCTCAATTCCAGAGTGGTTGGGGAATCAATTGATTCCCTTTGACACAATTGATTTGTTTGCAATGTTTGAGGGGCATTACTAGATTATTTTTCTATGTATCTAGCAAGTGTCGTCCAGTCCACATTAAGCAATTTGTTCACTGCCTCTACCCCCAATATGGAAGCCAATTCATCTTTATCTTTGTCAGTCTCATGTCCCTATATATATTTTTAAATTATTGTAGACATGGAAAATGTACAATTTCGGTTCGGCACATTTGATCTTGATTACTAACGACATTTCCTCCTAAATCATACTCTCAACTTATCATCACCTTCTATCTCTTAATTTAATAAATCATTATTTATTTGATTAAGTTTTTCTTCCTCCATTGATTAAATTAATCAATTTAATTTAATTAACCTTATGTCTCTGTTTAATTAAATAAATCATTTTATTTGATTAAAGTCTCTAAAGTCCTCTTATTAAATTGAATAAATTAAACCTTATTTAATTTAATCTAACATTTTCCCACTTAATCAAAACCATTTATTTAATTAATCATTTCCTCTCAATTATGATTTAAATCAATTCATCAATTGGAGTCAAAATTGTCAAATCAACTAATCTCTCATTAAATTAATCAAAATCTTGATTAAGTTAACCCCTATCACTAAAATCCTCTAGAAAATGCAACTTGCACATGAAAATAGATTTAATTCATTTATTAAATCTCTATTTTCCCTCACATGGCATAAAAAGGGAATATTCCCTCAAGTTTGAATTCAAAAAATCCAAGTGGATGGGTACTTCCAACAAACCATTCACTCCTCTTACATGTCCTTGTGCATTGAACCAAGTGGCATTTATTTCATTCCCTTTTCCCTCTCACATGTCATTTCCTCAAATTCAAATTCCACCTAATTGCATTTATTGGCACTTTGGCCAAAATGTGGACAACCATCAACCATTCACATGGTGACAAGTGGCATTCAACCATTGGGTGAAAGTTAGTCCCACATTGCCCAATTTTTCCTCTCTTTTCGAAATTCAAATCTATAAATTGGAGGCTTCTCTCCTCATTCAACATCTACAATTTCATGCAAAGTTACTCTCTTCACATTGAGAGCTAATTTTGCCCATTCCTACTCAAGCATTCATCATTTTCACAATTCATAGCTAGGTTATGCTCAAATCTTATTGGAGAGATTTGATCAATCTACACATCAACATTGCAATTTAGGAGTTGGGAAAGGGCCAATTTCAACACTTCAATTGGCACCAATTCCCCTATGGGATCACTAGTTTTCTCACTTAATTAGGATTTTACTTTCATTTATTTAATTTGTTCTTCATTTTCCTAGTTTAAGATTTAGCAAATGGATTTCATGGGGAATCCTTCATTCTTGTTTGCATTTGATCTAACATCTTGATTTGTTTGTTGTTCTTGTGCAATTGCAGGTTTAGGGGTTCACATTTTGGCGCTAGAAAGAGGGCTTGAGCAATTTTCAATCACGTTTTTTAAAAATATTCTGTGTTTTTCACATTTTATTTTGCAGGTTATAGGTCCATAGCTCTATATTGTGTCGCATTTTCAGGCGCGATACTATATTGCACCGCATCTTTTCCAAACTCCGCCACATTTGTTTCCCTCGCCTAGTTTTTCAATTTGCAAACTCTGCCGTAGATTCATAGTTCCAAACTCCGTTGCACCCAGTCCCGCAACTTTGTATTGTGTCGCATTTGCAGGCATAGTGCTATATTGCACCACATTATTTCCAAACTGCCCTGCACCTGTGTTCCCGCTCAAAAAATTTCAAATTTGTCTAACTCTGCCGCGTATTTTAAGTTTCAACCTGCACTGCTTGCAAAACTCTGCCGCACCTACGGTCTCTGTTTCTGCAGAGTGCCGCACCTAGTCAAATGTGCGACACTCTATAGTGCTGCTTCTATTCCAAACTGTGCCGCACTCGCTAACTACGCCACTAACAATAGTTGGATTTCAAATTTTAACATGTCCTTTTTAATTTTTAGATTTTTTAACTATTGACCTGTTTGCTATTTTGTACTCTCTGGTTTTTATCATTTTTGCAGATTGGAACAAGGGAGAAAGAAAATTAGGAGGTTCATCATGGCATCATGTTCATCATGCACAAAGTGTTTTTAAACACTATAGTGTTGTTTAACACTTTTAGAGGATCTTTAATTCTGTTTAAAAGGAATTTGTTTACTTTCATGCCTTAGAAACACTAAATTTTCTTTTGGGTTTTAAAAAGAATAAACAATATTCTTTTCCAAAAGTTTGCAAAAGGCTAAAAAGAACCTTAGAAACAATCTTCTAGATTTGGTTTAAGGTTAAAAAAATTGAACAAGGCAACTCTCACACTTCAAAGTTGGTGCTTTAAAATGAACTCATTTTCTGCTTTGAGGATTAAAATGAACATGTGTGTTTTTGATGTTTTGTAATCCTTATCACAAAGTAATATCATCTAAAAGGCATATGCACTTCTCTCGCACCTCACGACGATCTTGAGAATCAAAAGTCTTTTTGTAATATTAAGTTGTCAAAAGAATTACCTCCACACTTCATTTTGGGTTTAAAATTGAACAAAACATCTTGCGAGTGTTAGTAGGCTGATTGCGTGTGTTCTCCCTTTGTTTCTAAACAAAGGTTGATCAAACTATGAATATGTTTAATTGCTTTTTTATCTTAGCAGGCCTACCTTTTGGGAAAAATTACTCACCCAAGGGAATGACCTAGTTGGTAACACACTAAGGACAAGTGTATTTCCAATCGGGATATAAAAGTGGGTACTGGAACAAAAGCCAATATCACGTGGTTGGCTCCGACGAGAAGAGAAACAATGGTATCTTGCCGCATGGGTCAATCTCCACAAATGGAAAGATTGAATTAAAACCCTTGTTTAGAAGGCCAAATCCTTATCTATTTTGTTGGTGCAAAAGGTCATGTCCTTTGAAGCCACCCCACGTTATAGATGTGGTTCTGTTGTAGAGATGAAAAGTATGCCATGGGAGATTCATGGGTATTGATGTTTGGTTGACCCACGAAGTGTGTGAACTATAAGGGGGAGCTTGTGTGGTCAAGCATCTAGTCATCGACACAGAATATGCACAGCTGGATTCGTCAAAGTGGGAACCCAACAAAATATTGTCTCTTCATCCTAGGGCTGTACATGTGCTTGGAACTGAAAAATACATTGCTTGGTCCTCAAAACAATTGAAAAAAAAAATTCACAAAGAGCTCCGAATTTGAAACCCCTTGGAGGAAACAAATATCCTTTGACGAATCTAAGTACTCTTTCTTTCCCTAGGGATCATATCCTTAGAGGTTTCTAAGTGCTTGGATTTTATCATCATTTATTTTCACTAAGGTCAACCTAGGAAGCTTTTTCCCTAATTTCCTTGATTTCCACATAATGGACCTTGTGGGATGAAAAGAAAGTAGGACATTAGACATGCAGTTTGAAACATAATCAAGAATGTGCTTTTGGTAAAAAGAATTCACTAAGGAAAAATAAAATACAAATTGGACCTCACATGTGTTGTCTCAAATGATTTCTCAAAAATTCAAAATCCCAAAACCAAGATTCAAAAGGATTAGTCTAAAATCTCGTGAACAATGTCTTGAAATGCTCCTTGAAGTCAAAGAAAGACTAGTGTACAATTTCTATAAGAAGGATTCAAGAAACAACCCAAGTTTGTATGCATTTTATTATCAATAGGATCTTGAGCTTTTTGAAAGGTTTGCTTTCCTCACATAGGAAGTATAGCATGTTCTTCAATACCGAGGTTTTGTAAAAAAGAGTCGTGTCTAGGTCAAAGTCTTCACTCTCATCCATCTCTCCATCAATCAAATTTCATCCCATCAAGCAAACTTTTAGGAACTTTAGAATAATAATTCATGCTAAACTAAAAGGCTAAATCAACATCACTCTATTTGGCTTAATACACCTAGCCAAATAGTCAAATCTCTTGAACAAATTTGCCTCTAGGATAACGCAACTTCTTGAGGTCTACTAGTTCATGATCACCTTGGTTGGATTAACACACTTAGCCAATCCATTCTCTTGTGCAAGTTTTCCCTAGGATAACACAACTTCCTAGGGCTTACAAGTTCACTACCATCTTGTTTTGACTTAATACACCTTGTCAAACCATCAAAATCAATCCAAGCCCTAACGTTTAGCATAACCCCTAAAAAGTTCTTCAAAAGTTTCACTCATTCACTTCATCCATTTATCTCATCATCATCACCACCCCCTTTCGATCCTTTGACTTCCCTAGTTCTTCTCTTTTGGGCCTAAAGATTAAGATCAAATGATCCCTATTTTTTATGGTCCAAAAAAGATCACAACACAAGAGGAACATGGAAAACATCAAGAAAATATCAACTTCCAGTGACTTGGGTCAAGTAACCACCGAAGTAAACCTTGCGAGATCAAGAAATCCCCCAAGTAGCTCTTCTCTACCATCACAAAATCCTCAAGAGGAAAGCTATGAAGAGGACATCATAGACGAGGACTTGTGGATGACACAATCAGAAATGCTAGAAATGGTTCAAAATCTAGAGAATCATAAAATTGTCAATGCCATGTTTAAATACTTACGCACGTTAGCAGAAGGAGGGGTCTAGTTCCCTTCTGACCTTGACGTAGGCACTAGTATGGACATGCATCTTACAAATGCATCCCCAATGTCAACTCCAAATATCACTCAAGAAATGCCTCAAACCATATCGACAATCACACCAACCTCACCAATTGTAAACAAGGGAAGTGCAATGTTTCGTGAGTTAAAAAAGCATCACCTTGTAAAAACTAAAGAGGTAAATGTCAGCACCACACTGAATAACTTTGTCTCGGTGAATCCATGACACCCATACGTCCTACTCACCTTCCATAATCACATAGATTCGTCCTCATTCCATGCAACACCAACTTATCCATTAAACATGAAAACTTCTCTACCACAAGGAGAAGATGGTTTGTTTGGAACAATAGAAGTCGTTGAACCATTTTCCTTCTAGGGGAGCATATCATCTTTTCCTCCATTACCGCTCACATCCACATCACCTCTTGGATTGGGTCTTCCCCCCCTACCCACCATTAGTTTCTCAAATCCAGGCAATCCGAGCATCACATCGAACTCTCTCCTTTTGCCGGAAACATCACAACAACAAGTAGAAACCACTCAAGCCACCACAGTCAATTTATCGGCCGATCTTCAAATCTCTCAAAACACACCTTCTCAAGGACCGAGCATCTCAACCACACCACCAACAACCCAAGTCCCGACCACCAACACAACCCTTCTGCCCGTCACAACGATTAGCACCATTCCCACCAAAAGCTAACGTGACAAATTCATTCATCACCTTGATCCAAACCATCCAAAAATCCAATCATCAAAGGGTACTCAAACAAAACCAACAAGCTACACAACAAGCTGCTCAACAAGCACAAGCACAACTAGCTGCCCGACAAGCTGCACAAGCCCAACAAGTCACACAAGCCACACAAGCAGCCCAACAAGCGCAAGCTCAAGCTCAAGCCCAACACCAGGCTCAAAAGGTGCAAGCACAATACCGAGCACAACTGTAAGCATTTCATCAGCAAGCATACCAACAAGCCCTGCAAGAATTTCAGACACAACAACAAGCTTTCTTGGTGCAACAACAACTCGACCAACAATAGCTCGACCAGAAACAAGATTTGTTGGTGCAACAAAAACTCGACCAACAACAAGCTTTGTTGGCACAACAAAAACTAGATGAACAACAAGCTTCATGGGAACAACAATAGATGGACCAACAATAAGATTTTATGGAACAGTAGCAGCAAGATCAACAACAAGCATTGTTGACGTAAATATAGGAATATCAGCAAGTCTTGAACGCACAACAGAGCTTGCAAAAAAATCCCACTAGTACCCCTCCCACCATTCAAACACCCCAAACATCTGAAAAAAAATTCATCCCACCTCCCAATCCGCAAAACGATGTCGCAACACAAGTCAAACTGCTCTCAGAGTAGGCATTGGACCTCCAAGTAGGAAAAACAACCAGAACACGAGGCAACTTGTGCCCTTATCCATTTGACAAAAGTATCACAATGGTACCATTCCCAAAGGGATTTGAGATCCCCAAATTCGATAAGTATAATGGGATGGGAAACCCTGAAAATCACGTTAGGGAATTTCAAGTGCATTGCATGGAGATTGCATACAATGACACATATCTAATGCGACTCTTCCCCTGAAGTCTGACTGGTCCTTCCATGGAATGGTTTTCTCATCTACCCATAGGAATTAAAACATTCTAGGAAATTGTGGAAGCATTCCTTAAAAATTATGCTTTCAATATGGGTGCAGATGTTAGTTTGGAAGAACTATCAATGCTCAAACAAGGAAAAGGAGAGTTATTCGCATCCTTCTTGCAAAGATGGTGATCCAAGGCCAATTAGAGCAAGTGGACCATGCTAGAAGAATAACAATTTTGCACAATCATATCCAATCTAGATGAAAACTTGGTGTTCTACTTAAAAATGCAATGCATCACATCATATGATCAATTGATCCCAAAGGCGCTCAACATCGAAAGAGCCCTTACTGTTCGAGAAGGCACATCAACATTTAATCCATCACATGATAACTGCCCATCCAACAATTATAATGATAAACCTCGAACTTGGTCGAGGAACAAAAATATCACAAATGACAGCGTGGTCGATGCTAGAGTGGTCATAAATTCTCCCAAACCAAACATCCAAACTCATCACTAGCCACAAAATCATAATTGCAATAATGTGCAAACTAATGCAGTAGTAGCACAACAACAACCACTTTCCACCAACCAAATAAATAACTTGGGAAATCAAGGAGGAGCACCTCCCCAAGATAAATATCCCCCCAAGCGGAAGTTCACGGCTCTTGGGGAATCCATTGAGTCCATAATGAAGAATTTGGTCAAGGAAAACCTAATCAAAGTCTCAAAATCTGAGCAATATGTGAAACCCATGACCAAATCGCCATGGTACAATGAAAACCTCCTTTGTGAATTTCAAAAGATCAAGGGACATGCCACCACAAATTGCATGAGGCTGAAGAATATCATCCAAGACCTCATCAAGGAAAAGATCATCAATGTCGAGCAACCAGATGGTAATCAAGATCTGAAAATATACACAAATCCGATGCCAAATCACAATCAAGGAAATAGTCAGGGGAACAACAAAGGAAAACGAAAGAATACTAGCGCTAACCTAGTATATCAGGAGATAGTTGCATGTGTAGATGAGTTGTTCACGGTCATTGACGTCAAAGGAGCCAACACCGACTATGGAGTCACCACACGTGGCAACAAGGTCACCATTGCAGGGGCACCATCTAAGACCCCTATTTCAAATACAAAAGCCATTCCCTATGACTATAATGTCATTGACCAGCTTAAGAGAACCCCTGCATAGATCTCCATCATGGAACTACTAAAAATTTCCGCTGCCCATAGGCAAAATTTTGATGAAGCATTAGCAGCATCCACCGTCTCTGCCAGCCTTGACACATAACAGTTTCAGGATATGGTTGGTAATATCGTCACCTCGAATCTCCTTACATTCTCCGATCAAGACTTCCCCCGCTAGCCATCTCATAATCGCACACTTCACCTTCAAGTGCTGGTCCACAAAAAGAAAGTTAAAAGGAACCTGGTGGATGGAGGTACATGCCTTAACATTTTCTCTCTCAAACTTATAAAGAAATTGGGATTTATGAGGATTCCCTTAACAAGAACATGAGCATCACTATAAGGGCATATGATGATCAAGAAAGAGTGTCTCAGGGCACTATTAAAATCCCAATCCAAGTGGGACCAACAACCATGGAGACTACCTATTAGGTCCTTGACCTTGACTTACCATATAACATCCTCCTAGGATGTCCATGGATCCGTGAAATGAAAGCAGTGGCCTCAACATACCATCAATGCATCAAATTCTTGTACCAAAATGAGGAGGTCACTATACATGGGGATCCCAAACCATTCGCCTACTGCAAAAACTTGGAAGCCAAGTTTTATAAAATCCCCCAAGTGTCGAAAAATGATGAAGGCCCATCCACTGCCTACATCGAACCATCTAACCTCGCCTCCACTTTTGCGATAGAGACACCCGCCATCCCTGATATATATGAAATCAAACTAATGATCCAGAACAATGGATGCAAAGACTATATAATGAAGAAGAGTGCATTTGTTGTAGGAGAGTTACTACAATCTCCTAGGTCACATGGGCAACCTCGATCAACCGAAACACCCATCCAAACCCTTAGGGAAGAACCCCTCTGGATTCTACCATTGGGGAGACCTAAGTTGGGAAAGTGTTGGTGAGGAGGATATCTCAAGCACAATATACTGTGATGCAGAACCCACACCCACATTACCTATGGATGAATCCAAGAAAGGGCTACAAATAATGCTTGGTATGGGCTACAATAGAAACGAAAGCCTTGGAAGGAAAAATGATGGACGACTGAAGCCCATCATTGCAGAAAGAAGAATGCGGAACCTTGGCCTCAAATGTACTCCCCTGAGTATAACCGTATGTAGAAGAGGTACTCCCAGTAGGGCAATCAGGTCCTCTCCTTAAGTATCGGTAACCACCCTTAGACCACCTGTATGCACAGGTATCCCACTTGACAACTTCACTTTTGACGTAATTGATCTTTGTGCCAGTAGTGACGATGATGATACCATAATAGGCCTTCCCATGCTCTTTGAGGACTCCTTACTAATGATTAGTGCCTCACCCGCTGATTCAAACCAACAAACCGGCAAAATCCACTTAGTATACCCTCAACTCATCGATCATGACCAACGAGGACCACCAATTCTAGACTCATTCAAAAATGATGAGGCCATCTCAGAACTCATGGGGCTAAGGGATACAGTTCCGTGTGGGGATCACAAGGCGAGTTTCGACATCACATTAGACACCCAAGCATATTACGAGGATACGATTGAGTCCTTCAGTCGCAAAAGAAAAATAACGAGAATAAGCTCAGAGTTATTGAGTGAAAACCACACTGTGGCACTATCTAACCACATAACAGTAAAAATAAAGGACGCATCCAATGGTGAAAACCTCTCTGAGGCACTGGAGGAAGAAGGATTCAATCTCCCCACTACTGCATTGCATCAAGAAAAATCAGCAGTCCTGGCAGAGCAGTGTAATCCTGTCAACTTGGGAACAGAGACAACACCACAAATCACTTTCTATGTTGAGTCGCTCCTGACAGAAGAACAAGAACTGTTAGCAGAATTTCTAAAGGAAAGGAATGTAAATTTTGCATGGACCTATGCTAACATGCCAGGTCTGGATCCAAAAGTTGTGGTTCATCATTTGGCTGTTTACCCTAGAGCGAAGCCGATAAGACAAAAGTTAAGAAAAATGCATCCCCAAATAGCCTTGCTAGTCAAGGTAGAATTACGGAAGCTCCTAGATGTTGGCTTCATACGCTCGATTGACTATCCAGAATGGGTATCCAACCTTGTACTAGTTTCAAAACCAAATGGGGGCATCTGTATCTGCACAAACTTCAGAGACCTCAACAAAGCATGTCCTAAGGATGATTTTCCACTAACTAACATTGATATGATAGTGGACATGAGAGCTAAACATGAGATGCTATCCCTAATGGATGGATTCTCGGGATATAATGAGATAATGATTGCAAAAGAAGACTAGCATAAGACAACATTTACATGTCCATGGGGCACCTATTGCTGGAATATGATGCCATTTGGGTTAAAAAATGCAGGGGCTACATATCAGAGAGCCATGACACTAATCTTCCATGACACGATACACAAAACTGTTGAAGATTATGTGGATAACATACCGGCCAAATCAAAGAAGAGACAAAGCCACATAGCAACCCTAAGTGCCAGTTTTGACAGACTGGAGATGTACAAGGTCAGGCTCAACCCCAAGAAATGTGTCTTTGGGTTACAGTAGGGAAAACTTCTAGGATGCATAGTATCGATGAGGGGAATAGAGGTGGATCCCACAAAGGTTAAAACAATCCTCGATATGGAAGCACCAAGAACACTGAAATAACTCAAAGGATTGCAAGGCAGACTCTAGTCCATTCAGAGGTTCATAGCGCAACTGGCAGACAAACGGATCACATATTCAAATCTACTCCACAAGGGAGTAGCGTACAAGTGGGACGACAAATACAAACATGAATTTAGTAAAATCAAAGAATATATACTCACACCACCAATATTAATGCCATCCATTGTAGAAAAATCATTGATCTTATACATCTTAGTGACAACAGTAGCCCTGGGTGCTCTTTTAGCTCAGCACGATGAAAATGGGATAGAAAGGGCCATCTATTATATCAACAGAACAATGGTTGGCCATGAGTTAAACTATTCATTCATTGAAAAATCCTTTCTAGCAGTAGTGTTTGCTTCACATAAATTCTGACATTACATGCTAGCACACAAAATCAAACTCATCACCAAAATAGATCCCTTAAAGTGTCTACTGTCAAAATCTATGCTCACAAGAAGGATGGCTAAGTGGGTCATGATACTATCAGAATATGACATTGAATATGTGGAGTGAAAGGCAATCAAAGGACAAGTCATTGCAGACCAATTGGAAAAAGCTCCCATCTATGTAGAGAATCCGCTCATATCAGAATTTCCAAATGAGTCCATCTTTAATCTCAGCATAACCGATCATTGGAAACTCTACTTCGACGGTTCCCACACACAACATGGATTAGGAGCCGATGTTTTCTTCATCACCCCCTAGGGGATTGTATACCTAGATCCTACAATTTGGCATTCCCCTATACGAACAACATTACAGAGTATGAGGCTTTGACCATAGGTCTCAAGATTGTAGCACAGTGGCGAATCATGGCACTAAAGGTCTATGGAGATTCACAACTTATTATCAACCAAGTCAACGACGAGTACCAAAGTAAGGATGATAAGCTCACACCATACAAGAAGGTAGTAGAAAGCCTCAAAGAATCATTTATTGATATCACCTTTGAGCAGATACTGAGGGCTAACAATAAAGTAGCTGATGCCATGGCAACAATTGGATCCTTACTGGATATCCCTCGCAATGTCTCGAAACACAAATTCTTGGTAGAGCAGCTTCTCGTACCCACATTCGAGGTATGAGAGTTAGAATATGCGTACGAACTCGTTGGTCCTGGTGATCTTTGGTATCACGAAATCTACACCTACCTAAGATTAGGAGTCCTCCCAACCGACATTACCCCAAACCTCAAGCGAACCTTTGTCAAAAGGTTCCTACGTTTTGTCATCCTAGGAGAAACCCTCTTCCGTAGGAGCATTGACGAAACCCTATTACGTTTCTTAAAACCTGAGGAAGCCTTGACTGCTTTGACTAAGGTACATAATGGCACTTGTGGTTCACACTCGAGTAGTATGACCTTGGCCAAGAAGTTACTAAGAACCAAGTACTACTGGCCAACAATGGAAAGAGAAGCACATGACTTTGTCAGAAGATGTTTACAGTGCGAGCAACATGGAGACCTTATTCATGCACCAACTCAAGAATTGCATCCTATTGTTACACCATGACCCTTTTCACAATGGGGGCTCGATATCATAGGTAAAATATCACCCACCTCATCCAACGACCACAAGTTCATCATCACTGCCACAAAGTATTTCACAAAGTGGGTCGAAGCAATTCCCATGACCTACATCACTAGAGAGAAGATATCCAAGTTCATCCTGAACTATCTCATTTTCCGATATGGTGTCCCCCAATCCATTATCTCTGATAACGGGACACCTTTCAAAAATTAGGATGTCCGTGACTTGTGTGAAAAATTCAAAATCCAACATCGCTTTTCCAGTCCATATTAACCACAAGGCAACGACCAAGCATAAGCTACCAACAAAACCATTCTGAAAATCCTTAAAAAAATAGTCAATGACTCTGGTCGTGATTGGCATCTGTAGCTAAATACCTCCTTATGGGCCTACCGCACTAGTATTTGCATGCCAACAGGCACCACCCCCTTCTCCCTGGTCTACGAATCAGAAGCCATCCTCCCAATCGAGATCGAGCTCCCATCACTGAGAATATCATTGCAAAACATCATCACAGATGAAGAATACAGGGTCTCACAAATGAATGAGCTGGAGTTACTAGATGAACGACACATGGATGCCCTCAACCATTTACAGGTCTATTAGAATTTCCTGAAACACAGCTACAAAAAGAAGATTAGGCAACACACCTTCCAAGTCGATGAACTTGTGATGAAAGAGAACCAAAAGAATTTGCCGAACCCAGAGAGCAAATGTAAATTTTAACCCAACTAGCTGGGACCTTTCATAATCATAGCTAGCTATAAATCAGGAGCATATCAATTAGCAACACCAGAAGGCGAGCCTCTGAACAACTCCCATCTCAAAAAGTTTTATGCCTAAGAACTTGCAAAGTATAAAACCAAAAAATACAAAAAAATTAGAAAATGTCCTGAAAAAATGGTCACCTTGATGAAAACCTGGCAAATAGGCATCTTAGCGGCAAAAAAAAAATTCAAAAAATCTTAAAAAAATAAAAAATAGGATTGAAAAACAGTAAAGAAAAAAATCGTCGTCTAGTGAAAACCACTTCAGTGGCGCTTTGGACAAGTACCTTGGTGAAAACTTGGCAAACAGGTGCCAAGTGTAAATAAAGCACTCCCCATCCACTAGGATCTACACGACTCACTCATTCATTCATCACATTTCATTAATCCTCCATCCAGTCATCCGCTCGCATCCATACCATAGCTTGAGTTGATGCCCATATCATATTCCACCATAGTACTACTTGGCATATTCCTAAGGTTAGTTTGTCTTGCTTTTATTGAAGTAGTCTATCATTTAACGTTGGGGGAATGTCCTTGAAACTGGCACTGGATCGAATTTGTGTATATTTTTTGTGCTCTTCCCAAGACATCAGAAAATCCAAAAAACATTCAGAAAATTCATCAAAAAATCCAAAAACATGTCCAAAATCTCTGAAAATATTCAATTTTTTTTTGAGTCTTGTCAGTCTTCCACCTTGTCCGAACTACGTTGTCTCTCAGATTGAACGTAGGCAAGGTTGATCTTTGATCATCCCCTGAGATGGTTTAGGTCAATCCTTAGGCATCCGTCACAATAAAATAGCAATTTGTTTGCTCATCTATCTCATCATTGAGTCAAGTCTGTCGTCAGTCAAACTATGTGGTCTCTGCGTGTATAACGTAGGCAAGGCTAATCTATGGATCAGCTCCCGAGACCCCTAGGATAGGTCTTTAAGTTAGTCTCTTTGCCGTAAATCTCAAAAATACCAAAACAGCCTCAAAATATCGAAGAAACCCAAAATGGTGCATCCATGTCATCTCGCCTTCACCCGTGATAATCATCATTCCTAATAAAATCAATCGTCACCTTCATCCTTTGGTGAGTCAGTTAGAAGCAAGTCTAGCAGGTTCAAAAATGAACACTCTAATCGTCAGAGTCTCAAAATTCTAAGTCAGTAAGCAAGCAAGTTGGTCAACTTGGAGTATCAATAACTTATCATCCAATCAGTCCCATCAAAACCCTGATCACAACATGTCCTAGGATGAATCCTTCCCACGATGGACATAAGCATCAGGTACCTCACAATAGTTTAGTCTTGGCTAGCGGTATGAAGAACATT
Organism: Sequoiadendron giganteum; assembly: GCA_007115665.2. NCBI lineage: Eukaryota > Viridiplantae > Streptophyta > Pinopsida > Cupressales > Cupressaceae > Sequoiadendron > Sequoiadendron giganteum. Next base: position 53,287,585 of record VCHN02000014.1, read on the forward strand.
AGCTTGTTTGGTTTTCTTTATTTGGTCTTTTATTGTCTTATCCTATTTTTTGCTCATTCCAAGGACCTCTCGACGATGCCTAAACAAAACAGGTTTAGAGAGAAAGGAATGGGGCAAAGATCATTGTCTCTTTTATCTACTATGCTTGTGCGATACACTTGTAAAATAACTCAGTCATATGTGCTTTGTTTGGTTTGTGGAGAGGATGTTTTAGATATCTTGTTGACCACATAGGAAAACTTGCTTTCCTATGTTTTGGTCTGGGATGTTTAGAATGTCTGAACTACATCCTGAATGAAGTATGCATGCTAAGTGTGAACAAGAATACTCCTATCTGATTGATGAGTCAAAGTCCATCGCACTAGGTACAATGTCATCCTAGTTCTTTATACCTTGATGCATCGTACCTATGTGTGTTATCAAACATAACGTAATTGACTCTTTGAAAATCCCAACTCCTAGTAAGAAAATCACCATCATCCTAACTAACTCATTGATTCTAAGTTCTTCTATCTTCTTTCCATACTAACATGGTATCATAACAGTAATCAGAACATTGCCAATGCATACACTCTGCATCCACTAGATCATTAACATAAAAAGCATATTGCATCATATCATTATCTTAAGTTATGAGGAATAATATAAATTTGTTATTATAAGCATCTTAAGAAAGCATTACATCATACATAATCATTAGCATCCATTACCTTTTGCACATCAATACACCATTATTATCATACATTACATCCATAGGATCATCATTAAAAATGCACGAAAAAGATACAAAAAGAAATACATCCATTAGAAACATACATCATATCGCATAAGCATAAGAAATAGGAGCATCTCATAGCATCACATAAAAATTAGAATGCATCCATACATATCATAAAGGCGAATCATTTCATATATATCATCAAAAAATACACTATTATGATACAAAATCAGATCAAATACATGGTACAATAGGGGCAATAATGCAGCCCATGAATCAAAAATGGAAAACTGTCTGTGATCACAGGCTAACCCTATTGGCCGTGCCCCTCACCCTATCCCACCCGCCTGTCACCGTGATCCTCTGGCGGCTACATCCCTGTCTGCTGGGAAAAGACCTGCTGCTGGCACTGCCTATCTATAGTGTTGTCGATAGTACTCGGCCTCCCTGAACACCTCTCTGTATGCATGTAAAGCAACTGACCAACCCCGAGATGAGGAAGCTGTAATCTCTAGTTGCCACCATTGACTAATCTCTTGATCCCTCTCGGATCGTGCCTGGTCCCTCTTGGCAGTAACTGCCGCAACCTGCTGCCTCACCTCATCTCTCTCTACTGTCAACACCTGAATCTGACCCTGCAACTGTTGGATTAGTGCATCTCTATGGTCTGGCTGTGCTGCTAGCTGCGTTGCTGGCTGCTGCTGAGGGGCTGCTCTTGGTTGACCATCTTGCTTCCCTACTCGGGGAGGCGACTACTGTATTGGATCCCTAGGAGGTGTCTGATGAGGAGGTGGTCCACCTCCTCCTCTGCCTCTGCCAGATGTCCTACCTTTGGGTCTATGCCGTGGAATCGCTATACCAAGAACTGTCAATCTCGGGGGAGGTATGAACCAAGCTCTATATGCTGGAGTAACCCATACATCTGCTGGCCCCTAATCATATGGCCACAGTCAACCCACCAATTGTTTGAAAGAGGACACTGCCTCAGCTGGTGCAATGGGCTGGCCCCATGCTGTCTCCCTAGTCGTACGAGCGAAGATCACCACATACTAATCATCTGTCCTGTCCTATACCTCTCCAAACTGTTGGGCCACCCTATCTGGAAGGTATCTCTCTATCATAGTATGCTCTTGGCCCTGCATCCACCTATCCTGTCGGGCATAGAAAAAATACTGAACATCATTGTACCATGGGCCAATGCCCATCTAGGGTCTCCAGACAAACTCTCTCATCTCATCGAGAACTCGTCGCTAGTGTGCAAGACCACCTGCACCTTTGTGGGTAAAGTGGATCTCTGCCCCGTCGTACCGCCAAACAACATGATCAGCTATCTCAAGAATAACTAGTGTGACATCTGGGCGAAGCATTGGGATCCGCTCCCATGCCCAGACATGTAATAAAGTAACTACGGCTCCAAGGGACCTGCTATATAGGTACACAAACTCATGAAGATCCTTGTATAGGGATGCCAATAATACTGGTCCCCAAGCAAAGCACTCCCTACGGTGAACCATCTGCTCCCATGCTAGTCCCTAACCAGGACTAAAGTATCAAACCCGCTGATCAGTTGCCACAAGGCCTAAAATGATAGCAACAATGATCAACCTATAAACATGTACACTGCCATGGTATCTCTCCAAGTCGATCTACCCATCGAAGAACTGAATCTCATCAAGCTCCATAACACCATAACAAGCCTCCCTACCGGCATCTGGATCATAGATGAATCTGGCCCCATGGATAGGTAATCAGAGGATGTGCCACTCGCCGATAGGAAGATGAAAAGAAGAAGTCTCGTTGTGCGACCACTCGACCAAGATTGTCATCATGCCTAAGTGCGCCTGAACAGGACATATGTAGACTATATACCAAAGACCAAGAGCACCAAGCTGCTCCTGAACCAACTCATGCATATCCTGCAATCTGCGGAGCACCGACCATCTGTGCTCCCGCGAGTGAAGTACATCAAGCTCCTCCTGCACAAGGGAAGCCATTGCATCAAGAAAAAGAAAAATCTGCATCTTGTGTTGAGTTTTTCGCATCCAAAACAACAAATGCGACGTAGTTTGGAGAGTTGCAAATTGCGCTGCTATGACTAAGTTTGCAATTTTCTTAGTTCCAAACTGGGCCACATGGTGCTATTTTCATATGCGGCCGACTTTATGGTGAAAACCTAAATCCCTAATTATGCCGCGCGGTTGAATTTTCACATACGGCGGAGTTTGACCGGAAAACCCTAATCTCCAAACTGAGATGCGCGATGCTCTTTTCATATGTGGTCCAATATAGGACCGTACGACGCTGATAAAGCATTTTCAGCGGCACTATATAGCGCCGCTCAACTTAAAAGACACTTTGACCCTATTTAATGTACGTAAAACAAAAAAATTGAAAGTTGGATAGGGGTACATTCCACGGGTCCTGCATCGACTGGTCGCTGGTGCACTCATACTCTCTCTGACACGTGATTGGGAAGCTGTCATTGCACCATTTCGACCAAGACTCAAAGCTCAAAGTGTGAAATTTTCAAAGGGCTAGGATTACAAATGTTTTGAAAGTGACCTCTCAAGGTCTATTTAAGCCTAAAAATTAGGGTTTTTTGACCTAATTTGGCCATCTACCTAGGGTTTTGGTCCCCCGATCCCGTTTTTGTCCAACCAAGGCCCATTTTGCATCTTTTTTGGTGTTTTAACACATTTTTTGGCATTTCGGGGCATTTTCAACCTATCAGGCACCTTGTCATCATTTTTTCACGAGATCATCCAAAAAATCAAAATTTTCGTCCGATCTCTCGAGGGGGCGATATACCAGCAATATCCTTTCGCTGGGGCAGCAGTGGGGCATCTGAAAAAAATCAAGAAATTTTGAACTTTGATTAGAGCAGTTTATTTCTTTGAATCAATGCAACAAGCACATTGCTTCAAAGAGGGGCAAAATGTAAACATGGAAAATGTACAATTTCGGTTCGGCACACTTGATCCTGATTACTAACAAAATTTCCTCCTAAGTCATACTCTCAGCTTATCATCACCTTCTGTCTCTTAATTTAATAAATCATTATTTATTTGATTAAGTCTTTCTTCCTCCATTGTATAAATTAATCAATTTAATTTAATTAACCTTATGTCTCTGTTTAATTAAATAAATCATTTTATTTGATTAAAGTCTCTAAAGTCCTCTTATTAAATTGAATAAATTAAACCTTATTTAATTTAATCTAACATTTTCCCACTTAATCAAAACCATTTATTTAATTAATCATTTCCTCTCAATTATGATTTAAATCAATTCATCAATTGGAGTCAAAATTGTCAGATCAACTAATCTCTCATTAAATTAATCAAAATCTTGATTAACCCCTATCACTAAAATCCTCTAGAAAATGCAACTTGCACATGAAAATAGATTTAATTCATTTATTAAATCTCTATTTTCCCTCACATGGCATAAAAAGGGAATATTCCCTCAAGTTTGAATTCAAAAAGTCCAAGTGGATGGCTACTTCCAACAAAGCATTCACTCCTCTTACATGTCTTTGTGCATTGAGCCAAGTGGCATTTATTTCATTCCCTTTTCCCTCTCACATGTCATTTCCTCAAATTCAAATTCCACCTAATTGCATTTATTGGCACTTTGGCCAAAATGTGGACAACCATCAACCATTCACATGGTGACAAGTGGCATTCAACCATTGGATGTAAGTTAGTCCCACATTTCCCAATTCTTTCTCTCTCTTCGAAATTCAAATCTATAAATTGGAGGCTTCTCTCCTCATTCAACATCCACAATTTCATGCAAAGTTACTCTCTTCACATTGAGAGCTAATTTTGCCCATTCCTACTCAAGCATTCATCATTTTCACAATTCATAGCTAAGTTATGCTCAAATCTCATTGGAGAGATTTGATCAATCTACACATCAAAATTGCAATTTAGGAGTTGAGAAAGGGCCAATTTCAACACTTCCATTGGCACCAATTCCCCCATGAGATCACTAGTTTTCTCACTTAATTAGGATTTTACTTTCATTTATTTAATTTGTTCTTCATTTTCCTAGTTTAAGATTTAGCAAATGGATTTCATGGGGAATCCTTCATTCTTGTTTGCATTTGATCTAACATCTTGATTTGTTTGTTGTTCTTGTGCAATTGCAGGTTTAGGGGTTCACAATTATATTTCTTCTTTTAAATTTAGAAATAAAAAACTAAAAAGTAAAATTCAAAGAAACAATGGAAACATTTATAAATCTATAAATTGACAATGAATTACCTCATTGTGGACAAAGTTTGCTAACAATGTTGCTTCCCTCCATTGCTTGAAATTTTTAGGTGATCTAGGGAAAATTATTTTCATCCAGTCTATGGAGGAAAACGAAGTACACACTATCAGGTATGAAAGTTTTCGTCTAGTTTGTGGTATGAAAGTTTTATTTTGTGGGAAATATGTTCACTAGGTTTGCTTCGTGTTGATAACCTAGGGAAAATACATTCACTCAGTTTGCTTAGTGTTGATAACCTTATCATGAAAACTCTTTCATAATGTAATATTGCACGAGTTTGTCTTGGCATCGGTGACTATGGCGTGACTGGGCAAAACCAAGCGGTTTCTACGTTTATTTTCAGCAGTTGCTCAACAGTGACTGACCCAATTCCAAGATTTTCCAAGCAATTAACTATTTCCTTGATACCCAGGTTAGGGAAAGAATATAGAGGCATCCTTGCTTCGTTCTATAATATTTTGAGCCAAAGCTCAAATGGGTAGGGTAATTTTTTTTGTTGGTTTCTCAAAGGTTTTACAATTTATAATGATGGGACAATTTAGAGGTTGCTTGGACTGGTTAGGCCATGAACCAGTAAATAATCACGAATTCAAATGCAATACAAAGAGCAATAAACAATCACGAATTCAAATGCAATACAAAGAGCAATAAACAATCACGAATTCAAATGCAATACAAAGAGCAATAAACAATCACGAATTCAACCAAGAAAAATAATATTGTAACCTTACCTATGGTGTCACAAACTAAATCGAATTTCTCATCAGTTATTGGTAGCGCCCTGCTCTCTTCCTTCGCGCGACGTTTTTCTAGTTTTTATCGTCTGATTTCTTCCTTCACGTGGGAATGTTTTGAATTTTTGATTTTCATTCATTAGTCGACGTTTTAGTTGGCATTAGTTAACACCAACTTTAGTGCCGAATTTTGGCCGTTAATGTAATCTATTTGGGACATATAAGGCGACACCAAGTGCACCTAATTTAGTGCCTATCATTGCTGTATAGTGACTATTTTCATTGTTGTGTATCACAAGATCCATAGTGTTGGAAATAATTCCAAATCCTGCCTTGTTTTTCTGACCACCGCTATCCCATGTCTCCTTCATCAGCTCAGTGTGGTAGAGCGAATTTTGTCGCGGTCTCGCAAGATGCTTCATCCTTCTTAGTGGTAGTGCGATGAAAGCTTCTGTGGCGGCACACAAGTCTTCCTTCTGTTCCTGGTGGTGTTGCGGTGACTCATACAGTCCTACAAATCTTCTACAATTGGCGTGCGATAGTGTGGTGACCACCACTGTCCCATAGATCCTTCATCAAATCGGTGCGGTAGAGCAGTTTTACCATGGTCCTGCAAGTTGCTTTTTCCTTCTCGGTGGTAGTGCGGTGAAAGCTTCTTTGGTGACATTTTTATTCACAGAGGAGGGCATGGAGAGAGGACATGGATAGCGTAGAAATACTAAATTGCTGAGAGGAAAGTGGGTGGAAATAGATGAGACAATGGAATCTACAGATACAATAGAGGTAAGAAGAGAAAGCAACCTCAACCAAAGGAGGAAGATGTTTATGAATTCACAAATGCTACAACATAGAGGAGATAAAGTCATTTTTTTTCCATGAGGCCTTTGAGGTCAAAATTATTGGTTGAAAATGCACAAGAATGGTGATTAAATGTGATTCTATGATCAAGGGAAAATTTTGAAAATTAGGATAGCCAAAACATGATATCAATCTATCAAAAATATGACTAAAGTGAGGTTTTGTGTTGGATAGCATATTCGTTGACATGATATAATTGGTGTACTAAACATTATTTACCATGTTGTGTATTATAGGGGTGAGACGAGGCCATGGAAATAGATCGTGTCATATCAAATGAGGACACAACGAAGGAAGTGGGATATCAGGTACTCAAATTTTGACTTAGGAAAAAATGGTCTGATGGCATTTTGTGATACATCCATGTTTTTTCACAATATTATTGAAATTTTAAATGTATTGTCCAATCTTGACATAAATTAATGCATGTTGTTGATTAGTTTAGATGGAGATTGGAGAAAATGCAGAGCATAAGCTCTCAACTAGCAAAAGAATGAGATATATACGTGGACGTGGACCTAAAACTATTAAATCACGTAGAAGACAGTGGTTGGAAGAGGATATGACAATGGATACTGCAGACACAACAAATTATTGCACTGAAGAAGAGGTAGGTCAGGACTATAGTACATGGGATGAATACTTTGAGAAAATCATTGTTTGTGGATGTTCTGTATGTCATGAAAAGAAATAATTCAAACCAGAGATTGTACAAAGAAATTACATATATGATGAGCTTCCAATCGGTAGTATGCCTCCTAAAATTGATTCAAATCCAATAGGAATTGTGGTGAGGAATTTTCCAATTTGATATAAATAACATGTATACTTCATTTAAACATTGTTTTATAGTATTTAAATAACTAATTTTTTCTTAATGGATACTTGCAAGATAAAGTTCTTGGTTTAAAGTTTCCTGGATCACCGAATTCCAGCCTAGAGGGCAATGATAATTTATTAGATGATACATCTAACAAAAATATGTGCCAATATACCAACTTAGAATATGAGGAATTGACGAAAACAAGTAACAGAACAAGAACTGGTGTGGAGATGCATAATTTGCTTAAAGACAAGGGGAAGGTGGACTACATACCCTATGAGAATGAATGTGATGGAGATGATGAATTTCCCCTGAGTTTGAGATCAATTGGCAAAGAGACATTTGATTGTCGACTATATTGTGCTTGGCCTAGTGATCATCAACCACCTAGAGTGTAGGAGGTGTTTCAATTTTGGGGATACAACTACATGATACGACCTTCCAATATTCATGGAGCAAATCTAGGCCTCTTTATTGTCCAAAATGTACATGTGGGATCCAAACATAGAAACAATTTAGAACAAACCACTAGGAGATTGATGCCATATTATGGTCCATCATATTGCGGTGGTGAATAGAGAAGGCTAGCAGGATATAAGCCTAGCATGTCAACATATGGTCGAAATTTGAATATGTATACACATCATCTGCAATTGGAAAGTGGAAAAGAAATGAATAGAGGTCATTTTATGTATATAGATGGACGTGCATACACACAAAAATATTGTAGGATTTATAAATAGTAGTAAGGGAAGGGACCCTACCGTAAGACCGAATTGTCAATTTGTTGAGGTTATAAATGATAAAGATGGAGATATGGAAAGAGAGGTTGATATATTGATAATGGTTGAGGCTATTATGGACCTTACCATTGGGGATGAGTTATTGATTGATTAAACCTTCTTAAAATGAACTCCTGCATGAAAGAAGAGGGAAGAACAAGGTCTCCTTAAGGATGTTCTTATTGGCAGAAAACCAAAGAATAATAAATGACTGTGGACTGATGTGTCAAAATTATGTTTTATAGCAATTATTGTATAAAAAAGGTAGTCTATAAAATAATGTTCCATTATTCAATTGATGTATATATGTTCATACAATTTATATAATGTCTAATATATGTATGTTGTTCATGTGTAGGTATTTTTCTAGGATATTTTGGACCCGAAATGGATATTTGTCATACATTATGATCAAAGATTAAGGCATGTATTTGACAATACATTAGTGGATACTGAGCAAAACAATGATGGCCAACAAAATGAGAGAGAGGGATTAGAGAACATCAAATAAATTAACATCCATGATGATGTTGAAGATGGTTATGTTCAGGCACAAGAAGAAAACAATCTAGAGTTAGATGATGTTATGGAAGACAACAATATGGATTGTATAGAAAATGATGATCCAGATACATTTGGTAACAATATAGATGGTCTACAGTCAAATTTCAATGATGATGAAGATGATGCAGGTCAAAATGAGGATGATGATAATATTAAATACTTGAAAAAACATATGGACATTGACAATGATACACTGGATGACATTGTAGCAGACAATAATGTTAATGACCAAGACTTCTAAATTTTTAGAATTATTTGTAATCCATGTTTAAAAAAGGATGATTCTTATGGCCTAAATTTTGAAATGCTTCAGTAATATTATGTTGTACTTGGACAATTGAAAACCCGTTTTATTCTTCTAGCAAGATTTTTTATTTTCCATTATAATTCTAGACCAAACAACATTTGTGGGGATATAATTTTACACCAATTTTAATTTGTTTGAAGTTCACGAACTTTTTGTCAAGCAGTACATTCCTTTCGTATATAGGAAATGTAAAGGCTTCATTTAAGAAAAGATAAGTAGTCTCTTTCTGAGGGTAATTTACATGCAAAAAGTAAAAAGCACATAAAAAATAATAATACAGTAGAAAATAAGATTCAATCAATTATGTCTTAATTTGCTTGCACACTTATCTGAAAGACATAGGGTATTCACCATACATTTACCTTGACAAAGAAAACATGTGCTTTAATTTATTTTTACTGTATATCTCAAAAGTGAAATTGTTGTTACTTAATGATGCATTGAGAAAATAATATATACAAAAAAACGCAAAGAAAATGTTTGAAATTTAACATGCAACCTACTGTGTTGTGTTGAAAGGAATCAAGATTAACTAGGAGAAGAAATAAAAATAAAATTTTGATGATTGTACTTAAAAGTGAACAGGATATGAAAAGTGTGGAGAATGATGGTGCTAAAATTGAAAACCCTGATTCTGATGATATTACTGTTTTCTGTCATTCGAGATAAAGAGCACATACAATTTTATATACATAGCAAATGAAGCTTTGAAACTAGTAAACTGAAAAATGTAAACACTGTAAGATTTTTCCTTAAACAATAATTCACATACTCACTTACAAAAAAGGGTGAAGCATTCATTATTTAAACTCAGTTTTATTTAATAGACATAACAATAAAAGAATATTTACAAGTACAAGAATATATACACTATTTCATAGAAAATAAGGAATATTTCATAGAGTATACAAGTACAAGAATATATCATCATCATCATATCCTTAATTACCTATTGCAATATCCTTAAATTGTTCAATCTTTGGTATGAATTTTGGTAGAAAAAAATAGGATTACTTGGAGGCTTTTTCCATTCATTTTGTATCAACATATGTTCGTGAAGACACAAAAGTTAATAAAATATTAATGCACGTAACAGACAATTATTTAAATAAGAAAATTTGTTAACTTTATTATTTTTAAATAGTTTCCATTTTTATGTTGAACATGTAACAAGGCAAAATAAGCTCAAATTTTCAATTTTTTTAGCAGCTCTACCAACATCCATAATAAATGCTTTACTGTATCAACATATTCATTCACATAAGCACAGTATTGATGCTCAATAATTGATATTTATTCAAATATAAGAAGAAATAAGTATGGAAAACAAAAGAAAAATACGGAATGATAACACAGTCATGGAGAATCTCTGATAATAAGATGTTCTCCATTATATTGCTTCAATTGATATATATTAATAATAGAAGTCTTGAAAATGGAAATGATATATGATGATGATAATTTCAAACTAGGCCTTGGTTTCCTATTTATATAGGAAGCAACAAGCTACAGGCCTTTTACAAAAATAAACAACCTTTCATTACTACTTCTTTTACTAACAACTATTTAATTAGCATAATTAAGGAAATAACAAGAATTAAGACATTTTGACATATGGTTCCATTATTCAACGTAGAAGACCCATGATTATTGATCTGGAAAAGTCTTCCTCTCCATTATAAATGTCCAAATTCTCTCGCCTCAGTGTCCTATTCTTCTGAAACCAACAACTATTTAATTAGCATAATTAAGGAAATAACAAGACTTAAGACATTTTGACATATGGTTCCGTTATTCAACGTAGAAGACCCTTGATCATTGATCTGGCAAAGTCTTCCTCTCCATGATGAACGTCCAAAATATCTCACCTCAGTGTCCTATTCTTCTAAAACCAAATACTTTTCCTCCCACTGATACACCGTAAAATCTGATGGCCACTTATATTCCTAGATCTTTTACATGTTTTCAAGCTGATTTTTCCATTGACTATCTAGTAATGCCTTTGTATCATTGAAAAAATTTAGGTAACCTGCATCAAGAACAATCAACCCATTCATGATCTGATTTAGCCTGGGAAGACTAGTATCATCATCCTCTTGTGTATGAGTTACAAACTTATCAACAACCTAACTGAATTCTTTCTTCTACTTATCCAATTCCATCAAATAATCACCATCTCTCACAATTTCAGGTATATACCACTATTTCTAGGTATGGAATAAATCCATTCGTGTTACAATATTTTTATCAAACCCTTGTACATACTAAAATTCATTAGTAATCATCTTCACAGTTTGTTCAGTTGGCTTTAATGTTGTGGGTGCATCAGGACTTCTTAGTAGAAATTTGCATAACTTAGCCAAAGTGTAGTGAATAGGCTGCCACCTTTTGAACAAAGGATCTAATACAAGCACATTTGTCTTTATTTAATCCATTGCCTGCTGAAGCGTTTTATAACTATCATGCACATTCTCCAATTTATCCATAATTGATTTTATCCCGTGCTCAAGAATCTTTTCCATAACTTCACAAATTCATCTTTTCACTTCATCCTAGGTTTGATTGCTGGCCTTCTTTACATCATCCACTTCTTTCTCTGGAGTTTCTACCTATTGTGCAAAATTTTTCTTCACAATATCCATTGGAGCAATAGGAGGCTTGTATAACACCATCTCCTTGCCTTGTGAGGGTCCTTATCCTCTTAATTGTTCTTTCAATTTGACATTCTCCATGAATAGTTTATTAACTTCATTATTTATGAACCTTTGTTCCTTTTCATACTCCTTCAATCCATCTTCTAATCCCTTAACAGTTGCTCAAGTGAACATGGCCGAATGCATGGTAATTGTGGCTACCTCCAAAGGGATGGTATCTTGTATTGTCCTTACCATCACTTCCCCTTTCATCCCTTGAATTACATCCAATAATTTTGGCTTCTGTGTGTTTTTCTATTTGATGCACATGGCCAGGGTTTCAATCTTTGGGTTATACCCAGTTCCACTCACACCTTCATCGGAGTCAAATTCTACAACTAGCATTGGATCTTCCTGAGCCTGCACTTGATGAAGAAGAAACATTTTCTTTAATTCCAAGCTAGGGAAAATGAGCATATTGCTCTTCAAGACCATTTCTCTAGCCTTTTGGGGGATAATGTTAATGTTGTCAACTCTTAATTCCTGGAAAGTCTGTGCTGCCATTTGATTTTTCTCCAATTCTTCAATTCCTGCTTCAGTTGATTCCATCCTCTCTTGAAATTATTTTATCTTCATCTTCATCCATAAATCCTTAAACTCAGGAGTCTTAATGAATTCACCATCTTCTATGAATCTCTTGGCTGCAATTTCCCTCTCATCTTCATGTACCTCTCTACTTATTTTTTCTACATCACCCATCCTTTCCTCATGTTTATGGGCACTGGTCTCAAGGATGGGCTGATCAACTTCAATATCACCTATCAATGATTGCACTACTGTAGCCACTTCCTCAGTATCGCCCACCTCTTCAGTATCCTCATAAGGTACTAACTATTCAATGCTTCCTGTGTTCTATCTTTTGGGAGGTAACTGCTCCATGGGAGGCTCAAAGGTTTCACCTGGGGTATGCTCTGCAGTTGCACCACTATCATGTTCTTGGAGATATGCTTCCTTCTTTCTGTACAAGTATTCAAATCTACCAATTATCAATTCTATCCTCTTGATGGGGTCCTTTTCCTCAACAAAGTATCCTAGGAAATCCTTGGACATCCGCTTTGTCCTTTCTTCAAGCTTCTTCATATATTTCCATTTTTTCCTTCTACTAAATACATCATTATAAGTAATGCAATTCCTTATGACATCTTCAAAATCCACTTGGTATGGTACTATCATTTTGGTAAGAATATTGTGCCTTATGTTGTTCATATGATTTTCAGGGTCAAAGGCTCTTTCTTTTCCATATTTCAATGCATATCTTGTCTTCAAATAATACTGTAACTCCTCTAGTGTGTTTGAGCCTATAGTTCAATCTTCACACTTGGGTTGGTTTGGTAGGAAAGTGCCTTTCTTCTACTTGTGCATTACATCTTTCTCCATCCACATAATTTTCCACATAAATTCAAGAATGCTAATCTGAGGGGCACAAATTTTGGCAATATGTGTGGAGCAACAGGGTATCCACAAACTCTTATTATTGTAACTTCTAGGAGGAAGAACCAATCTCCTAAATTGTGTGTATGAACCTCCTCTGGTCTTAAAGCCAAAGGTATCACTAGTTGCAACATTTTGTTTGACAATCTTGGTATTGCATACCCAAGAACTCGAAGGATTCTATGTACAAAGTCTTCGTAGAATACAACAAAGCTTGAATTTTTGCACCAACTGTCCCAAATATAGTACCATTTTTGGATAGGTATGGGATTCCCTTGCTCATCTACTATAGAAAAGTCCATTATTTTATTCCAGTGGTTCCTATTCTGGTACAATATCAGATGACACAATAGGGAATAGTGTCTGAATGTAATCGGTGCTCTATCCTCTATAACTTGGGAGAATTCATCATCTAACACCTTCTCAAGGTATGAAGAAAAGTCATATTCAATATTAGTTTCAGGGTTTTGAATTCTCATGGCCATCATCATTAGGCCTATTGCCATTTTATCTTGAGAATCTATCCCCAACACTTGGCAAAGAGCTAAATATGTATTCACAAAGTAATACTAAAAATCTGTCACATTAAATGGTTCAGTAGTGGTAGTAGAGATGGGGAATGTTCTATTACCAATGGGTATGTGTAGGATCATGATGGGCCAAAAAGTGGTGATATGTAAGCCATATGATGGCCCATGTGGCTGACGACTTTTTTTTTACCCAAAATTGATGAAATGAAAAGGGTTTTTAGAGGATATTCTCAGCTTTCCACCAATATAGATTATGCTTTACTTTGAATTTTATAAATAATTATTATTCATTTTCTATTAGAATTACGAATAAAGTCCTGATTCATAGGTTGATTGAAAAAAATCTATAACTTTCAAACAATGTCACCTTTTTTGAATCTGAAACATGTATCACATTCTATACTTCGCATAATATAGGATTAAAAAAAAAAAATGAATTTCATGAATTTTTGACCAAGTTAAGGTGGTTAGACAGACGAGCTTTTATATTTTTTAAAAGTTGTAATAAAAAATTCATAATTAATTATTTACTTGGAACAAAATTATACAAAAATATGCATCACATTGGAACATGAGTCCTCTACTTATATCTAAAAGCTTATAAAAAAATATTATCATTTTATTGTGGTTAGGGTGGTCAGACAAACACCTACTTCTTATTTTTACCCTGAAATTTAAATACTACTGCATTGAAATTTCAAATTTTCACCTTATAGATATTTTTTAGTAAAAAAAAGGTCTAGTAATTTAGAAACTACATTCAATTTTCTATAGATTCTATTTTTACATTTTTTTGAAATAATATAGATAACTTATTCAAAATTTTACGTCAAGTTGTCTAACTCTGATTTTCTATCTTTTTATTGCCACTTAAGGGCCTGTTTTTTCCATGATGATCTTGCACATACCCCAATGCCTCTTTTCATATATAGGGGTACCTCATCACTTCTATAAGTCCTTTGTAACCTAGCATAATCCTCCTCACTTTTCTGCAGGTTTATCTTGGTCAGAGCCTACTTGTTTAAGCCAAAACACTCAATCATGGCTTTTCTAGTTACCTCTACCAATACTGTTCTGTTTGGAAACCTTACTGTTTTGGTAGCTGAGTGATAGTGTTTGGCTAGTAGTCTGATAAATTCTACATCAACAAACACATTTGGGATAATCAACCTTGATATATCCAACATCCAAGCATTTGACACTAGAATCTTCTCATTTCTCTTACAGTAAAAATACCAAAATAGGTCCCATCCAGATTTGGAAATGAGGGCATCCCTACAACTTTGTGCAATGTCCATGAGAAAATTCTTATTACCCTCTTTAGTAGACCCTGGAAGTATATCTAATATGGAATGATGGAGTGTTCTCTTCTTTAATTTAAGTTCTTAATCTTTAATTTTAGGCTGACTTTATTTTACTTCTGATTGTTTTGTTTTAGGATGGAGTGCTTTCTTCTTTACTTTAGGTTCTTCATCTTTAATTTTAGGTCAATTTTTTTTTACTTCTGATCATTTTCTTTTAGGAGGCATGTTTCAATTTTCTCTACTATGGCTTTAGATGACAAAACCTTGAAATATTTTTTAACTTAACAGAGCTCTTTCAGAGAGTTTTCGTGCACTTACCCGAGTGTTTCATGCTTGTAGGACTTCTTCTTCTCGTATCCTTAGCTCCTTCCACGCTAGTGCACTGCAATTGAGTGCGATATTGGGAAAAATCACTTATATTTGGATGGCGCGGTATTCAGTCATATTAGTTTTGGCAACTCTTAATAATTTAATAGCATTTAATTTTGCCAACTGATGTGATTTTTTGCATTTATTGCTGTAAATTGTAATGATTCCATGATTATCATACTACCGCCATCTCTTATTATACTCGTTGTGGTATGGCAGTTTTTTTCCCTTCCCTTCTATTGTTTACCACACTACCACCTTGCTCAAGGATTCTTGCTACGGGGTTGCGGTGTATACCACTCTACCACATATGTTGCTCACCTTCCTGGTGATATAGCGGTGTATACTTTTGATCATTACTCGAAGAGTTTCGATGAAACAATCTTATTTGAATTACCAATATCTCAATGTCTCATCGACATTAGATCTTATGTTCCTCTGATGTTGGTTGCCAGTTTTAATGAGACAAGTTAATATCTCTTGCCGATATGTCACTGTCTCATCGATATTTTCCTTCAACGGTATTTCTTTATATATCAGTGTAACTCTGCCATGTCGGGGAGACTTGTGATTATCACTGCGATATAGCGGTCTTTTTCCCTTCCCTTCTGCTGTTTATCGCACTACCGCCTTGCTCAAGGCTTCATGCTATGGGGTTGCGGTATACACCGCTCTACCGCATATGTTGCTCACCTTCCCGATGGTATAACGGTGTATGATTTTGATCATTACTTGAAGATTATCGATGATACAATCTTATCTGTCTTACTGATATCTCTATGTCTCATCGACATTACTTCGTTATATCTAATAGTTGTGTTTCGCTAAGCACTCATAGATATACCTTGTCGATGTGACATAAGTGATTCTCTCTTCGATATGCCCGTATCTTATTGACATTTCATTGTTTTACATCATGGATGAGACATATAAATAAGTCTCTTCGACATATGGGTGTCTAATCCGATGCTAAATCTGAAGATAAACTCAAAGCTAAGGTCGGAGCTACACATGACGCTAAACTTGAAGCTAATTTCAGTGCTAATTTTGATGCTAATTAGCACATAAATTAGCACTGAATTGTACTGATCGACGCAATAAATGCCAAAAATTGTGCCATCTCGATAAATAGCATTGAAGTTTTCAAAAAATTGCCAAAAAATACATTAAAACGGTGGGTGGAAGCAAAAAATGGAGCAAATCACATGGATTTGTTGTAGTGTCATACCACTCGAATGTGAACCAAAAATACCATCCTGTACCTTAGTTAAAGCAGTCAAAGCTCCCTCAACATTTAGGCATTGTAAAAGGGTTCCTTCAATACTCCTATGGTACAAGGTGTCGCCTAAGATAACAAAGCGAGATGACTTCTTGACAAAGGTTCTTTTTAGGTTTGGGGTAATGTTAGTGGGGAGGACTCCTATTCTTAGGTAGGTGTATATGTCGTGATACCACGAGTTACCGGGACCAACAATTTCACACACAAATTTAGACTCTGGTACGTCAAAAGTTGGTACGAGAAGCTGCTCTACCAAGAATTCATGCTTAAGGACATTGCATGGGATATCCAACAGTGATCCGATCATTGCCATGGCATCTGCTACTTTTTTTGTTTTCCCTTGGTATTTGCTCAAATGTGATGTCAATGAAGAATTCCTTGAGGTCCTCTACCAGTTTCTTGTATGGGGTCAGTTTGTCGTCCTTTGTTTGGTACTCATTGTTGACTTGGTTGATGATTATCTAAGAGTCTCCATAAAATTTAAGAGCCATGATCTGCCATTGTACTGAAATTCTGAGTCCAATCACAAGGGCTTCATATTCGGTAATTTTGTTAGTGCAAGGGAAAGATGATCTGTAGGATTTAGGAATACAATCCCCTTGTAGTGTGATGAAGAAAACATTTGCTCTTGGTCCATGTTGTGTATATGACCCATGAAAATAAACCTTCCAATGATCTACAACACTGAGGTTGAACATAGACTCATTTGGGAATTCTGATATAAGTGGGTTCTCTGAATGTATGGGTGCTTCTGTGAATTGATCTGCAATCACTTGTCCCTTGATAGATTTTCTTTCTACATATTCAATCATATTCTGAGAGGATCATGACCCACTTATCCATTTGCCTCGTAAGTGTTGCCTTGGAAAGTAAATACTTGAGGGGGTCTATTTTGGCAATGAGTTTTATTTGATGAGCTAACATGTAGTGCTTGAATTTTTGTGAGGTAAACACCACTGCTAGGCAAGCGCTTTCAATGGATGTATAGTTTAACTCATGCCCTACCATGGTTTGAATGATATAGTATATGGCTCTTTCCTTCTCCGTCTCATCATGCTATGCTAATAGAGCCCCAAGTGTTGCTACTGTTGCCGATATGTACAAGATAAATGGCTTATTTTGGATCAGTGGTATGATTAATGGTGGTGTCAACAAGTATTCTTTGATTTTGTTGAATGCTTGATTGCACTTCTCATCCCACCTATATGCTACTCCCTTGTGGAGTAGATGAGAATATGGGATAGCCTTGTTTGCTAACTGCACTATGAATCTGTAGACGGATTGGAGTCTTCCTTATAAACCCCTTAACTATTTCAATGTCCTTTGTGCCTCCATTTTGAGAATTTCTTTGACTTTGGCTGGGTCTATCTTGATCCCTCTCATTGATAATATATACCCCATAAGCTTTCCTGATTGTACACTGAAGAAACTTCTTAGGATTGAGTCTAACCCTATATTATTGTAGCTTGTCAAAGATGAAGCTTAGTGCCGCTATGTGATCTTGTCACTCTCTTGACTTGGCCAATATGTCATCCACATAGTCTTCTACAGACTTGTAAATCATGTTGTGAAAAATGAGATTCATGGCCCTTTGATAGGTGGCTCTAACATTCTTCAATCCAAATGACCCAACAGTATGTACCCCATGGAAAGGTAAAGGCCATCTTATGCTGATCATAATTTGCTATCATTATCTGATTGTACCCTGAAAAGCCATCCATTAGTGACAACATTTCATGCCCTATTGTTTGATCTACAATCATGTCAATATTAGGAAGGGGAAAATCATCCTTAGGGCATGCTTTGTTTAGGTCCCTAAAGTCAGTGTAGATCCGGATGCCTCAAGTGGGCTTAGTGAATGGTACCAGGTTTGAAACCCATTCAGGATAATTGATGGATCTTATGAAGCCTATACCCAGGAGTTTCTGTAACTCAAATTTGACTAATAATACAATTTGTGGATGCATCTTTCTTAGTTTCTATTTCACTGGTTTTGCCCTTGGATAGACAACCAGATGATGAACAACAATCTCTGGATCAAGATCGGGCATGTTAACGTAGGTCCATGCGAATTTTACCTTTCTTTCTCTCATAAATGCAGCTAAAAGTTCATGTTCTTCAATCAAAAGTGATTCTGCATAGAAGGTTATGTGTGGTATCTCTTCAGCCCCCAAGTTGACAAGGTTACAGTTTTCTGCCAACACTACTAACTTCTCCTAATGAATAGCACTAAGGGGAAGAAGATTGAATGCCTCATCCATGGGTGCCTCAGAGAGGTTTTCACCCTCAGGTACATCCTTTTTTTTTACTATTTTTGGGTCAGAAAGTGCCACAGTGTGGTTTTCACTTAAAGACTTAGAGATTACTCTTAGATTTTCACTTTTGCGACTAAGAGATTCAATTGTTTCCCCATAGTATGCATGTGTGTCTAGCTCAATGTAAAATCCCGCTTTATGGTCTCCAAATGGTATATTATCCTTGAGTCCCATGAATTTCGAGAGAGCCTCATCATTTTTGAATGTGTCTAAAACTGGTGGTCCTCGTTGGTCATAGTCTATTAGTTGGGGATAAACTATCTTTAATTCATGGGTTTGGTTGTTTGACTCAAAAAACATAGTGGGAATCATGAATAAGGAAGAGTCCTCAGATAAAATGGGTAGGTTAGTGAGGGGATCCTCGTCACATACATTAGTTATATCAAAGGTATAGTTGTCTAAGGGTAGACCTGTGGATACTGGTAACTAAGGAGGAGCTTTGACTATTTTAACAGGGGTTTCTCTGCCACATATCATTATCTTTGAAGGGGCACATCCAAGGCCAAGATTATTTATGCGCTTCTCAGAAATGATGGGTTCTAACAGACCATTGTCATTTTTCCTAAGTTTCTTGTTCTTGTTATAGCCCATGCCAAGCATTAACTGTAGCCATTTGTTATCACCGTCCATTGGAAGAGCTGGTACAGATCTTTCATCTTGATATAGCAAGCTTGATATGTCCTTTTCGTCTACCACTTCTTAGCTTAGGTCCCCCCAGCTTTTGAATCTAGAAGGGTCTGCTTTGAATGTTTGAGATATTGTGTCGGCCGATTGTGGCTATCCACGAGACCTAGGAGATTGAGGTAACTCTCCTATTACAAAGGAACTTTTCTTCATCTTGTAGTCTCCACATCCATTATCTTGGATAATGAATTTGATATCAAAAATTTCGGGAATGGAAGGTGTCTTTGTCTTAGAAGTGGAGGCTAGAGTGGATGGGTCTATATATGGAGTCTCAGGGCCTTCATCGTTCTTGGGTACTTGTGGGATTTTGTAATATTTGGCCTCCAAATTTTTGCAATAGTAAAAAGGATCGAGATCACCATGGATGGTGACCTCTTGGTTTTCATAGGGGAACTTGACACATTGATGAAATGTGGATGCAACAACTTTCATCCCATGGATCCATGGGCACCCTAGAAGGATATTGTACGGGAGTTCAAGATCAAGAACTTGACAGGTGGTTTCCATAATTGTGGGTCCTACTTGGATAGGGAGTTGGATGGTGCCTTGAGACACCCTCTCTTGATCATCATATGCCCGGATAGTGATACCTTTGACTTTTTCAATAAAATATTTGAAGAATCCCATATTATTTACTAGAGTACAAATATTTAGACCTGCACCTCCATCCACCAAGACTCTTTTGACTTTATTTTTATGTACCAGGACTTCGAGATGGAGCACAAAGTTATGAGATGGATGGGTTGGAAGATCCTATTCAGAGAAGGTAAGAAGATATGGTGTGGTGATATGTCTGACCATAGCCTGGAACTGGTCTGCATCAATATCTATGGGTATAGAAGACATAGCTAGGGCCTTTTCTAGAATTTGCCTGTGTAGGTGAGATTTTCAGCAACTCCATGATGGAGATCTGGGTGGGGGTTTTCTTCAGCTATTTTAAGATGTTGCAACCTTTGGAAACTGACTTTGAGTTTGCAGGGGGTGCTTTAGCTTGTGTGGATGGTCTGGGGATGGTGATTCTGCCACCTTGTGTGGTGACTCCACGCTAAGCTTTGGACCCTATGATATTGATAACATCTACCCACTCCTCCAAAGATGCGACAACATGGTCATAAACATTATTGACGTTGCCGTACTTTTTTCCTTTACCATTGTTGTTTTCTTTATTGTGATCTAACATCGGATTCATTTATATTTTGAGGTCCTGATTTCCAATTGGTTGCTCAACAGTGATAGTCTTGTCATCAATAAGATCTTGGATCAGAGCCTCATGCAACTGGCTATCGTGTGCCCCTTTATCTTATGAAAATCACAAAGGTTATTCTTGTTATACCATGGTGGTTTAACTCTAGGCTCCTGGTAATTTTCAATGATTGGGAGCATGATGATGTTGGATTGAATGAGTTGCTGCATGATAGATTTGATCGGCTCCCCAAGCGGTGTGTAATTTCTCTAGGGGGGATATCTGTTTCTTGTGGATGGTCCACCTTGATCATTGACGTTGTTGATTTTTTGTGGGTTGGTTTTTTGTTGAGATGTGTTGGGTCATTGGGTGTTATTTTTAGGTTGTTGGTATGCTTTTTGTTTTGTGTTTGGCCTTGGAGCACTGATTACAACCTTGGCGTCAACAACACCATCATTAGTAACATTTTTGTTTTTCGCCCATGTTCAAGGCTTGTTGTTGTAGCTTGTTGATGGATGATTGTCTTGATAAGTGGGTGCCCCCCTTTGTGCAATGAGGGATATTTCAATGTTAAGAGCTTTGGTGATGAGTTGATCATAGGTGGTGATGCACTGCATTTTGAGATGGAAGGCTAAAATCCCTTCAAGATTTCAGATGATGGTTTCGATTTCTTGTTATTGTAGCATAGCTCACTTTCTCCTGTTGGCCTTGGATCGCCATCATTGCAAGAATGATGCGAATGGATCTCCCTTGTTTTTCTTTAGGTTGGAAAACTCTTCCAAGCTTATGTCCATGCCCATGTTAAATGAGTAATTTTGTATGAATGAGTCCAAAATTTCTTGGAAATTTTTGATTCTGGGAGGAAGATGAGAGAAACAATCCATGGCTGAGCCAGCTAGACTTCTAGGGAAGAGCCTCATTAGATAAGATTCATCAAAGGCAACTTCCATGTAGTGTATGTGGAATTCCCTGATGTGATCTTCAAGATTTCCAGTTCTGCGGTACTTGTCGAATTTTGGTATCTCAAAACCTAGTGGGAATGGCTTCATCACAATGATTTTGTAGAATGGATAAGGGCATAAGTTACCTTGTGATTTTATGGTTTTCCTCGATTGTATGTCCAACACTTATTGCGAGAGCTTTTTGATTTGAGCGGAAAAATCACTTTATGGATCAAGTGGTGCAATGAACATGTTTTTGGTTGGTGTTGTGACTTGAATGATGGGTGGGGTAACTTGCAGACTTGGTGGTGCATTTGCGGGAGATCATTGTGCAAATAATGCTTGTAGTTGTTGATGTGCCAACAATGCTTTTTGTTGGTCTTGCTGCTGTTGTTGTGCCAATAATGTTTGTTGTTGGGCTTGTTGTTGGGCTTGTTGTTGTGCTTGGTATTGCTGCAAAGCTTGTTGGTAAGCCTATTTTTGTAACAAGGCTTGTGCTTGAGCTTGTCATGCTTAATATTGAGCTTGTGCTTGTGCTTGTGCAGCTTGAGCAACCTAGGCAACTTGCATAGTTTGTGCAGCTTGTTGGGCTTGTTGCTACTGTAGAAATGCTTGTGCTTGTGCTTGGACAACCTGTTGGGATTTTTGTGTGACTTGATGTGCTTGTTCTTGTTCTGTGGCTTGTTACACAACTTGTGCAACTTGTTGGACTTGGAATTTTTAGAGTGCCCTTTGATAGGATTGGAATTGCTAGAGTGCCCTTTGATAGGCTTGTTGGGCTGCTTTTAACATGATGTTGTATTGGTTTGCCATGTTTGGATTTGGTGGTGGAGGTGGATGATTTAGAATGGTGTGGGATGGTGTGATGTGATTTTTTTGAGGTGGTTGTTGAGTGATGATGAGAGTTTGTGTGGTGGAGGGTATGGTTGATGCACTAGGTCCTTGGGAGACCATGTTTTGGAGAATTTAGGGTGTTATAGATGGTGTAATGGTTGATTGGGATGTTTGGATTGGTGCCACTTGGTGTTGCGATATCAGTGGCATACTTGGAGGATTTGGTATGTTGATTTGATTCACGATTGGAGGATTATTTTGACTTAATTAATTTTGGATTGGTATGTTGGGTAAAGGGGGTTGCCCTAAACCTTGGATTGATGTGGATGTTGATGTTAGCGGGGGAAGTGATGGGAGGATACGTGGCACATTTCCAAAAGAAAGTGATGATGAAGCATCAAAGATTCCCCCTTGTCCTTGTGATACCATGGGGAGAGAGACTTGTGTATCAAGGGAGTATGCCGGTGATGCGGCAAAGGTGGATGAGTTGTTGGTGTCATGAAAAATGAGTGCAACGTAAGGATGCTTTGGGTCTTGAGGGATGGTATTTGGTAGATTTAAGATGGTGTTTGTGTCCAAGTTTTGGTTATTTACAAGGAGATTTGTTTGAAGAGCATGAAGCAATGAAATCCCCTTGGTACTTATGGGTTGACTTGGAGCATGAGATATTGTTGGTTGTGGGATGGGTTGAATGATGCTTTGGAAGGATAGTGTGAATAATACCCATGGCATAATCACAAGAGGTTGTTCCACAATAGTGCTTACATCATAATAAGAAGGGAGTTTATTCCCTTCCTTTGCTAATGCTAACATGTATTGTGAAGGATTGAGCCTCATCATTGTGTTGATAATCTTGTGGTTTTTTAGGATTTTGGACTATCTCCATGATTTTGTCTTGAGTCATCCCTAGGGGATTGTTGGTGATATCCTCCACTTGGAAACCTCCCTCTTGAAGATCTTGTGGTTGTTGAGGAAGGTTGAGTGGGGGGTTGTTAGATCCGATGGGGTTAAATTCAGGTGCAGTTTGACTCAAGTCACTTGAAATGGATGTTTCTTTGTTTTGCTCCATATTTTTCTCGTGTTGAGATCTAGTTTGGACCATAAAATAAGGATCAACTTTCAAGCATATGGGAGACAAACCTCTAATTCCTTAGGTTGGTCTAAAATTTAGGTACAAAGAAGAAAATCTAAGTTGTTTAAGGATAAAAAAGGATAGTGATGGGATAAATGAAAGATCGATGGTGTGAATGATTGGACTTTTAAGAGACCTTGGAGGGACACTAGACTTTAGGACTTCTGGATTTTGGATAATGAACTCATAAACCCCAATATTTTGGATGTTATCTTGGAATAAACTTGTCCACAAGGTGATAATTTAACTAAGTGTATGAAGAAGGATTCATCCACACACACTTAGTCAAACAAGATGTTTTTTGATTTTGATTTGAAGGATTACCAAAAGTCTAGCATGAATGATTTTTCCAAGATTCTAAGAGTTGTTTGTGAGATGGGGTTTCGATTGATAGAATGATAAATGAAGGGGTTGATTTGATCCTAAGTGAACCTAGAGAGACTTCATTTACAAGACCACGGTATTGAAGAACATGCTGTACCTCCTATGAGAAACTCAAAACGTTGAAAAAGACTTGGATTTTGACAATAATAGAATGAGTACAAATTGGGATTGTCCTTTGAAGCACGTTTGTAAAATTTATAGACCAATCTCTCTCTAACTTTGCAAAGTCTTGAGAGACGTTTCTTGAGAGCTTTTAGACTAAGGTGCTTATGACGATTTGACTTGGGAATTTTGACTTTTTAGGAAATCATGGGGTCAAGAACATGTGAGGTTTAATTGTCTTTTATCTTGCTTAGGTCGATTCTTTTTACCACATCTACACTTTCTTGCTTAGCTTTTCAAACTAAATGTCTATGTCTTAATTTATTTTCATCCCACAAGGTCCATTATGTGGAAATCAAGAGAATCAAGGCAAAAGTTTCCTATGCTGAATTTGGGAGGAACAAATAGAGATGTGGGTCCAAATGTTTAGAAGCCTTCTAGGGATAAGAACCCCTAAGGACAAGCAGTAACACGCAAAATTTTCAAGGGTATTTGTTCTTCCAAAGGGTTTTAAATTTTGATGATATATTGAATGTTTCTTTTCCAATGTTTTAGATCCCAACAAAGTGTTTTGGTTCCAAAATAATACACAACCCTAGGATAGAAAATACAATATTTGTTGAATTCCCACTTGGATTTCTCCAGCTGCGCTTATTCAAAGCGAATGATTAGAATCTTGACCACATTGGCTCCCCTCCATGACACTCACTTCTATAGGTTAGCCAAGCTTAGAGTTCTCATTAATCTCCCATGAAAAACTCTTCATCTCTACAAAGAACCAGAAGTATGTGGGACTGTTTCAAAGGTTCGACCTCCTGATACCAACAAATATTTAGGGATTCTGGATTCTAAACAAGGGGTTGTAGTAAGGGCATTTGATTCAGGGGACACTATGATAAACTCCCTCAAGAGGTATCCCAACCCTTAAAACAAGGGCTTTATGTATCATAAAGATACTGGGGGAGAGCTATCATGCATCACACCCATTGATTGCAAAATTTCTTTGTAATCACAAACTTGTATAGCGGTTCGAAAGAGCTTGGCTTATGCTCGTTACCACTTGGGTCATTCCCTTGGGGTGAGTAATTTTTCCCACCAAGGCAGGCCCTCTAAAGGTAAAAAATAGGGAAGAAGTACATTTGTAGTTCGACCTCCTTAAGCACTTAGAACGGAGCACACACAATGCATTTCCTTCACACTCGCATGATTGTTTTATTTTTAAAAACCCAAATTTGAAATGTGGAGGCAATATTTTAGACGACCTAATGCCACTAAAATGATTTTAATTCTCAAGATCATTGTGAAGCGTGAGAGAAGTGCATACAAATTCGAATGACACGAGTTTGTAGAGAAGATTACAAAACACAATAAACACAAATTTTTTTTAGTCCTCAAAAGTAGTAATGAGTTCTTTTTATATCACCAAATTTGAGTGTGAAGTTGATTGTTCAATTTTAATCCAAACTCAAATTCTAGTAAGTATCTAAGGTTCAATTTTAACCAACTTGACAAAGCTTGAGTTGTAGGTTAATTTTAAGCCCCAAATTGAATCTAGTTGGTCCTAGGAAATGAATTGCAAAAATTGAAACCCTAGATTATTACAAAGAGCATTGAAAAATGCTTTTAAGTCTTCAAATTTTAATCCTCCCTTGCTTACTGCATATGCGATGCTGGATTTCAAATGCGGTGCTCTGCAAATGTCAAATGTGGTGCTGAAACGCAAATGTGGCACTCTATTGAATGTAAAAGTGATGCTCTACAGAAATAGAGAGCGTGAATGTGGCACGATTACAAAGGCGACACTTTGTGGTTTTAGAAAATTAGATAGAAGACAAAGAGTTAGATGCGGCAGAAAATTAGAAGCGACATGAAAAAGGTGTGCATATGTGGTGCAACGTAGCAAATGTGGTGATGCGTAACAAAAGTGGCGCTCTACGATGTCACATTTGTAGAAAGGCGGAGTCATGTTCCTGTACCTGCAAAAAATGGGAAAATCAAGTGAAATTGAACATGTTAAGTTGATCAAGCCCTCCTTCTAGCACCAAAATGTGAACACCAAACCTGCACAAGTTAACAAAAGATCAACAATCAAGTGTCAAACATGTTAGAAAGCAAATCCAATGTTCCCTATGAAATTCTTTAACCAAGATTACTAGAAAACATGAAATAACAAGAAATTGAAGAAAACAAAGCATGTAATCTAAGTAAAATCAGATAAACCTCCATCCCATAGGGGGAGTAGTGCTCCTTTGATGTGGAAAGAAGCCCTTTCCCAATCCCTTTGATAAACTTGATGAAGTGTAGATGATCTAAGTGTAAAATTGACTATAATCTAGCTAAATTGCTTGAAAATGATGAAAAGCTATGGATTGAAATTCTTATAATGATAATGCTCTAAGTTGTGGATCCATATTATGAAAAGGATGCCTCTATTTATAGAGTTAAAGGGTTGAGGAATGAGAGGATTTGATAAATGTGGGATAATTTGAGAGCCAACGAAAATGTGACACTTGTCAACATTCCATTGGATGAGGGTGGAGCACATTTTGGGAAATGTGTGAGTGGAGGAGGATGGAAGAGAAGTAAATGTTGTTGGTTGAGAATTTGAAAATGGTTTAAGAGGAATTGAATGAGATTTGAGAGGATGTAAGAGGATTTGAAAGGTTGTAAGATAATTTATTGCAAATGTAAGAGGATGTGATAGATTTTTGAAATCCTTTGGAGGGAAATTGAATGAGAGGTGGTTGAGAAGAATATTCCTCAGAATATGCCTTGGTGAGGATAATTGACGAATTAGATAAATACAAGAAATTGATTTTATGTGCAACCTAGTTAATTGACCATGGTTGATTTAACTCTTGAGGAGTTAAAAGCTGGAGGATTTGATTAATGATGATTAGAAGGTGATTTAGGATTAATTAATTGGAAGAGGTTAGGGGATTCAGGGTATTTGATTTAATTGATTTTAATCAAATAAGAAGACTTAGGGGGATTTAATTAAATGATTTGATTTAATTAAATATGATGAAAATTAGTTAGAAGAAAGGTGAATTAATCAATAAATTTAATTATTTGATTAATAATTGAATTTGATGATTTTAATTAAATAATGCTGATTATTCAATTAATTGATCAATTTGAGGTGATTTCAGAGGAAATGATGTTAGTTGGTCAGAATCCTGGATATCCAGTATCAATAAGGACATTTTCAGTGTCTACACTTCTTTCCTAATTGTTTTTTCAACTTTTTTTCTTTTCTTTTTATCTTTTCATTTTAAATATCTTTTTCAAAGCTATCTCAACTCACAAGTAATGAAGATGATTTTTGGGTTGGGGATCATAGTGGCAATTAAGAAGGAATTTTTTAAAGATTTTTCACTCAATACTTAGTTACAATGAGTTATCCTAGCAAACTCGTAAAGTATTAATATGTATTATCATATAAGGTTTCAAGAAAATACCATCAAAAGTACAACACGTCATCAAGATTTCAGTTATTCATTTACATGCAATTTGAAAATATGATTGTTCTAAACTTAAATTTTGAACTAATTTTTTTTTTTTTATCTCAAATGTCAAAACAAGGCACTCACAATTTTTTTTTTTATAAAACACTTTCCTCTTTTCCTATGTCAAATATGTACCAAGGCGCAAGTAACAAAACAAGATTGATTAGCAAAATAGGGTGAAAACTAAGATTAAGAATAATAGTAAACTAAAAACAAACCTCTCTAATCTAGGATAACAAATTAACAAAAACAAAAAATTCTAGTTCTAAAAGAAACACACACAAGCAATCATGTAGTCAGATTCCATTAAAGAAAACTAACACACAACTACATAAACCAACTAACACTATCTAAAAAAAAGTCCTTAAATCTCCAAACTTAACTTAGAGGCTTAGGATAGAAAGTTTCAAGACTACCCTTCTTTTATTTTCTCAATATATACAAAACATCTTACCAATTAAGGTCCAAAGTCTAGCAAACTCATCCTTATACTCTAAAAAGTAAGATCTAAGTGACTCAAGCTCATATTTAGGATATAATTAGTAACTGGGGAAACTCGTCATTATCATGATCATTCCATTTATATGTTTTCCTATCCTAATTACCATAATAAAAATAATACTCATTAGAATTCATCACTAAGGACACATATACAACTTTATTTATCATGCCATTTGGTAAAAATACAAGCATGTCACCCCTTGGTATGTCCTCATTTGTAATTTCACATTTAGGAGGTCTTAACTCATGATGCACTACTCAATATATCTTAGGTACATGCTTATGACAAGAAGAAACATTTGTTAGTAATGTATCCCACCATTGTTCATCAATGAAAATATCAAAAGCACATTCATAATCATTGAAAATCCAAACCATTGAATCTAAAGGATCATCATGTTCATTAATAGAATTAAAAAATCAAAACAAGAAATCCAAACCATTGAATCTAAAGGATCATCATGTTCATTAATAGAATTAAAAAATCAAAACATGATAAACAAGAATTTTCTCTAAAATGATTCGTCAAACTTGAATAATTAGCAATGTAAAAATCATCAGCAAGCATCTTTAATTTAGTCTGCTATTCTAGTTCTAGTGACTCATTATTTCGAGCAACAAATTTAGGTCATCCATAGCTTTCTTGTGTTCAACCAAATTGGACTATGCCTTTTATTCTCATCTTATAGCAAAGTAGTGCCATCATTTCCTTTAGGAGAATCAACAATATCTAATTAAAATTTAGTCTTATTTATTTTATTGGTCTGATATGATTCATTACTAGCATCTAAAAAGTCAGCTTACATATCTTATCCATTTGGCCTATATTAGATCATTTTCAAGCTTGTTCAACGTGTCTTAATTTTTTTGAAATGTCAACTCCTTAATTCCTTGGGAAATCAAATTCAGTAGGTTGCAATAAATGCTATAATTCAATCCTTTTGGCATCATAGAACTTCAACAAAGAGTCATAAAAAAAATCAATCACAATCAACCCATAATTCTATCACAAAATTAGTGATGTAGATCATTGATTTTTATTGCTTCTTTGGCTATCCCACATAGCTACTTCATCTCCTTATCGTTTCCCTTCATGCTCATCTCATTACTTTCCTCACGCTGTGAATACAAAGACTTTTTGTACACCTAATTTGATTGCATTAGTTTAATGATAAAATATATTCCATTATTTTGAAGACTCAAATCAAAATTATTACAACTCTAGTGAGATTGATTAGTTTCCTTAAGTTCACTAGTCTCATCAATTGACATGACATAATATGAATCTTTTTCATTCTTCAACTAGGTCATACTTTTACAAAAGAAATGGCCAACACAACCATACATTTTTAACTTGGACTACCTAAAACGATGTGTATATTTTGAATATTAAAATGGTGTAAACTACTGAAATATAGATCTTTTGATGTAATTTATATTTATAATTTTTATATATTTTTTTAAAAATTAGTTGGATACTTTTTTTTTATAAATTTATGCGAATAATTATTATTTTTTAAAGTGAGGCCAATGAGACATTGTAAAAATTAAAGCCAATTACTTTTTTTTCTTCGATTTTTTTCACACTTAAATAACTTGAAAATCTAGTGCATGAAAAAACTTATGAATATTTATATTTTGAAGATTTAAATAATTGTTTTTACTTAAAATATCATAATTTTGATGGGACATAAGCTTTGATAGAGCTTTTGAAATTTGACATTTTTTAGCTGGTTCCATGCAAATGTTAATGATGTTTCACCCTTGTGCTTGATGGTTTGGTTTAGGGTTTTAGGGTTTGATACCCTTGTTTCAATATTTCTAAATCTTAAACCCTTACCTTATATTTCCATGTTGACCCATTGTACCAAGTCACCAGTTATCCTAGTTACTACCTATGTCATCGTGCCTATTGTCTTTACTGGCCCCTCTGCCTAAGCCTCCTGGTCATCGGGTGTCTCTTAATTTTTTTTTATATTCCATGGCCAGGCCAAAAATATTACACCATTTTAAAGACTTAAGTCCTAAGTCTTTAATCGTATCTGAGGGGTCATCGCCCGTTAACCTAGCCCATGGCCCCCTTTTTATAACTAGCTATGCTTGCACGTGCAAAAAATCTGAGCCGTTGGATGAAATGACTAAGTCTCAAGCCTTGCGTGCACACCGCACAACATTTAAAAAATGCATTTCTGCTAGGCCGTGCGGCGTGTGCGATTGTGCCACACATCTTCTAATTCATGTGGGACCTAATCCCCACTATTGGATTGATCTCATGTGGCGGTGGATCGACAGATCTAACATACCGTTTGGTCTCAATTTGAGTCGTAGCACACATGCCACACATAGTATTAAATATTGTTACCTAACGTTGGGCACGGTCTGCACAATGGTGACATGTGGACTTTGCTGGTGGTGTAAGGAGGCTAGATAGGGCCTGTGGGTGGTGGGTGTGTCTTCTGATTGGGGAAGGCACCATTGGTTGATGGACTTGCCATGTGATAGTGTGGAATTTTCAAACATCTTTGACTCGGTCTGAGTCATCCAAAGGACCACCTCATCGATGCATCTAAGACTCACATTGAAAGAAAATAATCGGCCATGTGATAGCTATTTGGGCTTTGCAAATGGTGAGCATTAATGGTGTATGCTCTTCAGAGGATATCAATTTGATTTTTATGCGTGTGAAGAGCTACTTCTTGGCAATTATGAAGAATGGTACACTAATTTCCATGTACTTGGGAATTAATGACGGTGAAATAGATGCCAACGAATAATCACTTGCTCTCGCGTGCTTCTCTTAGAGCATTGATGATCGACATCATCAATTTTCTCAATAAATGCGGATGAAGGCTCATCATTTTCACCATTGCAATTATGAGTCTAAATTTTTTTGTGCTTCTGCAAAGGATAGTAATTACTCTTGAGAAAGTTTCAAATATTGGTGCAAGATGAGTAGGTCGATTGCTTCCGCGTCATCTGTGCGTAGGTCTGTTAGGGTTAATGTGCAAAGGTCTCACGATGATGTGCCACTACAAGAGAAGATTAATCTTCAAGGCACTTCTATCCTGAAGAAGGAATACACAAAGCCCATCCTAGTAGTTACTAGGTGCAACTCTCAACTGAAAGGCCAAGCTGCAATTACAGAGGAGGTAGTGTGTGTCAAGGAGAAGAGGTCTGCAAAGTTTGAACGAAGACCAAAAGCCAAGATATAGTATGGTCAGGGCTCTCTGGGGAGGTAAAATTTTCCTATTGATGTCTCTGGTAGCTCTAGTGATAGTGATACGGAGATTGACTTCGGTTATGACCAATTCCTTAAGGCTTTAACTGAGATGGCTAGTGTGAACGAAGAGGTCCTCACAGTATCCCTAATTTTTGGGATGGCACCATGTGAAGTTATTGGTTCTAATGTTAAGAAGTGTATTGATAAGGAATAAGGAGTGGCTTTTTTACCTCCTATTATGGTGAAGACATGAAGTGGTCGCATGTACCATGGTCCTGGTGTCGGTTCAGGTTTTGGATGATGGTGGTGATGTTTGGTTTTCAAATTTTGGTTGCAATGATGATGTTGGGATGTTTCTTGGGTTCAGCGTGAATTTGGATAACAAGGCCTCAATGAAATTTTGCAATGGGTGTGGTGACACCGACTGGTTTTGTGGGTTGTCACAAATTTTGATTCCCCGGTTCGGTAAATGATTACATCTAATCGTCTGGGAATTTTGAAATGCACGTGAAATTTTGTTTTGAAATGAAATTTTTGTGAAATGTAACTGTAATGAACTCGATGCTTGTTGCTCTCTTATGTTATAAAAAAGATTTCAAGGCTCCTTACACAGGTTGGAATTTTGAGTCCAAAATGGTCTAGGTAGGATACAACGAACAATACAATGTAGAATTCTTGATGAATTTGCTAACTAATTGCCTTGGGTATGGGTTTTGTATGGAATAGTCTTAAATAGTTTTATGCAAAAGAGTGACATCAAAACAAATCTATAAAATTAAGTATGTGCTCTCCTGTGTATAGTTGTTGCAGATTATAAATGAAAATATCAAGTATCTTTTCATTTATATTCAATGGTTAAGTTGAATGTATGATTCTGTTCCATGTTTTAACTCAAAGAGTTAATTAAATACTTGAAGAGAGTCATAAGTCTATGAGAATTGATAAAGGATTCAATAAGAAGTAATACTTTAAATACTACGAGTTTTTGTAATGTAATGCATTATGCAAATAGTCCATTCATTTCAGGGTTAAATTTTCTATGTATTACAAAGTATTTCATGTTTGACTCCTTTTTCCCAATTGATGAGGCACTGGACTATTTGTTAGGACTTCATGTAATCTGATGAATTAATGAAATTCCTAGCCATAGAATCATAATAAGAACAATAGTTATTCAAATTATTATTTATTGAGATGTAAGTCTCGTACGTACTCGTTTTCCTGGCAAATGAATGGTTATTTGTGTAAAGGTCAGCCAAACCTTTAATGAGTAATGTATGTTTGAAATTAGTAGGAACAAATCTATGTGTTGAAGTGTTCTTGAGACATTGAATATTAAATGAACATAATAAGGGACACCCTCCTTGGTCCCACAGAGCCTAAAGAGTAGGGGTAAGGGCCTAAGAAACTTTACCCGTTGTGTTGGCCACTAGCTTTTGTGATTCTTGAACATAGAGGTTGGCTACCTTTTAAAGAGATTCAAAGCTTAGCTAGAAAACCCACAAACAAAAATGTTGACTCTACTGGGGAGAATTTTGAGAAATTTATAAAAGAAAGAATCCTAGTTGCAGATTGTAACATCACAGAGTCGAGCATTTGGTGGATTTGAACATTTTTTTTTTAGATATTGAAAAGTTTTTGAACTTGGAAAGATTTTGGTTGCAACAAAATTCAAAGAATTTATGAATGACTTTGCTGGTGAAGGAAACCCATAACGAGATTTACTTTTGAAAGGGCTTCATATTTATTTGAAGTTCAGTCCTCTGTAAAGGAGGTGGCAACTCTGGCTTGAGAACCTGATGAAGAACATGTAGAAGTTCCAAATTTGTAAAGTTGTGGTCACAAGAGTTTAGTAGCTGCTGTAAATTTTTAGGTATTCTCATAGACATATTTCACGATTCAACAAGTAGTTTATGAGAAATCTTCAAGAATAGAAATTTAATTGGTTCCCAATTAAGTGAAGAAGCATTGATAGAGGGAAATTCTAGTTTAGTGTTGCATGTTTCTAGAATGTAATGTGAAATTCATGAATTTTAATAAAGAAGCATGTTATGCTTTTAAATCTTAAGCAAAATAGACAAAAAATTATACTATAAATATTTGAGAGCTTAGGTACAAAGAGAATTTGAACTACTCTTTGACAAAATATGGCAAGGCTTGCAAAGGCAAGGTAAAATTGCCTTATCAAATTGTATACCTTGATATAAATATGAGTGCAACAGTACATATTAGACATCCTTTGTCACGTCAGGGAAATTTTAGATTGAAAGATACAGTGCTATAGATTTTAGTAATATTCATGGTTATCCAAATGAAGTACTGCGTAAAATCAAAGAAAAGGTACCTAAGTTTAAAGGTGCAAAGGATGAGTCAACAAGTAGGCATTTGCAAGAGTTTATTTATATGAAGGAAGATTATGAATTAAATTTTGAAGATGTTGTCATAAAGTTGTTTGTTCAATCTCTGAAATGAGATGCAAGGGATTGGTTCTCTTTTCTACCAGCAACTTCAATACATTCCTGGTATGAATTTAAGCTAGAATTCATGGAATAATTTGGTGAGAGAGTAAACCCAAGTTTGGTGAGAAAAAAGTTTTATGGACATCCACAAAGAGGAGGACGAGTCGGTCCCTTCTTTTAATCTCAGATTTTCAAAGATCATAAGGGAGGTTCTTGAAAGTATAAGACCAAATGATGTTGAATGTTTGGTTGTATATTTAGGTGCATTTAACAAAAAGATGAGCTATCTGTTAAGAGATAAAGAGACCACAACACTGCGCTAGGAATATCAAATTGCTATGGATATTGGAAACAATCTGAAGTATTCAATGATGAAAGGATGCTTAACTGCTAATGATGGTCATTCTGGCACATCTTGTGCAAATGTAATCAATGAATCAACTAGTAAAGAATCATGCCAAGAAGATTAGGAGCCTACTGTCCCACTTTCTCCATCACCACGGTATGCAGATCATAGTGAGCCCCAAGTGAAATGTCCACAAGATTCAAGTAGAGTTGATCATGTTTCTTATGCTAAAAGATTATATGAAATAAGAAGAGGCCAAGGTGAATTGTCCCATGACTTGTTCCATAGGTTTGTGGATGTGTTGTTGGAAATACCAGAAAATGTCAGGCCTAAGGAGTCAATGTGCATTGAACTTTTTGGTGAAATATACCGGTCCAGAACAAGTATGTTGCCAAAGAAATTGAAGCCTGAAAGTCTATGCCAAATAGTTGACTAAAAAAAATTGGTAGAAGGAATTGGGAGTAACCATGAAAAGCATCAAATGCTTTTGAATAATAATGGTCATAGTCCCATTGAGGAAGAGCAAGAAATAATGCAAAGAGATGCAAAAGATGAATCATAATATAATGATTGCAACCAATTTACCAGTGATATATGGGTAGATCATTACCACAGTGGTGAAGATGATGACTTGCATTGTGATGGAAGGTATGATGTGTCTAAATCAAGCTCCTAGGAGGTATTGAAGGATGAAGAGATGGATGAGGTATGAATGATTGCCCCATTGAGTGACTTGATCAATAACTGTGATTCTAATATTGATGATGCTTAGTCACTTGCTATTGATCAAGATATTGACAACATAAGCTATGACATTCAATCTGAGGAGTCTGAATGTAGTCTTACTATTGATGGATTCTCATGTTGTGGTAGTTGTGATGATATTGAGTCATGTCTTTCTTTTGTTGAATATGATTACCCCTACCAAACGAAGGTGAACCCTTTTTCAAAAGTTTGCAAGGATTTTGGTTGTGATGATAGGCTGCAAAGTTTGCATCCTTATATAAAGGGAGCAGAAGATTCCTTGACCAAAATGAATGTAATAAAAAATCCCCTTTTTGATGAACCTTTATCCATGTCAGTTTATAAAGATGAATTCCTTGGTTGGTGCAGGGATAATCCAATTTTTGAGGACTTTGATGATGCCTTGACTATATGGCCAGGGTATGATTATGAGCAGGCAGAACAATGCACTAGCAAGTTTCTCGATGGGAATGCTTATGAAGTTTTCACATTTTGTAATACTGTGGAGGATGAGACTAAGGATCAAGGAGAGATCAAAGTCCTTGAGTGTTTCTCCCAGGAATATAATTGTCCTTATGAGAATGAATTGAAAGTATTTTAGTTACATGAGGGAGAGCACTTTAAATTTGAAAGTGATAAAGAATATGGGGACATCGATGTTACTGTTCAGTGTGTAGATGATGAGTCTAATGGAAAATGCTTAGAGGATAATGTGTGCATTAATAAGGGAAAAGATTCAATAATGAGTGATCGAGCTAATATTTTGATGCACATATAGATTATGGATTGGCTTTGGGGCTCACAAATGATGAATGATAATTTGGCTCATGTGTAGGGTAGCCAAATAATCTTGGGTATGACATTAGCCAACATGAACGTGCGATTGAGTTCTTTGCTGATGCTCCTCGTCTTTTAGGTATCATTATGAATTTGCTTCCACTTAAAAAGGATGGAATCTATGTGAATCGGGATGAATACCTTCTTGAATCTGTCCCTTTTCTTTTTGATGCTTCAGGACATTGTGGGCCTAGTCTGTTGCATAGTGGTTTTGAAGGTTTTCATTTTGATATGCAGAGTAAATATGATCAAGTGGAATATGGATGTTTCCTTTTTCCACTTCAACTTGACAAGCCTAAGATTAGTAAGCAAGACAGTTCTGAGGTATGTGGGATTAATAATAGCCATCATAATCATGCAAATTGTTGGGAATTGCTCAACATGAGTTTTCATCCAATGCAAGTATGCGAAAGAAAGGCCTTTGAAAAAGAAAGGATTTGGCTCCAAAGCTTGGAAAATCTTGATACACTAGGCTTACAAATTGAGGCTAGTGGAATTGGATGAGATTTCCTAACAGGGTAAACTTTGTACAATCACGTAAATTTTGTATATAGGTGTGGTTTGTTTGTTTCTTGTTGTGTCTATTTGTCTTGTTCGGACAAGCTCCCGATTTTTTGTCTTTTGGGTTGGTTTGCTTCTACCTGAGATCTGGATTCTCACCATACCCACTAGGGGTATGCATTCCTGAGCTGGAGCCACTGATAAAGCTTTTGAAATTTGACATTTTTTAGATGGTTCCATGAAAATTTTAATGATCTTTCACCCTTGTGCTTGATGGTTTGGTTTAGGGTTTTAGGGTCTGATACCCTTGTTTCAATATTTCTAAATCTTAAACCCTTACCTTATATTTCCATGTTGACCCGCTGTACCAAGTCATTGGTTATCTTAGTTACTACCTATATCATCATGCCCGTTGTCTTTATCGGTCACTCTAGCTAAGTGTGTCGATCATCGGGTGTCTCTTAAAAAAAAATTATATTCCATGTTCGGGCCAAAAATATTACGCCATTTTAAAGACTTAAGTCCTAAGTCTTTAATCTTTTATGAGGGGTCATCGCCCGTTAACCTAACCCATGACCCCTTTTTTATAACTAACTGTGCTTGCACGTGCAGAAACTCTGGGGCGTTGGATAAAATGACTAAGTCTCAAGCCTTGTGTGCACACTATGCAACATTTAAAAAATGCATTTTTCTTGGGCCGCGCAGTGTGCACGACTGCGCCATGCATCTTCTAATTCATGTGGGACCCAATCCCCACTATCAGCTTGATCTCATGTGGCGGTGGATTGACGGATCTAACATACCATCTGGTCTCAATTTGAGCCATAGCACGTGTGCCACTGAAAGTATTAAATATTGTTACCTAAAACCAAGCACGGTCTGCACGATGGTGACACATGGACTCTGCTGGTGACATAAGGAGGCTAGATGGGGCCCGCGGGTGGTGTACGTGTCTTCTGACTAGGGAAGGCACCATTGGTCGATGGACTTGCCATGCAACATCATGGAATTTTCAAATATCTTTGACTTGATCTAAGTCATCCAAAGGACCACCTCATCATTGCATCTATGACTCACATTCAAAGAACAAAATCGGCCATGTGATAGTTGTTTGGGTTTTGCAAAAGGCGAGAATTAATGGCGTATTCTCTTCAGAGGATATCAATTTGATTTCCATGCGTGTGAAGAGCTACTTCCTTGAAATTATGAAGAATGGTACATTGATTTCCATGTACTTAGGAATTAACGATGGTGAAATAGATGCCAGCGAATAATCACTCACTTGCTCGTGCTTCTCTTGGAGCATTGATGACCGACATCATCAATTTGCTCAATAAATGCGGATGAAGGCTCATTATTTTTACCATTACAATTAGGAGTCTAAATTTTTTTGTGCTTTTGCGGTGGATAGTAATTACTCTTGAGAAAGTTTTGAATATTGGTGTAAGATGAGTAGGTTGACTGCTTCCCCATCATCTGTGCGTAGGTCTGCCAGGGTTAATGTACAAAGGTTTGACGATGATGTGCCACTACAAGAGAAAAGTACTCTTCAAGGTGCTTCTGTCCTGAATAAGGAATACACAGAGCCCATCCCAGTAGTTACCAAGTGCAACTCTTGGCTAAAAGGCCAAGCTGCAATTGCAAAGGAGGCAGTGTGTGTCAAGGAGAAGAGGTCTGCAAAGTTTGAATGAAGACCAAAAGCCAAGATATGGTATGGTTGGGGCTCTCTGGGGAGGCATAATTCGCCTATTGATGTCTCTAGTAGCTTTAGTGATAGTGATACAAATACTGACTCTGGCTACGGCCAATTCCTTAAGGCTTTAACTAAGATGGTTGGTGTGAATGAAGAGGTCCTCGCAGTTTCCCCAATTTATGTGATGGCATTGTGTGAAGTTGTTGGTTTTGATGTTAAGAAGTGTACTGATAAGGAAGAAGGAGTGGTTGTTTCACCTCCTGCTATGGTGAAGATGCGAAGTGGTCACATGTACCATGGTCCTAGTGCTGGTTCGGGTTTTGGATGATGGTGGTGATGTTTGGTTTTCAAAGTTTTGCTGCAATGATGATGCTGGGATGTTTTTTGGGTTTGACATGAATTTGGATAACAAGGTCTCAACAAAATTTTGCAATGGGTGTGGTGAAACCGACTGGTTTTATGGGTTGTTACAAATTTTGATTCCCCTGTTCGGTAAATGATTACATCTAACCATTTGGGAATTTTGAAATGCATGTGAAATTTTGTTTTGAAATGATTTTTTTGGAAATGTAACTATAATGAGCTCGATGCTTGTTGCTCTCTTATGTTATAAAAGAGATTTCAAGGCTCATTACAGAGGTCATAATTTTGAGTCCAAAATGGTCTAGGTAGGATACAATGAACAATACAATGCAAAATTCTTGATGAATCTGCTAGCTAATTGTCTTGGGTATGGGTTTTGTATGGAATAGTCTTAAATAGTTTTATGTAAATGACTGATATCGAAAAAAATCTATAAAATAAAATTATGTGCTCTCCTGTGTACAATTGTTGTAGATTATAAATGAAAATATCAAGTATCTTTTCATTTATCTTCAATGGTTTAGTTGAATGTATGA
Source organism: Sequoiadendron giganteum (assembly GCA_007115665.2). Taxonomy (NCBI): domain Eukaryota; kingdom Viridiplantae; phylum Streptophyta; class Pinopsida; order Cupressales; family Cupressaceae; genus Sequoiadendron; species Sequoiadendron giganteum. Next base: position 53,326,539 of record VCHN02000014.1, read on the forward strand.
TTCTATTCCATGTTTTAACTCAAAGAGTTAATTAAATACTTGAAGAGAGTCATAGGTCTGTGAGAATTTCCAAAGGATTTGGTAAGAAGTAATACTTTAAATGCTGTGAGTTTTTGTAATGTAATACATTATGAGTATAGTCCATTCATTTTAGGGTTATATATTCCGTGTATTATAGAGTATTTCATGTTTGACTCTTTTTACCCAATTGATGAGGCACTGGCCTATTTGTTAGGAATTCATGTAATCTGATGAATTAATGAAATTCCTAGCCATAGACTCAAAACAAGAATAGTACGTATTCAAATTCTTATTCATTCTAAGATGTAAGTCTCGTACATACTCATGTTCCTAACAAATGAATGGTTATTTATGTAAAGGTCAGCCAAACCTTTAATGAGTAATGCATGTTTGTAATTAGTAGGAACATATCTATGTGTTGAAGTGTTCTTGAGACATTGAATATCAAATCAACACAATAAGGGACACCCTCCTTGGTCCCACAGAGCCTAAAGAGTAGGGGTAAGGGCCTGGGAAACTTTACCCATTTTTTTGGCCACTAGCTTTTGTGATTCTTGAACATAGAGGTTGGCTACCTTTTAGAGAGCTTCAAAGCTTAGTTGGAAAAAAAACCAACAAGCTTTTCTCTATTTTTATTATAATTAAGAAAAAACATTACCTTCTTGGAGAGGATTCTTTCCTCTAATGCATTATATATTTGTTTCATTACTTAATTACTTGCAATTAATTAAAAAATAATAATAAATTTAATTCAAATATCATTATAATTACCAAGTTGTAATAAATTAAAAACAAATACCATTATAATAACCTACTTGAAAAAATTAGAATTGTTGTATGCTTCACTTTATACACATTAAAAAAATGTTACATTTTACATATTTTTAATGTTTTGTACAAGTTATGCGATGCACACATTCAATGATATAATTTTTAGGATGCAATCACTTTGAAAAATCACCAAAAAATATAAAAAATATAGATTTTAATACTCACTCTTAGCTTATATTTGTCAAATGGTTTTTAAAAATACCCAATGCAAAAAGGGGGGGGGGGGCGGGGGGTGAAACACTATGTTATATTTTAGTGATAAATATATGAACACTTTTGTATGTTCTCAAATTTCATCCCCTTAACCTTAATCTTAAAAAATATTTAGTAGTTTTAATACTAGATTTAGAGTACTACAATTCTTGATCTTATTATATCTTTAATTTTTTAGTGTCCATATCTCGAATTATTCATCCAAGTTTAGGTTTAACTAATTTTAAGAAAAAATGTTCACTTTTGACTCCTTTGTCCCCCATTTCCATGCACTTGCCCATTTATCAAATACAAAGCTGGAAAGTTGCATTTTCCAAGCTACCATATATACAAATTCGGAAGACCTACTTGGATATGGTGTGGGATCATTTCCATGTTGAAATTCTCAATTTTCCATGCAAGTCCCTTTCATTTTATTGGTGAGTTCAACCTTTTTACAAACTAAATTAATATTTCATCATTAATATTTGTTTCATCCAATAGAAATATGAGCAAGTCTTTATTCTTGTTAATAATTTACATCGGACCCACATATTATATATCATCTCATTCCCAACCAAATAATAAGCTCTAGTTGTGATACATTTACAAACTCAAACTAAAGTGGGACCACACAACAAAAATATAATTAGATAATGAATGAGTATTAAATTATTGGCTCTACTTAAGTGATCACATTGAGGGGATATAATACATTGCATCTTGGTTTTACCACCATGGTAGATTGGATGACACTAAGCAAAACCATATTTGTCACTACTATTGAGTCAGGGTCCACTGACAAATTGCTCATTGGTGTATCAAACCAATAAAAACATCAAAAGAGCATGATCAAATAGAAGACATGGGACCTACCACACTACTACAACCAATGAAATGACTTGAAGCATTATTAAATTGGAAAAATCGTAACAATGTGCTAAAGTTCACCAAACAATTGACAAGAGTCATGATTAGTGATTAACACTATTCTACTCCAAAGTTATGTAGGTCATTTAATTCTCCACATCACCATTGTGTTTGATGGTCTATAGAACTTGAACAACCTCGTGAGCCTTGACACACAAAGACGTTCTACATACCACTTGATCAAGATCTTATCAACCACTCATGAGCCCACTACAACATAGGAGATCCACCATACAATGTTTGGCTCACCTAGCTTATAACACACACTATCAATAAGGAGCTCACATGACACTTAATATTATTGATCTTATTTTGTTGTAGCTCACAACCACATAATAGATCTCTAGAATATTCTCACATTAATGCTTTAATATCATTGATCAAATGTTATAAATTGGGAAACAAGGTGCAAGGAGAAAATATAGACAAGATGAAACCAATACAAATTATGATCACTACAAATTGGAGCTTGACTAAACATGAGGATATAGCACAACACTATATTAAACCAAAAAATGCATTATAAGTCATAGTACATCTATAAGGGTAGAGATCCAAACTTAATTTCTTGGATCAATTATTAACATAGGGCAAATCATAACGCATTGACAAAATTGAATCAAGAGATCAATAATTTTAAAAGCATAACCAATACATTATGAAATCAATTATATACATCCATTTAAAAATGATATATAGGAAAAAAAAACAAGAAAAAAATAATTGTTTGTAAAATATTTTTACATTAAAAAACGTGACTACAACAAATTATAATAGTATAAGTATTTCATAAAAAATTCTATATTTTGAATGTATAAGAAAACTAAACATATAACAAATAGTGATTGATTGAATTTAAAATTATTTAAAAATTATAGTATAATGTTAAACATTTGCCTTCATTTAGTGAATTTAATTCATTGTGATTATTACATCTGCCCACTACATTACTTGGTTGGATTTAGTAGGTCCTCAAATCAATCACAATATTTGTGGGACCTCTAGGTTGACTTTTTATTCGTGACAAGTATATATTCGATTATTTTCATAAAACACTGATCCTTCATTTCTCTATTTACTTTGTTTTAATTTTCATGTATATTTATTAAACCTATCTTGAAAGTACAAGAGCTATGAAGATAAAATGTGAAATATACAATAAATTAATCATTGATACAATTACCACGTGCTTGGGACGAGTAAAAAAATAATAGAAGAGTCTTAACTTCATAGCAAATAACTGGTTATGGACGGTGGAGATTCATTCGCAAATGCTTAGAACGAGTCTTGACCGTTCTGTAAGCTGCGTATATGCGTCATTTTTAATTGTTATAATATGTGGGAAGGTAGTGTGGGTCTATTCCTTTACTGCTCAGTATCTGAGTTTTTGAAAATTGTAAAAAGATTCCAGAAAAGGAATAGAGATGGCCACGTTATTTTGTTGAAAACAGACCATCAATCATACATACAGACCTAATTGATTGTGTTATTTTATTGGGAATCATAGAAAAGAGGTTCATTCTGGTTCAGAAGCTATGGAGGACTCCTGTGGCTCATCTTCTCTAACACCACGTAAAAATATGATTTTTTGGGAATCAAACAAAACAAAGACAGAGAATTTAGAGTGATGTTTAGGTCTTTTTTTCCTACTAACATGATGAATTGTTACTCTGTTATATTGCAGTTCTTGCACATGATAGAAAAAAGTCAGGGAGCAAAGGTGAGGGGAATACTGAAACTGAATCAGATAACAAAGAAAAAGAAGACCCAATTGGTTGTTACACTGAGGAGATGGCTAACGAGGAAGATGTCTCCCCAATTGAGCAAGTAGCTCTTACAGTCCCAACAACTGATGATCCATCTCTCCCTGTGCTCACATTCAGGATGTGGGTGTTGGGATTGCTTTCATGTATGGGTCTTTCTTTTCTCAATCAGTTTTTTTCCTACAGAATAGAACCTCTTACTATCACAGCAGTGTCTACACAGATTGCTGTGCTCCCAATAGGGCGTTTCATGGCTGCGACACTGCCTGAAACTAAGTTTAAGGTCCCTGGTACCAAATGGAAGTTTTGCTTGAATCCAGGACCTTTCAATGTGAAAGAGCATGTTCTTATTACCATCTTTGCTGGTGCTGGAGCCAGCCCTGTTAATGCAATCCATATTGTCAACATCATAAAGATCTTCTACAAAAGGAATCTGGACCCATATGTAGCCCTATTGATAGTTCTCATGTCACAGGTGAACTTGTAATTTACAATTTTATAGTTAGTAGCCGTGGAGTTATATACTGGCACATGTGCTGTTGTCAAATAAAAACCAGGTTATAGAATAGCATGGAATGGAGGATCTATGGAACCATAAGTGTTGTTAGTAGCTTAACTAAGACATTCTGAGCACTTATTGGTTGCTTATGCTTTTTGGCCCATGAGTAGGACAACGCAGTATGACATGTCTCAACCTCGATTTCTTTTTACTTACCAAGCAAGATCATTTTTATTTCTAGTAAGTGCTGCTGGCTTCCTTTGCAGTATCACATGCCTATCATTCTCAATTTCGCCTGCCTTAAATTTTGTCCATTTTCCTGTTTCAACTGCTATTGCTAGGTGATGAGAACCAGCGTGAATTTTAAAATTATGTACTTTGCCATGTATTATGCTAAGATTTCTAAATACCTCGTGCAATCATCCCATAGATTTATATTTTTATCTTTTGCAGATATTGGGATTTGGATGGGCTGGCATATTTCGAAGGTATTTAGTAGAGCCATCTGCAATGTGGTGGCCTGCAAATCTGGTCCAAGTCTCTCTATTCAGGCATGCTCTTTTCTACCATGTTAAGAGCTCTAGTCGGTGGGCTTTCATGAGGGTGGATTAGCCTAAGGCTTAAGTTTGCTTGCATTTATGACCATTTTCTGTAATGAAGTTTCTGTTGTTGATTCTATTTTTGTCTCTTTCTGTACCAAATTATTTCTTTGAAATCACCCTCCTGCTGTAATAGATAGATTATAACACTTGCTTTCCAAATTGGGTAGTGCAATCAATGTGTTTACAAGCAGCTCATCAGAAAGGGTTTCTAATTTCCTCCCCTGTTTTTTTTATCTCGTGCTTTCTTACTATGATGCCATTGAAAACTATTAAGACAACTTTTTATGCCAAGTTTCGAGCGTTCTTTTGAAACAAGAATTCTGTTGCAGAACACTTCATGAGAAGGAGGAGAGACAAAAAAGAGGCGTAACGCGGATCCAGTTCTTTCTAATAGCTTTAACGTGCAGCTTTGCTTATTACCTGCTTCCTGGGTATCTTTTCCCCCTGTTGACATCTTTTTCATGGCTGTGCTGGATGTTTCCTCGATCCGTTATTGCACAGCAGGTTGGTTCAGGCCTTCATGGACTAGGTCTAGGTGCTGTTGGATTGGACTGGTCAACTATCTGTTCATATCTGGGCAATCCACTGGCCACCCCCTGGTTTGCTGTAGCCAATGTGGCCGTTGGGTTTGTGCTCGTAATGTATGTGATTACACCACTGACATATTGGTTTGGTGTTTATGATGCTAGAGTCTTCCCCATGTTTTCCAACGACCTCTTCACATCTACAGGACAAATTTACAATATTTCTGCCATAGTGGATTCCAACTTTCATTTGGACGAACAGGCCTATGAGAAGCATGGCCAGTTACATCTGAGCACATTTTTTGTTTTTTCTTATAGCATGGCCTTTGCAACATTGACTGCCACGGTCATGCATGCAGTCATCTTCCATGGAAAGTAATAATTTCTCTCTTCCCTCCACTAGATTGTTTATTTAGATTTGGAAATCATAGTCTTAATGGTTCATAATTTGCAATAGCAGGAACCTGTGGAATCTTAGCATACATACCTTAAAAGACAGGAAAACGGATGTGCACGCTAGGCTCATGAGAAAATACAAAGCAGTACCAGAGTGGTGGTTTTTCGTAATTCTTGCCTGGACTTAAACAGCCACCATTACAGTTTGTGAATGGTTTAAGGATCAGCTTCAATTGCTGTGGTGGGGAGTGCTCCTGTCATGTGGCCTTGCCATATTCTTCACTCTACCAATTGGCATTATAAAGGCTACAACTGATAAGGTAGCAAAGACTTGCATATGAAAAAAAAATAGTGACTGTGCTGCAAATTCTTTCACAAGTTTACTTTCTCTTAATTCATCCTTTGGATCAATGCAGAGCCTGGGCTTGAATGTCATTTCTGAATACATTTTTGGCTACATCTCCCCAGGCACACCAGTGGCCAATATCTGCTTCAAGATTTTGAGTAAAATCACCATCAGTCAAGCCCTAACTTTTCTCCAAGATTTCAAACTTGGTCATTACATGAAGAACCCTCCACGCTCCATGTTCATGGCACAAGTAAACTTTTAGGATCCCATGCCATTTCTGTGATTCAGTTAATTACTCTTGCTGTAATTATTGAGGATTCTCCTTCACATTTCTTTCATATATTTTAGTTATGCAGATGGTAGGGACAAGTGTTGCTGCACTGGTATACATGGGAACAGCATGGTGGATGATTGACAGTGTTCCCAATCTGTGCAACACAGATGCCTTATCAGATAAGAGTCCATGGGTTTGTCCACTGGACCATGTGATATATGATGCATCTGTGGTTTGGGGATTGATCGGTCCGAGGCGAATTTTTGGAAACCTTGGTCCATATAGTGCTGTTAACTGGTCTTTCCTAATAGGAGCCATAGCCCCAATCTTGGCATGGTTTCTGCAAAAGTTGTGGCCTGAAAAAACTTGGATGAAGTATATCAATATGCCTGTGCTTATTGGTGCGACGTCATTCATGCCTCCTGCCACTGCAGTGAATTTCACTAGCTGGTTGATTATGGGATTTATTTTCAGCTTTGTGATATACAGATATCAGAGACAGTGGTGGCAGAGACATAACTATGTACTTTCAGCAGGACTGGATGCAGGTTTGGCATTCATGGGTGTGCTTCTCTATATTTGTCTGGGATTGGAGAATGTGTCTTTAGAGTGGTGGGGAACGAATTTGGATGGTTGTCCATTAGCTTCCTGCCCAACTGCTAATAATATATCTTGTTGCAAATTGTCCAATATTTGTTTAAACAGAGGAAGGAAAAAGTTTGTTTATGAACAATCTTCTTCTGTTGGACTGTCTATATATTATTTTATAGAAGTATGGTATCAGCAGAATTACCAGATGGATTCAACACTGTAACTGCCTGCCACACACGAGTGGTTTGAGGAGGTCCATTTGAATTTCTATTTGCATGAAGTCACGATGCACTGCATGGTGCCATGCACACAAGATAGATAAAGACAGACCCAAAAACTAGCAAACAACACCATTTTTCTTACATATAGTAAAAGCAATGGTGAAGCACGTTAGGATTAGGTGTTGTAGTTTAAATATGGGACAACGTTGTATTTTTTAATATTTCTAATATGTTATATATAGAGGGTTATCTGTAAAATAGTGTCTTATTCTGGAGGATTCTCAAGATTTTTTTTTAGGATGACATTATAAAATTTGATATTTGTATTATGATTTGTATGTAAGATTATCTATGTCGTAGTATTTATAATATTGTAAGATGTATAAGAGAATTAATGATGTGTGTTAATGCATATAAGATGTGGATTATTTAGTGGATGAGGTTAGTGCTTTTGATTAGTCACTAATAGCATGTGTAAGAGCATTTTGTAAAAATTAAATTGGAGCATTCAAGTTTGATGAGTACAATTTTTGACCACGAGAATTATTTACTGTTTCCAAAAGTTGGACTCATCATAAGGTGGGTGTTAGATGTTGTACCATGCATTTATGTACTCAAATTGGGTTTGGCCCATAATATTAAAAACTACTTATGGTTCTGTAGATTATCCTTGACCTATTTATTATATGTTTGGGAGAAACTTTCTACACAATATATTGAAAGTGTGGTTTGACACACTCACCAACTCAGGTAAAAGATAGGTGTATCTCATTCGTCTTGAAAATAAATCAACTTTTGATGGGAACAGGAGGCCATAAACATGCAACTTGGATGCTGTCTAATTGGGTGCCAACAATACCTACAACATTATTGCAACAAACAAAATGGCTTGAAGCATTAAAAACTTGGCACACAATGTTGGAAATCAGACAACTCACAACAATATGCTAAAATGCATCAAATAGCTCATGGGAGTTGGGATTAATGATTAGCATTGTCATACTCGAAAATTATGTAGGCCATTTCATTATTCACATCGCTATCGCATTTGCTAGTCCATAGAACTTAGACAATGCCATGAGCCTTGACACAAAAAAGTTGTGTAGATCACCCAATCAAGACCTTATCAACAACTCACAAGCACACTACAATATAGGAGTTCCACCATATATAATGTTTGTCTCACCCACCTTATAGAATACATGATCAATAATGAGCTCACATGACACTTAATATCATTGATATTATTGTAGCTCATAACCACATAACACATCTCTAGAATATTCTCACATCGGTGCCTTAGACCAATACAAATCAATCAAATGTAATAAATTGAGAAACAAGGTGCAACAAGCAAATAGAGACAAGGTGACACCAATACATATTATGATGACTACAAATTGAAGCTTGACTAAATATAAGAATTTGATAAAACGCTATGCTAAACAAAAAAATACATTATAAATCATAGTGCATATGTAGAAGTAGAAATCCAAACTTGATTTCTTGAATCAATTATTAACATAAAGCAAATCATAATACATGAATAAATTTAAAGCCAAAAGATCAATAATTTTGAGGGCATAGTCAACACATTATAGAATCAAATTCTATATACCCATTTGAAAAAACATACATATATTTAAATAGATAGAGAGTTGTTTCACTCTTTAATATTGTCATGAGTTATAATATATATTATTATATTAAAAGGTATGACTACAAAAAGTTATAATAATATAAATACTTCATAAAATCTTTATTTTGAGTGTATGAGAAAACTAAATATGTAACAAATAGTGATTGATAGAATTTAAAATTATTAAATATACATATAAAATTATAGTTAAACATTTGTGTTCATTTATTGAATTTTGTTCATTGTGATTATTCAGATATGATTACTACATTAGTTGGTTTATTGGTAAATCCTAACATCAAGCATAGTATTTGTGGGGACCTCTGAGTTCACTTTTTCTTCATACAAGTATTTACTCAATTCTTTTCTCTATATACATTTAAAATTTGATAAAATATTAATATTTCATTTTTCTATTTATTCAAATTTTTTTTTAGGGGGTACGTCTAGTAAACTTTTTAATGTGATTGGTGGCATGACATGCCCTTCGGTACCACGGGGTGTAGGAGACTAGAACTCATGACCAACCTTCTGCACCAGAAAAGATTTAGCCAACCGAAATAAGACCCCCACCTTTTTTACAATTTAAAATTCAATAAAACACTGATATTTCATTTCTCTATTTATTTAGAGTCAACATTTGTCATGTGTATTCATTAAACCTACCTTCACAGTGTATGAGCTATGAAGACAAAATGTAGGGTGTACAATAAGTTAATCAGTAGAACAGTTTACACGTTCTCGGAGAGTACAATAAAAGGAGAGTCTAACTTGGTAGCAAATAACTAGTTATGGACGGTGGATTTTCATTACCAAATGCTTAGAACGAATCTTGACTGTTCTGTAAACTGCGCATATGCGTCATTTTTAATCGTTATAATGCGTGTGAAGTTAGTGTGGGTCTATTGCTTTCCAGCTAAGTATCACAGTTTAAAAAAAATTATATTAACAATCCGGAAATCAGACCATCGATAACACATAAATTATAAATACCTAATTGTGGTTTGATTTAATCGGTTGTGTTATTTTATTGAGAATCATAGAAAGGAAGTTCATACTGGTTCATAAGTTATGGAGGACTCCTGTGGCTCATCTTCTCTAACACCACGTAAAGCGTTGATTTTGTTTGGAATCTAAGAAAACAAAGACTGAGAATTTAGAGTTATGTTTATGTCCTTTTTTCCTACTAACATGATAAATTGTTACTCTGTTATATTGCAGTTCTTGAACATGATAGAAAAAATTCAGGGAGCAATGGTGGGAGGAATACTGAAACTGAATTAGATAGCGAAGAAAAAGAAAACCCAAATGGTTGTTACACTGAGGAGACGGCTAATGAGGAAGATGTCTCCCCAATTGAGCAAGTAGCTCTTACAGTCCCCACAACTGATGATCCATCTCTCCCTGTGCTCACATTCAGGATGTGGGTGTTGGGATTGCTTTCATGTATGGGTCTTTCTTTTCTCAATCAATTTTTTTCCTACAGAATAGAGCCTCTTATTATCACCGCAGTTTCTGCACAGATTGCTGTGCTCCCAATAGGGCGTTTCATGGCTGCGACACTGCCTGAAACTAAGTTCAAGGTCCCTGGTACCAAATGGAAGTTTTGCTTGAATCCAGGACCTTTCAATGTGAAAGAGCATGTTCTTATTACCATCTTTGCTGGTGCTGGCTCCAGCCCTGTTAATGCAATCCATATTGTCAACATCATAAAGATCTTCTACAAAAGGAATCTGGACCCATATGTAGCGCTATTGATAGTTCTCATGTCACAGGTAAAAGTGTAATTTACAGTTTTATCCCATGCTCAATTAGGTAATAGCTGTGGATTTATATATTGGCACATGTGCTGTTGTCAAATCAAAACCAGGTTATAGAATAGCATGGAATGGAGAATCTATGGGACCACAAATGTTGTTAGTAGCTTAACTAAGATTTACTGAGCAATGTAAAACTACTCAAATCTCTGTGACTGATTGACTGCTTCTGCCTTTTTGCCCATGAGCAGGACAACGCAGTATGACATGCCTCAATCTCAGTTTCTTTTTACTTACCAAGCAAGAAGATAATTTTTGAGTCTTATTATGTGCTGCTTACTTTGCAGTATGACATGCCTCTCATTGTTAATGTCTGCTTGAGTATAAAGCAAACAAGCATTATAGTGCCTCGTTGATACTTGTGCCTTATTTCTTCTCTCATAAAGGAGAATAAAATGTCACATGCCTCTCATTCTCAATTTCGCCCGCCTTGATTTTTTTCTATTTCCCTGTTTCAACTGCCATTGCTAGGTGATGAGAAGCTACTCTGAATTATCAAATTATGAACTTAGCCATGTATTATGCAAAGACGTATAAATGCCTCGTGCAATTATTCCCTAAACTGTTAATCTTTTTTGCAGATTTTGGGATTTGGATGGGCTGGCATGTTTCGAAGGCATTTAGTAGAGCCATCTACAATGTGGTGGCCTGCAAATCTGGTCCAAGTCTCCCTATTCAGGCATGCTTTTTTCTAACATATTAAGAGCTATAGTCAGTGGGCTTCCATGAAATGGATTAGCCTAAGGCTTAAATTTGGCTGCGTTTGTGACAATTTTCTGTAATGAAGTTTCTGTTGCTACCTCTACTTTTGCTTCTTTCTGTACCAAAGGGTTACTTTGAAATCACTCTCCTGTTATAGGATATAGATTATAACACTTACTTTCCAATTTGGGCAGTGCAATCAATTTCTTTACTAGCAGCTGATCAAAACAAGTTTCTAGTTTCCTCCCCTGTTTTTATCTGTTGTGCTATCTTACTATTATGCCATTGGAAATTGTTAAGAAATTTTTTATGCCAAGTATCGGGCGTTGTTTGAAACAAAGATTCTGCTGCAGAACACTTCATGAGAAGGAGGAGAGACAAAAAGGAGCTGTAACGCGCATCCAATTCTTTCTAATAGCTTTATCATGCAGTTTTGCTTACTACCTGCTTCCTGGTTATCTTTTCCCCCTGCTGACATCTCTTTCATGGCTGTGCTGGATGTTTCCTCGATCCGTTATTGCACAGCAAGTGGGTTCAGGCCTTCATGGACTAGGTCTGGGTACTGTTGGATTGGACTGGTCAACTATCTGTTCATATCTGGGAAATCCATTGGCCACACCCTGGTTTGCTGTAGCCAACGTGGCCGTTGGGTTTGTGCTCACAATGTATGTGATTACACCATTGACATATTGGTTTGGTGTTTATGATGCTAGAGTGTTCCCCATGTTTTCCAAGGACCTCTTCACATCTACAGGACAAATTTACAATATTTCTGCCATAGTGGATTCCAACTTTCATTTGGACGAACAAGCCTATGAGAAGCATGGCCAGTTACATCTGAGCACATTTTTTGTTTTTTCTTATAGCATTGCCTTTGCAACATTGACTGCCACGGTCATGCATGCAGTCATCTTCCATGGAAAGTAATAATTTATCTCTTCCCTCCACTAGATTGTTTATTTAGATTTGGAAATCATAGTCTTAATGGTTCAAAATTTGTAATGGCAGAGACATATGGAATCTCAGGATGCATACCTTCAAAGACAGGAAAATGGATGTGCACTCTAAGCTCATGAGAAAATACAAAACAGTACCAGAGTGGTGGTTTCTAATAATTCTTGCCTTGACTTTAACAGTCACCATTACAGTTTGTGAATGGTTTAAGGATCAGCTTCAATTGCGGTGGTGGGGAGTGCTCCTTTCATGTGGCCTTGCCATATTCTTCACTCTACCAATTGGCATTATAAAGGCTACTACTGATAAGGTATCAAAGACTTGCATTTTGAACAAGAGAATAGTGATCGTGCTGCAAATTCTTGCATAAATGTACTTTCTCTTACTTTTTCCTTTGGATAAATGCAGAGCCTGGGCTTGAATGTCATTTCTGAATACATTTTTGGCTACATCTCCCCAGGCAGACCAGTGGCCAATATCTGCTTCAAGCTTTTGAGCGATATCACTATCACTCAAGCCCTAACTTTTCTCCAAGACTTCAAACTTGGTCACTACATGAAGATCCCTCCACGCTCCATGTTCATGGCACAAGTAAAGCTCTTAGCATCCGGTGCCATTTCTTGATTCAGTTAATTACTCTCGCTGTAATTATTGAGGATTTCTTAGCATCCGGTGCCATTTCTGTGATTCAGTTAATTACTCTCGCTGTAATTGTTGATGATTATCATTCGCATTTCTCTCATATATGTTTATTTATGTAGATGGTAGGGACAAGTGTTGCTGCACTGGTATACATGGGAACAGCATGGTGGATGATTGACAACGTTCCCAATCTGTGCAACACAGCTGTCTTGCCAGATAACAGCCCATGGGTTTGTCCAATGGACCAAGTGATATATGATGCATCTGTGGTTTGGGGATTAATCGGCCCAAGGCGAATTTTCGGAAGCCTTGGCCCATATGTTGCTGTTAACTGGTCTTTCCTAATAGGAGCCATAGCCCCAATCTTGGCATGGCTTTTGCAAAAGTTGTGGCCTGAGAAAACTTGGATAAAGTATATCAATATGCCTGTGCTTATTGGAGCGACATCACTCATGCCTCCTGCCACTGCAGTGAATTTCACTAGCTGGTTGATTATGGGATTTATTTTCAGCTTTGTGATATACAGATATCACAGACAATGGTGGCAGCGACATAACTATGTGCTTTCAGCAGGACTGGATGCAGGTTTGGCCTTCATGGGTGTGCTTCTCTATGCTTGTTTGGGCCTGGAGAATGTATCTTTTGAGTGGTGGGGAACAAATTTAGATGGTTGTCCATTAGCTTCCTGCCCAACTGCTAAGAACATATCAATTGATGATTGTCCAATCTTTGTTTAAACAAAGTAGAAGCAAATAAAATCTGGCTTTTCTGGGAAAGGAAAAAGTGAATTTACGAACAATCTTTTCTTTGTAGAGTCTATATAATACTTTATAGACGTCTTTTATGCATGTCTCAGCAGAATTACCTGGATTCAACAGAGTGGCTTTAGGGGATCCATGTGAAATGGAAAAATAATATACCATTGTTATTTTAGTTTTAATCGGCAGTTAGCTTTCATTCAGATTACACTAGCTAAAAGTAGAACCAAAAAAAATTGGGTTTTGTGCATTACACAAGATCTCTAGATTATTATTTATTTAGTGCAGATTGGTTAGGTTCTATAGATGATGGAAAGTCTATTTATAGTTATACTCTCATTTTGATTCTATGGTACTTTTTTGAAAGTCTAAAAAAATATATTGTATCACTTTTCAGAGTAAAGATTGAGTACAAAGCTACCACCATCATGTGCATTACACAAGATCTTTAGATTATTATTTATTTTTTATTACTATTATTTATTTAGTACAGATTGAACAGGTTCTATAGATGATAGAAAGTCTATTTATAGTGATGCTCTCATTTTGATTCTATGGTATTTTTTTGAAGTCTAAAAAAATATATTGTATCACTTTTCAGAGTACAGGTTGAGTACAAAGCTACCACCATCACAACTTTTCAAATATGGTTGAGGAGATTGATAAAATATATGCAACAAACACATAATAGGGTCTTATTGTGTTGTATTGTGATAATTGAAGTACATAAATGAGTACAAATCTAATATTTCATAGCAAGAATAAGTGTTGAAATTGAACATCATTATATCAAAAAGTTAGTTCAGTAAGCATTGGTTGAAATTATTTACTCCCTACAAAGACTAAAGTAGTCAACAATACTATATTCATGGAACACTTTATTGGTGACCAATTTCAAAAATTTAAGATTTGCTTTGAGTTCTTCCTAATAATCATTATGAAAAAGAATGAAACATTAATGAACAATTGTTTCATTTTAACCAGATGATTTTCTTTGTTAAATTGAAAGTTAGGTTACAATTAGTTTTCATTTAATTCGTTCTTTTCTTATAAATGTTATTTTCCTCTCTCAAATCAATACATAGAAGTCTTGGTTGATGATTTATAGATCATTGTTCATTTTTTACTGTTGCCATACCTTCATGATTTTCTTGTTGCATGAAGTCACAATGCAATTATGCAAGCAAAATAATGCACTACATATTTCCATGCCCAATAGATAAATTTAATTTTGTTTTCCCTCTATTTTCAAAATGTATTGAATAGCTAGCAATGTATCTTTTCAAGACTACTAGTGTTGACTAGTAGCTTAGAAAGGTGATATGTTTTGATTAGGTAAACACAGGAAAAGGGCCAAGACCCATTACAAGACAACCTTAGAGGCAAGTAGGACGAATCTCACCAGTTGTGAGACAAGGAAAACAAATAAACAAAACAAGTCTCCCAAGAAGACAAACAAAACCAAAAACAAAGAACAAAACAACAAAGACCAACAATGCTTTTGATCAAAGCATGGAACTAGACAAGGCCAAGATAGTCAAGGGGGTTTGAAACCAAATTTCACTCAAGGCCTTAGAAGAGGGGTTGTATGAGAATGAAAAATCTTGTTGTTATTAGTAAGTGAAAAGTCATCCGAAGGATTCTCAAGCGCAACATTGAGCTTCCTTTTAACCTTGCAAGTGTATTCTTTTCTCGCATTCTTGTGGTCATTAGCAATGGTTTGCAACATATTCCTTCCCACCAAGTTCATAGAAGAGGGGCTCAAAATAACCTGTTCCATACAATAATAGAGAGCCTTACCAATGAGATCACTCATAGAAGTATCTAGCACCTTAGCTTGAGGGCGAAGACACCCAAAACCATTGTCATGAAGATCTTGGAGAATCAAGTGGAATTTCCCAACATGGTGGAAGTGGTACAACTTAGAGGCATCATAAAGAAGTTCCTACTCCCAAACCCTAAACTTGGAAATAATTTTAACACTATTGGGCAACTCTAAACTAGAATAAACCAAGACACAAAATCTAGCATAAAGAAAGTTGGTTCTAGATTTAGTGACATTATCTATGGAAATAAACTAACCAATAACATCATCTATTCCATGAATGATATCTTGATCTTAGAACTCCAAAGGGAGATCTGGGAGACAAACCCAAATAGGAAGCATGGTAACTTTGGTAGCATCGAAACCAACAACCCAACTTCTTAAATGAAGAAAAACCTTACAAAGAAACTAGTATCCTCCCTAAATAACAAGAGTGAAATCCTCAAAGGATTGAAAGGAGAAAAGGAGGAAACCATTCATCAAGGCCACAACACTAAAATTGGTAACCATTCAACAATTAGATGCACAACTATGGGTAATGTCAATGTTTAGTCAAAATCCAAAGAATCTCTCAATAAGAGAAAATTGTAGATTGATAGATGCTTTGTCCACCCACTCATCAGGAATTCTTAAAAATAGAATAGGTATTAGGAGGCACCTCAACTTCAGTGACATCCAATACGACTCAGAGAGGTCAAGTTTGGAACAACAACAAAAGACCTAACAAAAGGGGCCCCAACACCTAAAGGGTGATGCTCCAACACAACAAAATTCATAGGGTCACACTTGGTCGGAGCAGCAGAGAGAGAATCTTGGAAAGGGGACCTCATACCACGGCTAGCGCCAAGAACCATAGGCTCACCAACAACTCCATTGTAGAAAATTAATGAGGTCACACCATTTCTTGCATGACCCATTGTGCAATCAACAATAACATGGGTCAAGACAACATCAAGGGTAATAGGAACATTCTCACCCAACACCACCATATTTTTGGGAAGCAAAAACTCCCTCCTTAGAGAAAGTCCTAAATCCCCCAAACCAAGACTAGGAGTGGATTTGTCAAAGGACTCACACACTTGAGAAATATTTGTTTGCACCTCCTACCACATATCTAGGAACAACTCCTCATCACTTTTGTACTCAAATATGACAAGCTATTGGAGGGTATTTTGTTGTGTTGGCCCCACGATTGTCGTTGCACCAAAAGATCAACCTATTAATGCCTGATACAACCGCCAAAGTTAACAGATCCACAGGAGGTGGTTAGTCCATGTCACGAATCTTGAGGGGAGCATTGACTAGCTGCCAACAGTATCTCCCTTAGCGTTACCCGAGGGGATTCAAACTTGACACCTTTGGCTCTAATACCAATTGTTGGCCCCACGGTTGCCATTGCACCAAAACATCGACCTGTTAATGCCCGATACAATCGCTAGAGTTAACGGATCCACGTGAGGCGGCTAGTCCATGTCATGAATCCCGAGGGGAGCATTGACCAGCTACCAATATGTTGTGCGTCCAGCCACAAATCCATGAGAGGGATGTCAACATCATCCTCAAAAGAGTAGGGGAACCAAGCAACATCAATGTCCTCGATTCTAACAACCCCAACCTTGTCTTCATCCCCACTCCAACTACATTCTCTACCTCTCCTATGGTGGGATTCCAACAAAATATTGATGAGTTTTTCATCGCCCTCCTGAAAACAACTTTTCTCCCTCCCCTCCAAATTTTCACTTGTAGAGCCATCCTCATCACCTTCGTCATCCCCTGAACCTCCTTTACCATCATTTGTGCAAGAAGATACACCTTCACCATTTTTGCCTAGGGTTTTCGCCTTCACCATCACTAGGTTTGCCAATTTCTTTCTTTGATCCTTCAAGAAAACTTCGTATTTATGATTCAGTGCCTTTGCTTCATTTAGGTTATTTAGAACAAACTAAAGTTTTCCTTCAAAACCTATATCCCAATCATCTTAATTGAAGTCCTAGCCTTTAGGTTCCATTGATTCTAGATCTAAATCAAAAGAGAACTTGTCTTCATCACTCAAGGGGCCAAACTCCTTACATTTTAACAGTATTGAAGACCATAAAGAGAGTTTCATCATTTGAATCCTCCTCCTCATCTTTAGAGGAACCACTACTTTCTTTTGAATAAAGACTATTTTTAACCTTATCTCTTTTATTGCTATCATCTAATTCTTTGCAAGGACATTTATATGCAAAATGACCTATTCTTCCATAATTGAAACATTTGAAGGGCAATTTACCTTTGTACTTTCCAATGCCTTTCTTTAATCTTCTTACAAAGTTAGCTTCAACTTCATCAAGATCATTTTTATCAACAAATTCATCTTCAATCTTTTTATTGGCTTTGAATGCAACTTCCCTTTTTGAAACATCTTGATCAAACTCTCTCATTTCAAAGGAAGTAAGATCACCAAAAATTTCATCAACAAAGTACTGATCCAAGTCTTTAGATTCTTCAATAGAAAACACCTTAAGACTATATGTTCTAGGGAGAGATCTCAGAACCTTCTTCACAATCTCACATTCTTTTACTTATCCACCAAGACCAGTGATGCTAGAGACAACTTCTTGTATCTGAAGCATGTAACTAGCATTTTTTTCATCCTCTATCATCTTTAGAGTCTCAATCCACTTTTAAAGATCTGCATCTTAGCTTGCTTCACTTTTGTATCACCTTCATAGATGCTACTATGATTTTCCCAAACATCTTTAACAAAACTGTAATTCATCACCTTTAAGAGCTCTAAATCAACTAATCCACATAAGAGAGTATTCTTAGCTTTGGCA
The DNA here is from genome assembly GCA_007115665.2 of Sequoiadendron giganteum. NCBI lineage: Eukaryota > Viridiplantae > Streptophyta > Pinopsida > Cupressales > Cupressaceae > Sequoiadendron > Sequoiadendron giganteum. The sequence continues at coordinate 53,344,888 of VCHN02000014.1, forward strand.
TTGCATTCCTATAATCTGATTTTAGCATGATCTATTGGAGGAGTAGTAGGAGTAGTATAACCATATTTGACTAATTTCCAAACACCAAACCCTATGAAGTTTAGGTGTCCTTCCATTCTCAGTTTTCAAAAAGCATAATTAGTCCCATAAAACTTAGGACCCTTGTATGAACCTTCATGTGCCATCCCGGTTCTTTACCTCAAGTTGTTAGGCATTTTTAGAGGAACTTGGCTCTTATACTAATTATTGAACAGAACTAGAGACCGAGAGGGGGGTGAATTAGTCTACACAAAAATTTGATCCCTTCTGGACCTTGAAGCTTTCAATGTGCAATACAATCCTCTTATCACAACTAAATCCCTTAACTAGATATAGCAAATTAAACCCTCAGTATGATCAACAATTCTCAACAATGAAAGATATAACAATTCTACTTTTAATCATACCAGTAACAAAGAAAAATAAATCAAATAACACACATGCATAGGAGAACACTAGATCTACTTGGAAAACCCAATGAGGGAAAAACCATAGTGAGAGTTAACTCACAATTTAAAAGCTCATTGCCAAAAAGACTTGCAAGAAGACTCACTACCTTAGAGAAAGATACAAAGGACTTGCAAAACTGAAGTACCAACTATCTCCAGGAGTAAGATATAGAGGACCTGATGAGATTCACTATCTCAGAGCAAGATACAAAAAGTTTATAAGTGAAATGGAAGAAAAATAGGTTTGGGGGAGGGGAATGAATGGAGATGGGGTTGATGAGATAATTAGGGACCTATTCTTCCTCAATTCATTAGAAAATGAGATCCACACAATGAAATGACTTACAAACCTTAGGCGAATAAAGTCAAAGTGTGAATCTGTTGATTTCCTTTTTTGCAAGGACGAGGGTCCCGATTAAACAACACTTTGGGAAGAAAGATTAAAAATAGAAAACTAACTCCAAAATACAATCTACAACTTGGACCTATTAGATTCAACTCAATAATGATGGAACCAAAAATTGAAATGCAGATCAAAAAGAGGTAAAATGATGTGTACCAATCACCAAAAGTGCTTTGTCGAAGCTAATTTGGGACTTATTCGCCCAGGGGCGAATGGGTCCCGAGTTAAGGTTTGTCTACAACTTTTGGGAGCCTATGCTTCAGATACGAATCTCTCAATTTTCCCAAGTTTCATGTTTGGAAAGCTAAAAATAAATTATACTAGTGAGTTTATGCGAGGTGACAAATTTTGCAACTTTGACAACTTCAATTTTTCTCTTTAAGAGATATTCAATATTTCTTCCACCTAAATCTATAAACACAAATCAAGAGGGAAAAATATTTTGTTTTTGGTGAATGGGGGTTTTCCTGGGTCAAACCCCATTTTTGTAATCAAACCTTGAAATGAAACAATGAAACATGAAAGGAATGATGAATGAACAACTCTATATCACAACTCACCAAACCCTTGAATGAACCTTGGAATGTAGATCTGTAACTTGCATGAAATGACTTCAATGGATGTGGATCTTGATCTTGAAACTTGATTTGAAACAATGCCTTGAATGCTTGAATGGATCATGAAACCTACATCATTATATTAGCTCCAATAACATGTATGATGCAAGAAGACTTTGACATGACAATTGGATCTTGATTCCTGCAATAATTCTTCACTAAATCTACTCTTGAACGCCTTGAATTTCTCTTGAACTCTTAGATTTATTAGATCAAAATTTCTAGGCTTGAAAATCTTAGATGAAATTTAGTGAAATGATGTCATATTTATAGATATGTATCATTAATTTCTTGAAATTCAAATAACATAAGTTGACATGTGAATATAGATTTGAAATTGTTAAAATACCACCAAAAACATAATTTAAATTTAGGTCCTAGGTCTAAGTGAGAACCCATTCGCCCATCTAGATCACTCACCTAGGACACACATTTCTCAATGAGAAGTGTTATGTTTAGGCGTTAATGAATGTTGGGCTTCCTCTTTGGAAAATACAACTAATTAGGCTTGGATTTTAATTAAAGGGGCCAATTAAGACAAATTAAGCTCAATTAAGTCCATTTTAATTAATAGAGCCCTAAATTTAATGTGAACATGTAAAATACACATTACAACACTGAATTAAGGCATAATTAAGTTTATTTTAATATTAATCCCAAATTAGGTGTGAAAATGTAAAGGGGATACATTTTTCTACGCTACATTTAGCCCCAACTTTAGTGAGAGGAAGAGCACTAGCGAAAACTCACACTAAAGTATACATTCAAAACATATGTATGCAACAATGGCAAAGATACTCAATCATACAACATAAAAGACCTAAAAGGAAGGGAAAGAAAATAGGCGGATCAAGCCTCGACTGTCCAACGCGATGTGGAACACGTCTAAGTTGTTTATCCAAGACATTCACAAGAAAAACTCATTGTGCACTATGAAAATGATGACGCATGCTCACTTTGGGCTAATGAAACCTCAGGAAGTCCACTAGGTGAGCCCCCAGGAAAGTGGCTTAGTGAGAAAGTCATGCTAGGTCTACAAGGTCTCACTGTACTAATCATACCAAAGATATCCCTCCGATAACTCCGATAGAGCGCTCCAAAATGACAACTAGATCTTCGGGCTTCACAAGGTTAACAAGTTGTATTATGATAAACACTTATGAACAAAATGTAGATAAATGTTTGTTCAAAGGGACTTTTCTTAGTTGATGTAAGGTATCTTCTCAGGGAACATCATGCCTAATATCTCCAAGAGAGGACAAGTCTAGGATAAGAAAAATATCACTCTCTCGAAGGACATCGAATCCAATGACACCACCAAGAAAAGGATGCATTGCAAGAAGAAATAGAATCACACAATGAAACATGAGGAATGATAATTCCAATGCATGCCCCCACTTTAAAGAAATTTCTCCCAAAGAAATTGCTAGCACCATTACTGGGAGCAATTTTCTTTAAAGTAGCCAATAGTCAATGATAAACCATAAAGAGGTCATGAGAGATTATTCAAAAAGTCCTATTCCAAGTCATATGTTCCCGGATGAAGTTACATCATGAAAAAGAAGGGGTTTCCCCAAAATGAAATCCCAAAACACATAAGGGATCCACAGATTAAGGGTTAGTATATCTTTGCTACAATGTTGTTATAGAGCTCATAAATGTCATCATTCCCCAAATACTTGTAGAACTAGAGGAATAACACACACAGAGTGAAAACAAAGAAAAAAAGCTTTTGGGTCAACATGAAAGAGACCTAAATGTCTCAATGCCTTGCATCATCCCCAAAAGGAAAACACAAGACAAGCAAAAAGATAAATGTTTATGAAATATAAAAGAATGTAGATACAAATTGAGGAATGCACATTAAGAGAGATACATCAAACATAATAGTACAGGGGGATCACATTACACACATGCAATCACACCAAGCAAAAGAAAACAAAGACAAGACTAGTAAGGCGCATGCAAGTCAACTTGTAGTAGGTCATCCACATCCCAATTTTGATCAGTATATACTAAAGGTGGATAACTAGCCAAAGGGACAACATCAAGTGCCAAACTAGGACAAGGCTAACCCCTTGCCCCCACTAAGTGTAGGAAAAGGATGAGCCGAGATAAGTGATGAGAATGATCTCCTTGCAATAAAGAAAATGATTTGCAATGAATGTTAAACATGTAATAGTGAGCATGCTATGATCCTACAACTATTACATGACAAGGAGCAAAGTTTCCGATTTAAGGAACTATCTCTATCATATCAAATTTATCAAGGATCCTTCAAAAATCACAACACTCATCGGTACTATGCCCAAGAACTCTATGATATTGACAATGAGACATATTTGTGTTCTTATGTTTTGGATTTTTACTTTTTCTGATTGGCGGTAATGTTAAAAGTCCTTTATTAAGAAGTATGTGTAAGTGCCATTCAGTAAGAGACATGGGACAAGAAAAATTTAGCTTCTTGAGCTTGTAGGGCCTTTGTTGTTTTTTTGTTTGAGGGTCTTGTTGAGGTGGTTTGGAAGGAGAAGGACCTAAAGTGATCCTATCACCCTTGTAAGACATTACTTCATCATTATGAGGGAGGACATTTGTGTCCTTAGAAGATGTGGAGGGATACAGATTTTGGTATCCTATTACTTTAGTATCTTCAATAGGAAGTTTCTCTAGAAGTTTGTGAATTTCATGCTCATTAGTTATGTCACATCCTTGTTTAGTTAAAATCTTAAAACCTTGGCCATATGTCTTTTCTAGGTTGATGGGTGTGTTGGTCAATTTGTTAACATAAGATGGATAGGTATACACTTGATTAGAGGAGCTAGGTTTACTCATTGTTGGAGGTTTAGGCTTGGTTTTTAACTCAATCTCAGGATGTAAAAGGCCAAAAATTTCAAGTGGTGGGATGGTAGGGGGTGTTGGTTGTTTCATGGAAGGATAAAAGGAGGAATTATTCTCAAGATTGTTAAGGCAATTGTTTATGAAATTGTTCATGCTATCATCATCTTCTCCAATGATGTCACCTTCATGAGGAAATTCATTAGGAGTTTATTGAGCATGATTAGGTTCTATTACATTAGGATCATTTCGAAAAAAAACTTGAAACACCAACTAAAGAGGTTAAGGACTTCCATATATTACCAATACACATCTCCATTATGAAAGAGTGAATTGAAATGCAAATTTTCAGATCTTAAGCAAGATAATTTTCTGATTATGCTATGCAAAAACCTGAAAATGATGTCTTGTAAATACAATTTTGAATTCACCCAATGCACTATATTTATTAAACGAACCTTACTATAATCAATTCTAAGTAACGAAAATTCTGTAAACTAAAATAAAAAACTGAAAACAACAAAGTGAAATGCAGAAATAGATGTTTTAATGCCTAGAAATTCAGGAAATGACCCTGATCAAGGACTCATTTGCCTAGGGGCGAATGGGTCCTAGGTTAGGGTTTTTAAATTTTTTTTTGCAGATTTTGAAGTTGATTCTTGTGGTTTCCAGATTTCAATTTAAAACAATGAGTTACAATTTGAATTTTCTATGAAATTAAGGTTGAATGCAAATGCAAAATATGACAAAATGAAAAATTAGGAGACCTAATTTGATGTGAAATTTTGATTCAATTTTCAAATGTAAGTGAATGATGATGCAATGCTATGTAAATGATTTGCAAAATGATTGAATTTAAAAAAAATATAGATTTTAAGAGATGTAAAAATGTAATCCTAAGACCCTAAATGATATGCAAAGTTAATGCAAGTTAAGCAACCCTAAATGCGATTCAATTCAATGCAATGCAATGCAAATGAATGCGAGATCTAAATCTAGAGTGAAAATGAACTCTAAAATCAGAAAAATGCAATGATCAATCTCAAGTTCACCAAAATGAAATGGAAGAAAAATAGGTTGGGGGAGGAATGAATGAAGATGTGGTTGATGAGATAATTAGGGACCTGTTCTTCCTCAATTCATTAGGAAATGAGATCCACACAATGAAATGAATTACAACCCTTAGGTGAATCAAGTCAAAGTGTGAATCTACTGATTTCCTTTTTATGCAAGGATGGGGGTCTTGATTAAACAACACTTTGGGGAGAAAGATTAAAAATAGAAAACTAACTCCAAAACTGCAATCTACAACTTGGATCTATTAGATTAAACTCAATACTAATGGAACCATAAATTGAAATGTAGATCAGAGAGAGGTAAGATGATGTGTACTAGTCACCAAGTGCTCTGCTAAAGCTGATCTAGGACTCATTCGCCTAGGGGCGAATGGGTCTTGATTTAGGGTTTGTCTGCAACTTTTGGGAGCCTCTGCTTTAGATCTAAATCTCTAAATTTTCCCAGGTTTGAGGTTCGAAAATCCAAAAATAAATTTTGCTAGTGAATTTTTGTGAGATGACAAATTTTGTGACAACTTTTGCAACTTTGACAACTTCAAATTTTATCTTCAAGATTTCTTCCACCTAAATCTGCAAACACAAATCAAGAGGGATTTTTTTTGTTTTTGGTTAATGGGGGTTTGCCTTGGTCAAAACTCGTTTTGGTAATCAAACCTTGAAATGAAACATTGAAACATGAAAGGAATGATGAATGAACAATTTTATGTCACAACTCACCAAACCCTTGAATGAACCTTAGAATGTAGATCTACAACTTGCATGAAATGACTTCAATGGATATGGATATTGATCTTGAAACTTGATTTGAAACAATGCCTTGAATTCTTGAATGGATCATGAAACCTACATCATCATATTAGCTCCAATAACATGCATGATGCAATAATACTTTGACATGACAATTGGATCTTGATTGTTGCAATATTTTTTCACTAAATCTGCTCTTGAATGCTTTGAATTGCTCTTGAAATGCTCTTGAACTCTTAGATTGTTTAGATAAAAATTGTGAGGCTTGAAAATATTAGATGAAACTTAGTGAAATGACATCATATTTATAGATATGTATCATTAATTTTCTAAAATTCAAATAACACAAGCCAACACGTGAATATAGATTTGAAATTGTTAAAATACCATAAAAAACATAATTTAAATTTAGGCCCTAGGTCTAAGTGAGGACCCATTCGCCCATGGGCGAATGGGTCCTAGGTCACTCACTTAGGACACACATTGCTCAATGAGAAGTGTTATGTTTAGGCATTGATGAATGTCGAGTTTCCTCTTTGAAAAATGTAATTTATTAGGCTTGGATTTGAATTAAAGGGGCCAATTAAGGAAAATTAAGCTTAATTAAGTCCATTTTAATTAATAAAGCCCTAAACTTAATGTGAACGTGTAAAATACACATTACAACACTAAATTGAGGAACAATTAAGTTCATTTAAATATTAATCCCAAATTAGGTGTGAATTTATGTAAAGGGAACACATTTTTCTACACTACAATAAGAGATTACAATATTTGTCAACAATTCACTCTACTGACTGAGGCATTAAAGCACAATTGATCTTTCCTTTTACAAACTTTAGCACTAACTCTGTTGGATATTCAATACAATTTTTACACACACTTCTTCACACTTGTATGCTAGTCCATATTGTTGCATCTGAAAGGATCTTGTATTTATATTCACAACTCTTTAAAATTTCAATTAGGTCAACCAGGAAGAAGATAATCAATGAATTCAAAAATTCAGCCACCAAAAACATAATGCAATCCTATCTTGAAGATGGAGAGGACCAAAACAATCTTATTACATCTTTCAATGTGATCCAAAACAATTCACATGCTGGTGCACGTCAACCTAAGTTGGCATAAAGGAAACATGTAGATGAAACTTTGAAGTACATAACCAATCAGTTCAAAATCATTTTTCTAATTGAAATTACTCAAGGCGGTTCTAACCAAGATAGGTTAGGACCCATAACTAGATTAACACATCTTCAATTGCTGGTGCATACCCCCAAACACATAATACAAGCAAAGGAACAAGCCTTGTTAGCCACATATCTACAAATAACCTAGAAAGCCAACTCAAGACACAATGCAACACAAAAGCGAACAATCAACATCATGCAAATCACATGGGGATGTTCAATGAACATCCAATAACACTTATATACCCTTCTTACATATATTCATGCCACTAGCAACCATTGCAAACCAAATAGGAATAGAATACTCCATCTAAGAAGCACAAAACTCATAACTAGAAGATATAACATTAATATATCAACTTGCCGACCACTTCATCACATGAATTTGGAACTGAAACACAACATAAATATTGAGAGCACATTTAACAAGCTACAAGAGAAGAAACACCAATGCAAAAAAATGTAGAGCATTTCCCAAACTAGTTTGGACAAGAAACAACATTGCCAACCTTCTACAATTCACAAAAATCTCCTCGACAACACAAGTGACCTGAAGAGATAGAAGTGCAATGTCCACAAAGCACTAACATTGAATCCCAAACCGAAGACCAAAAATTCAACAAAAAAGACGAATGCAAAACATTCTCCTAGACAAACTTCAATTCAACTTCCTAAACTAGAAACACTTAAGTACGTTGTGGAGTCCATATCTTTCTTTTAACAACACATACTTCATTAGGAACATTATGCGAGAGTAAAAGACATACTGTAGAACTTCATTAATATCTCTCCATTGTCAATAATACTACTTTTATTATTCTAATCCTCATCTAAATATATCATTATAAAAACAACTTCATTGACAACAATAGTGCACTATACAACTTTCCTTGGCATGGAACAAGGCATGGCATCCAACCATGAACTTCTGCAACTCTTTTTTAGATAAGGCATGACATCCAACCATGAACATCAACAAACCTAAGGTAAGGCATGATAACCAGTCATGAACTTCAAAAAATATTCTTAGAAAATGCATGAAATCCAACCACAACTTTCCTTGGCATGGAACAAGGCATGAAATCCAACCATGAACTTCCACAACTCTTCTTTAGATAAGGCATGCCATCCAACCATGAAATTAAAAAACCCTAAGATAAGGCATGAAAATCAGTCATGAAATTCAAAAAATATTCTTAGATAAGGCATGACATCCAACCATGAACTTCAACAACCCTTCCATACATCAATGTTAGCCCATACTGAAAAATATCAACAATTACAATCAATGCCAACTGTAATAAGGAAATCAATACCAACTAATTCCAAAAAACTCCCAAGCATGAAAACCAACTACCAACAATCTCAGACAAATATCCTCAAGTGTTGTCATCAATGACAACCAACAATCGGTGTTGACATCAATGACAACAACTACCAACACTTCTCTCCAATTTAGTTTAACCAATTATGCTCAATTGGATTGGAAAGTGATATGAGCCTGAGGCAAGGATTATGACACTCTCCATTGTGAAAGGAAATGTATTCAGATTTCCTTTGATGAGAAACCTATCCAATTTTTTTCTATATTGTTGAAACCTAACCTATTAGTCCAGGTGAAACATCCATTCTTCATTGGAACTTCAATAAAAGAGTTTTTCTCCATAAACCATAGAAAAATAAGTGAATCAAAAGTGATATGTGTGTTGGGATGATATGATGGACATATTTTCCTTTATTTCATTAGGTAATGAGATCCACACAAAGAATTGACTTAGAACCCTTAGGTGAGTCAACTCAATGAGGGAATCTATCGATTTCCTTATGATTGAGGATGAGGGTATCAACCTGAACAACACTTTTGGGTGAAAAACTAAAAAATAGTAAATCAACAAAATTATGCAAGCTAACACTTGGATCTTCAATTTAAAGCATAATACAGATAGAAACAACAAAGTTTTGATAGATTTGAAAATGGCCGAGTGATGTGTACCTGTCACCAAAATGTAGTTTCAAACGCCTACCTAGGACTCATTCACCCATAGGTGAATGATTCTTTGTGTAGAGGTTTCAAATAAATTTTAGGGATCCTTTGGTGTCATTATGCAACTTCTATTTGATCCAGGTTTCAATGTTGGAAAGTCAAAAATGAAGTCTGTAGGTGAGATTCCGTGAATTGACAACTTTTTACAACTTTGACAACTTTTCCAATTGTTCTCTTCAAGAGATCTTCAATCCTTTTTCAACCCATAAACCTTCACATTCACAAAGAGGAGAAACATATTTTTTTCTGGTGGATAATGGTTTTCCTTGGTCAAACCCTAGTTTGGTATTTAAACCTTGAATTGAAATAATGAACTATGAAAGGAATGATAAATGAACAAGTGCTGTGTTGCAATTCACAAAACCCTTGAATAAACCTTTGGAAGACTTAAATCTTGATCTTGATCTTGCATGAAATGGCTTCAATGGATGTGGATCTTGATACTTGAAATATTTCTTGAATGTTGAATTGGATCTTTGAAACCTACATCACAATGTTAGCTCAAAAAACATGCATGATTACAAAAGACTTTGACATGATGCTTGAGATCTTGATTGTTGCAATAAATCACTGATAAAACTGCTCTTGAATGCACTTGATTATAATATTTTCTCTTGGGATTGATCTCTCAAAAATATAATGTTGATTTGATAAAATAACCTTGTATTTATATGTATCTATCCTTACTTTCCCGAAATTTAAACATTACAAGCTGACATTGAAATTTGAATTTGGGATTATAAAAATAATGCAAAAAATATGTTTTAAAAATGGGTTCAAAGGCTTAGGGAGGACCCATTCGAGTGGGTCCTAGGTCCCTATTCTTGGAACACACATTGCTTAAGGTAATGCATTATGTGTTGGGATTAATTGTTGTTGGGTTTCCCCTTCGGGAAATGTAATTTATTAGGCTTGTTGATGTAAAATAGGGCTTATTAAGGAATAATTAAGTCCATTTCAATTGAGGGGACCCAAACAAAGTGTGAAAATCTAAAAGAGTACATTTTTTTACACTACATTTAGCCCCCAATTTAGTGAGAGGATGAGCGCAAGCACAAACTCACACTAAAGTAGACAATCAAGAGAGGTCTAACCGTACAACTGTTGTAAAGGTAAGATGAAAAAGGTCAAGGAGGACGATCAATCCCCCAAGATCTAATATCTCATGGTGAACCAACTGAAACATAGAAAAATAGGGTTACTAATTATGGGATCAAAATATGTGGGGTGAGGGACCTATCTTTCCTTTATTTCATTAGGAAATGAGATCCCCACAAAAAATTGACTAACAACCCTTAGGTGAATCAACCAAATGTGAGAATCTTTAGATTTCCTTATGCTTGAGGACGGGGTTCAAGTTCAAACAACACTTTTTAGAGAAAAAATAAAAATAGAAAATCAACCTAATTATGCCAATTCAATCTTGAAACAACAATATAAAGCTCAATATTAGCAGAAACAAAAAAACTAATTACAGATTTGAGAAGGGTAGAATGATGTTTACCAGTCACCAAAATTTACTTTCAGGAGGTTGTTTGGGACTCATTTTCCCATGGGTGAATGTGTCTTTTGTTAGGGTTTTTCAGCAACCTTTTGGAGCCTTTGATGTTGATTTGTAGCTTTTGATTTGTCCAGGTTTTAGTGTCAAAAATTCATAAATCAGATTTGTAGTTAGATTCCATGATTTGACAACAAATTTGACAAACTTTCCAATCTTGCACTTCAAAAGGTTTTCAATTCTTCTTCAACCTAAATATGTAACACAAACACAAGAGAGAAAAATTACTTGTTTTTGGTGAATGGGGGGTTTTCCTTTGTCAAACCCCGTTTTGGTAATCAAACCTTGAAATGAAATAATGAAAATGGGAAAGGAAGGAATGTTGAGTGAATGATGCTATGTTACCACTCAACGAACCCTTGGATAAATATTTGAATGTAGATCTAAAAATTTCATGAAATGGCTTCAATGGATGTGGATCTTGATGCTTGAAATAATGTTTTGAATGCTTGAACTTGATCTTGAATCCTACATCACAATGTTAGCTCCATAAACATGCACAATGCAAGAAGAATTTGTTATAATGATTGGATCTTAAATGCTACGATAAATCTTTGATAATTATACTCTTAAATGATCTTGATCATCAAATTTTCTCTTGTTAATTTCTTCTTCAAAGTTCTCTTGAAATGTTCATAAAATTCTAGGTGAAACTTAGAAAATAACCTTGTATTTATAGGTATATATCCTTAATTTCCCAAAATTCAAATACCACAATCCGACATTGAAATATGGATTCAAGGACCTTAAAATACCGTCAAAAAATATTTTAAATTTAGGTTCAAAGGCAAATGGAGGACCCTATTCTTGGAACACATATTGCTCAAGGTAAAGTGTTATGTATTGGCATTAATTATTGTCAAGACTCTCCTTCGAAAAATGTAATTTATTAGTATTATAAATGAATAATAGAGCTTGTTAAGGCATAATTAAGTCAAATTAATTAAGAGGGCCCAAACAAGTGTGAAAATGTAAAGGGATACATTTTTCTACACTATATTTAGCCCCCACTTTAGTGAGAGGATGACCTTGCGTCAAACTCACACTAAAGTAGACAATCAAGAGAGGTCTAGTTGTACGATTGTTGGAAAGATAAGATGACAAAGGTCGAGGAGGATGATCAAGCCTCCAAGATATAAGATCTCATGGAAAAACCAAAAAAGGCACAAGGAGACACATTCCTATGTTAAACATATATATGTAGCAATGACAAGATACTCAATCATACAATGTCAAAGACTCAAAGAAAGAAAAAGACAAAGAAAAGGGGTGGATCAAGCCTCGACTGTTTGTCCAACTTGATGTGGATCAAGCCTTAGATATTTTTCCAAAAAAAATTTACAAGTGGAACTCACTTTCCACTATGCAAACAACAATGCACACTCACACGAGCTAGTGAAATACGTTGTCCACTAGGTGAGCCCCCAAAAGTGGAAAATGAGAGAATCTTATTAGGCTCCCATAACCATACCAAAGTTATACCTCTAATAACTTTAATAAGGTACCACACAATATGAAATTCGAGCTTCATAAGGCCTAACAAGCTATGTTATGCTAAGCACTTATAAACAAAAACAAGGCTCCATTGGCAAGCAAGGCATGTTATGCTTGGTGGCCATGAAAAAGGGGTTGTAACTTTGAGCTTCACAAGGTTAGCAAGCTATGTTATGCTAAACACTTATGAAAAAAATGCAAATTGGATAAGACATGTTCAAATGGGTTTTGTTTAGTTCATGTAAGGTCTCCTCTTAGGGAACATCATGCCTAATGTATCCAAGAGAGAACAAGTCTAGGATACAAGATTCAAAACTTAGGGAATGCAATGCATAACATCACCACTAAGAGGAATGTTATATGCCAAGAAAGGTCACACTCTTGGAGGACATCAAACCCAATGACACCACCAAGAAGAAGACACATCATGTGAAGTAAGAAGACCGCACTATGAAACATAAGATATAGTCAAAATTTTCAAAATGATAATGCCAATGTATGCCCCCACTTTAAAGAAATTGCTAAACACCATGCTGTGAGAAATTACTTTAAAGTAGAAAATGATAAATGTTAAGCATTAAAGAAGACATGATAGCTTATTTGGAAAGCCCTATGTCAAGCATATGTTTCCAAATAAAGTTGTCATGAAAAAGGGGTTTCCCCCAAATTGAAATCCCAAAATCACACATAAGAGATCAACAAATTTAGGGTCAGCGTATGTATTTGCTACAAATATATTATAGAGCTCAAAAAAAAATTCATTCCCAAAATACTCGTAGAATTGGAAGAAAGACACATAGAGATCAAAAACAAAGAAAAGATTTTGGGTCAACATGGAAGATACCTAAATGTATCAATGCCTTGTGTCATCCCTAAAAGGAAAAAACAAGACAAAAGAAAAGATAAAGGTTTATGCCATATATAAGAATGTAGGTACAAATAGAGGAATGCACATAAAGATACATCGAAGAGAATGATATAAGGGATCACATTATACACATGCAATCACATAAAGAACATGAAAGGAAAAAAAAAGAAGAAGATTAGTAAGGCACATGTGAGTCAACCTATTAAAGGTCATCTGCATCCCAATCTTGTTTGGCATATGCAAAAAATAGACAACTAGCCAAAGAGACAATGAATTCAACTCATTATGTACTTCCTCATCATTTTTTTGTAATTTCATTATCATCATCCATGTTTATCACAACATAAGGTCTAATGAGAATATCCATGGAAGGTGCTTGCTCTTATTGTGGTGAAGATTTAGGATTTTCTTGTTTTGGCAAAGGTGGAGAATCATCATGCATTGCTTGAGGTAAGTTTGGAGTTTGATTTTCTATGTTGTTCTTTTCTTTTGCTTGTAACAAGCAAGCAATAGCAAGACGTCTATGCCTACACTCTCTATCATTTCAATTTCTTTTCATTCAGTTTTCAAGATGTGCAGTGCCTCTCCGCTTTGGTCTTTGGGTCAATTGTGTAAGTGTTTATTTGTGTTGGCATGTTGATTAATTTTAATGGTATTATTAATGTTGGCTAATCATTTAATATAGTTGTTAATTTATGTAGTTTAGTTAATTATTTTTGATTTTTGAAAGTAAATACGGGAAACTTGTTATTTCTGATGGATTTTGTTTTCAAAAACTTCTAGATATGGTTTTATAATGCTTTCTTTCGATTTTTTTTTGGGAGAGTTATTTTTTCAATTTCGAAAGGAAAACTTTTGCTTTGCAAAAGAAATAATTCTGAAACAAAATACATTTCACCTTTCTTGGGGAATTCGATATGGTTTTCAAGGGGATTTGATCATCGATATTGATCTAGTTCAAGGGAGGAGTTGTGGTTGCGAACCTGAGGGTCTACAGTGTGTCCTCTTTGTGCTCATGTGTTGGATTTCAGGTAGGAATTTTGATTTCAGTTTCGTTTCATGATTGTTAGTCGATTCTTTGGTTGGGAACGTTTATGAGTAATGCAGTAGTTGCAACCCCATGCGATTAGTTAGGTGTCATTATGTAATAATCATAATGTTGTATGTTTATTTAATCAATGCTTAATGCATAGTTTCTACTTAAAAAAATAAAAATTGATCCGCTTTTGTTAGTTGTTTTGTTGTCCTTTGAGGTGTGTGTGGTGGGGCGTTACAAGATGCGATTGTGTAGGAGAAGGTTTATCAACCATAGGTTTCTTTTCTTCCCTTAAGGGGAATGAAAGGAACCATGTGAGGTTCAACCACTTTCTCTTTAGCTTTGTCAACTTGTTTGATTTTGGGAGGCACAACGAGACTTATTTGGTTATCTCATGGTCTCTTATAGGAAATGGGTGGAGGATGATGGGAATTTTAAAAATTTCCAAAATTTTGCCTGGTTTGGGCATGTTTTTTTACCTTTTATGGCTAGGGATCTAATACTTAGGGTTTAGGGTTTCTATTACCCATGATAGAATTGATTTGTACCTTTTAAACCCTCAAGTTATGTTCTAGCATTGACTTGTTATTGGGGGTCACCGGTCTCTTAAGTCATTTGATTGAGCCTATTTCTCGTGCTGTTACCGACCCCTTTCACCCAACCTATCATTTTTTTCTTTGCCACTTGAGCCTAAATTATTGTGCCTCTGAGGGTTTTTCTGGTCGGCCCTACTGTTATAATTATTTTTCCCTATGCAGTTTGGCTGACCGTCTGATCACGGGTTCTTATTTGGACCGTTCCTTGCAGACCTTGTAAGGTTTCCTATTGATGTCACTAAAGTGGTGCGAGGTGTGCGAGATGCCTCCATCTATCAAGTACGGTAGAGTGGGGCCTGTCCTAATGCGCCAACAGTGACAAGTGGATATATTTTTAACGATGGATATTAAATGATGGGGATTGATGATGACTGTCCCTCGCAAGCCTCACACGATCGGATTAATGTTCTCAGAGGTTCCACGAGGTTTGCGAGCCGGTGACACGTGGCTTGGCTCAATGGAACAAGGGGCTGAGGTGGGGCCTACTACTCGGTCCCGAGTTCCTGATTGCGAGGGGTGTGATTGGCTGCTATTTTTCCAGGTGATGATGTGGATTCTTCAACGATCATTTACTCAATTCGAGTCGTCTGACTTGCCAGGTATTTTCACATCGATGTTTTGAATTCAAAGGGTTAATGTTCACCCGTGTGAGGATTACTTGCGCTCTACAAGTTATTTTCATTAATGGCACAGGTTTTTCAGTGGATTTCCTCCTGATCTCCTTGCGTGTGAGCGGTATCCACCTGATAATGCAATGATGGGTTGTACGCCATTTTCCATAAGCTTAGAATTATTTTGTGGTGGCAACATCAGCCACAAATTGCTCGCTTGCTCGTACTACAAATTGGGCAATTAATACTCCCTGCACCGACTTTCTCTATAAATGCCTGCTAATTTGCTTATCAGTATCATCGCATTTTAAGTTTGTTTGCTTGCAAGTGATTGATTTGCTTGCTGAGTTTGAGCTAGCATCTTCAATGGATAAATTAGTGGTACAACGAAGTGCTCGGGTGAGTATAATGAATTTGCAACACAAGGAGATTTTTTTTTCTCCTAGCACTTTTGGAACAATCACTCAAAGGGTGGAGACGAGGTCTGGACGTTCCACATCACTTGTCGAGCTCTCTTCGGGCTCTGATGGTGAGGGGTTTGAAATTGATTCGGACTACCACAGTTACCTCGTAGCCTTGACTAAACTCATGGGAGTGGACGAGAAGGTCCTTGTGGTTTCTCCAATTACTGTGATGGCACCGTGTAATTTTGTTGGGTTTGGTGTTGGTATTGGAAAGAGTAAGGTAATGGTTTTGCTTCACATTGAAGCAAGAACCAGGAGCGGTCGCCTATTTCAGGGCTGTGTGTTTACTCATGATGCAGGAAAATGAGTGGTGTTGCTGGGGTGGTGCTTTCTTCTTTTTTGTATTGTTGTAGCAGTTTGGGTTTGGTGTGGACGTACGCGTGGGTGGTGTGGTGATCTTTGAATTTTCAGCTAGTTATAGGGGTGTAACCATTTTTTGATTCCTCTACGCGTATTGCAGTTATTTTTTTGATGATGAGGAGTTTTTTGAAGTGAATCTGAATTTCATTTCGTTAGAATGAAATTAATTTTGAAATGAACAATGGAGCCTGATGCTTGTTGCTCTCTTGTTCTATAAAGGAGATTTCACGGCTCATTGTTGAGGGTCAGATTTTTTTGGGTCTTGAGGCTTAGAGTATGTACAGTTAGAATTATATTGTGGTTTTTTGAAGGTCCTAACTAGGAAATCATTCTAGGTTGGGAATTGTATAAGATAAGCGTGCTATGATTTTGTAATGATAGAGTATTGAAACAAATCTAAAAAATTAAGATAATTGCTCTCCTGTGTATATGTCATGGATTGTGAATGGATTTTATCAATGGTTTATTCATTCAGTTTCAATGGTATATTTGAATGTGTAATTCATTTTCCTGCTTTAACTTAATGAGTTAATCAAATGCTCGAAAAGGAGTTACAGGTTTGTGATAATATGCTCAGGATTCATTAAGGAGTGTTGTTTTAAAAGCTGAAAGATTTCACAATGTAAAGCATTATGGTGATAAGTTCACAATGTCTGGGTTATGTTTTATATGACTCCCACCCAATGGATGAGGCACTGGATAGTTTGTTCAAGATTCTTTTAGAAGTATAGGACTGTGGCTGTAAGTGTGGTGGTTCAAGATCTAAACATTTAAAAAAAGCAATTCCTATCTCTTTCGAGATACAAATCTTACATTAAATTTGTTTTCCTAGCTCTAGATAGTTGTTCTTATTCTTTAGTTTTCCAAAACCCAGATAGATGTTGTCTAATCGCATTAATAGGAATGTATCTATGTGTAGAAGTGTTCTTGAGGCATGAAGCATTTTTATGAACACATATAGGAAAACCCTCCTTGGTTTCACAGAGCCAAAAGTGTAGGAGATCTCAATCTTTGACTGAATCTTGTCAGTTGGCCACTAACTTTGTTAATTCTTAAGTATAGGGAGTGGCAACCCCTTAGAGAATTACAAAGCCTTAGCTGGAAAAAACACCAACAAAGGATTTGCTATGTTTTGGTCTTGGTTACTTGGAAGGGATTTTGGTTCAATCATGGTTTCATCAAGGATAAGAGGCTCAATCGTGGGCTGAGGCATATTGCTAAGGGATAACTCTACTATATGCTTTGCCTTAAAATTTTGATAAGATTTGAAAAATAAGTCTGCATAAGGCCGAATAGTGTCCATAGGTTCTGGCCAAAATAAACCCAATAATAAATTCCCACAGGAAGACACAAGATTAAAGACACTATGATGCATAGTAAATATCTGATTGTCAAATGGAAACTTTAAGCATTTATGCACTACCGATGGGACGAATTTCATGGAGCAAAGTCATGGGTAGTGTAACTTCACACGAAATTGGTTTGACAATGGGATGATGGAAAATGAGACACTTAATTTTTTCGGTCCAAATTTTAGAGATAGAGTTATCGAACCTATCGTAGGGCAAGAAAAACCATTATGTGTTTTTATCGATGCTTTTGATTGTTCTTAAGTATCTTGATAAATCTCATGCACAAATAAGAATTCTTCAGTGATCACATTATTTACACAAAAGGGAACAATTAATATACCACTAGTAGGCTTGTCATTGATTCTTCTAGCTATGTAAAGAGGACCATCAGGTGTATGTTTAATTATGTCATGTTGTGAGAAAGCAATGCCAAGGGAAATTTTGGTTAGGCCCTTACGAGGTTGAACTTAAATGAAGTTGACCAAAGGGTTTATAGGATAATTTTTCATGTGATAATTAATGATGTAAGATAAAATACACAATATTTCTATTCCTTGTTCATATTTAAGCATTTTCCTCATGTTGTCTAGGACAGGAATCACAATACCAACAATACATTTCAAAACTTAGAAAGGTTTATAATTTATCTAAATATTCATCCATTCTTCTTAGGTTCTCTTGAGGGACATTAGCAACCATTGTGTCAACATTAGTCACATTGGTTGTGGGTAGAGAGGTCATGGGAAATGAAGTATCAATGGTATGGTCCATAGTGCATTGACTAGTGTCAACACTATGAGTGAAAGAGTTAGAAAACCCAAGATCCATAGTGAGTGATGTATTGTGGGATGGGATGAGTCTCGAACTATGTATCATGATAGTATTGGAAATAAGACACCAAGTTGTGAAGCTCATACAAGTTTCACAAACCTAAGGTGCACCCAAAAGGGAGAATAAGCAAAATGCAACCAAACACCCTAGAATGTAAAATGCAATGCACATATGTAAAAGATTTTTTTTGATTTAAAACAAGATAATGTGCTAATTATACTTTGAAAAAATCTGAAAATGATGCAAATTTGGATTCAAACAATGCACTAAATTTTACAAATTAACCTTAATATGAACAATTTCAAAAACAAAAATTCTAGAAACTGAAATAACAAATTTAATGCAGGAATACAAAATGCAGAAACAATATTTTTGATGGTCAAAAATGCAGAAAAAGTCCTGATCAAGGACTCATTCACCATGGGAGAATGGGTCTTTTGTTAGGGTTTTGAAAATTAAATTAATTTTTTTTGAGTTGATGTTTATGTTTCTAGATTGTGGTTGCAAACAACTAGTTACGATTTCATATTTCTGGAAAATCAGATCTAAATGCAAGTGTGAAATGATGCTAAATGACAAGCAAAAATACCTAATTTGAGATGCAATTTTGATTCAATTTTCTGATTTAAGTGACTAATCATGCAATGTTATATAAGCACTATGCAAAATTATTGTATATTTGAGAAGGGCATAATGATGTTTACTAGTCAATAAAAGTTACTTTCAAGAGGTTGCCTGGAACTCATTCACCCATGGGAAAATGGATCTTTTGTCATGGATTTTCAACAACTTTTGGGAGCCTATAATGTTGACTTGTAGCTTCTGATTTATCCAGGTTTTAGTGTTAGAAAGTCATAAGTTAGATCTATAGGTTAGATTCTGTGATTTGACAACAACTTTGACAACTTTTGCAACTTTGATAAATTTTCCAATCTTGCACTTCAAAAGGTCTTTAATTCTTCTTCAACCTAAATCTGTAACCCAAACACAAGAGAGAAAAAATATTTTTTTTTGGTGAATGGAGGTTTACCTTGGTCAAACCCCATTGTGGTAATCAAACCTTGAAAGGAAATAATGAAAATGTGAAAGGAAGGAATGTTAAATGAACAATGTTATGTTACCACTCAACAAAACCTTGGATAAATCTTTGAATGTAGATCTACAATCTACATGAAATGACTTCAATGGATGTGGATATTGATGCTTGAAATAATGTTTTGAATGATTGAACTTGATCTTGAAACCTACATCACAATATTAGCTCCACAAACATGCATGATGCTAGAAGACTTTGACATGATGATTGGATCTCAAATGTTGCAATCAATCTTTGATAATTCTGCTCATAAATTCTCTTGATCATCAACTTTTGTCTTGGTAAATTCCTCTTCAAATTTCTCTTGAGATGCTCATACAATTCTAGGTGAAACTTAGAAAATGACCTTGCATTTATAGGTATGTATTCTTAATTTCCCGAAATTCAAATATCACAAGCCGACATTGAAATATAGATTCGAGGACCTTAAAATACCACCAAAAATATATTTTAAATTTAGGTTCAAAGGCCTAGGTAGGACCTAGGGTCCCAGGTCCCTATTCCTGGAACACACATTGATCAAGGTAAAGTGTTATGTATTGGCATTCATTAATTATTTTTGGGATTCCCCTTTAGAAAATGTAATTTATTAGGCTTGTAAATGAGTAATATGGTTTATTAAGGCATAATTAAGTCCAATTTAATTAAGAGGGTCCAAAAAAATGTGAAAATGTAAAGGGATACATTTTTCAACATTGAATTAAGGAACTATTAAGTCCATTTTAATTAGGAGGGCCCAAACAAGTGCGAAAATGTAAAGGGATACATTTTTCTACACTATATTTAGTTCCCACTTTAGTGAGAGGATGACCCTACGTCAAACTCACACTAAAGTAGACAATCAAGAGAGGTATAATTGTAAAATTGTTGGAAAGTTAAGATGACAAAGTTCAAGGAGGATGATCAAGACTCCAAGATCTATGATATCATGTAAAACCCAACAAAGGAACAAGGAGACACATGCCTATGTTAAACATATATATGTAGCAATGACAAGATACTCAATCATACAATGTCAAAGACTCAAAGAAAGAAAAAGAAAAAGAAAAGGGGTGGATCAAACCTCGACTATTTGTCCAACTCGATGCGGATCAAGCCTTGGCTATTTTTCCAAAAATTTTTACAAGTGGAACCCACTATCCACTATGCAAACAACAATGCACGCTCAGACGAGCTATTGAAATCCATTATCCACGAGGTGAGCCTCCAAAATTGGCCAAGTAGAGAATCTTATTAGGCTCCCATAACCATACCAAAGTTATACCTCTGATAAATTTAATAAGTCACCACATAATATGAACTTTGAGCTTCATAAGGCTTAACAAACTACGTTATGCTAAGCATTTATGAACAAAAATAAGGCTCCACTAGAAAACAAGGTGTGTTATGCTTGGTGGCCATGAAAAACGGGTTGTAACTTTGAGCTTCAAAAGGTTAGCAAGTTGTGTTATGCTAAACGCTTGTGAAAAAAATACAAATAGGATAAGACATGTTCAAATGGGTTTTTTTTAGTTCATGTAAGGTCTCCTCTTAGGGAACATCATGCCTAATGTCTCCAAAAGAGGAAAAGGATAGGATAAAAGATTCACAACTTAGGGAATGCAATGCATAACATCACCACTAAGAGGAATGTTACATGCTAAGAAAGGTCACACTCTTGGAAGACATCAAACCCAATGACACCACCGAGAAGAAGAAACATCACATGAAGTAAGATGACCGCACTATGAAACATAAGATATAGTCAAAATTTTCAAAATGATAAGCCAATGTATGCCAACACTTTAAAGAAATTTCTAAACACCATGTTGTGAGCAATTACTTTAAAGTAGAAAATGATAAATGTTAAACATTAACAAAGACATGAGAGCTTATTTGGAAATCCCTATGTCAAGCATATGTTTCCAAATGAAGCTACGTCAAGAAAAAGGGGTTGCCCCCAAATTGAAATACCAAAATCACACATAAGGGATCCACGGATCTAGGTTCAGTGTATGTATTTTCTACAAAGATATTATAGAGCTCGAAAACGTCATCATTCCCCAAATACTCGTAGAATTGGAAGAATGACACATAGAGATCAAAAACAAAGAAAATATTTTGGGTCAACATGAAAGAGACCTAAATATCTCAATGCCTTGCATCATCCCGAAAAGGAAAACACAAGACAAAAGACAAGATAAAGGTTTATGACATATAGAAGAATGTAGGTACAAATAGATGAATGCACATAAAGACACATCAAAGAGAATGATACGAGGGATCACATTACACACATACAATCACACAAAGAACATGAAAGGAAAAACAAAGAAGAAGACTAGTAAGGCACATGTGATTCAACCTATAGCAGGTCGTCTGCATCCCAATATTTTTTGGTATATGTGGAAGGTGGACAACTAGACAAAGGGACAACGTCAAGTTCCAAGCTAGGACAATCACCAAGTTCAGCACATGGTGAATCACTCTTTTTAGGGGGATCATGACAGTTGTTATCATTTAAGCTCATAGAAGAGGAAAACAATGAATTCAGCTCATTATGCACTTCCTCATCGATTTTTTAAAATTTCATTATTATCATCCAAGTTTATCACAACAAAAGGTCTAATGATAATATCCATGGAAGGTGTTTGTTCTTTTTGTGGTCAAGATTTAGGATTTTCTTGTTTCGGCGAAGGTGGAGAATCATCATGCATTGCTTGAGGTAAGTTTGGAGTTTGATTTTCTATGGTTTACTTTCCTTTTTCTTGTAACAAACGAGCAATAGCACGATGTCTATGCCTACACTCTCTAGAATTTATGTTCCTTTTCATTCATTTTTCAAGTTGCCATTGTGTAGGAGCAAGTTTATGAACCATAGGTTTCTTTTCTTCACTTAAGGGAGGAACGAAAGGAACCATGGGAGGTTATTCAACCACTTTCTCTTTAGCTTTGTAAAATTGTTTGCTTTTAGGAGGCACAATAGGACTTATTTGGTTATCTCATGGTCTCTTATAGGAAATGGATGGAGGATTTTCTATGTTTTGGTCTTGGTTACTTGGAAAGGTTTTTGGTTCAATCATCGTTTCATCAAGGATAGGAGGCTCAATCATGGGTTGAGGCATATTTCTAAGGGATAACTCTGCTATATGCTTTACCTCAAAATTTTGATAAGATTTGAAAAATAAGTCCTCACAAGGCCTAATAGGTTTGATAGGTTCAAGCCAAAAAAAATCCAATGAGAAATTCCCACGGGAAGACACAAGATTAAAACCACTATGATACACAGTAAAGATCTCAATGTCAAATGGAACTTTAAGCATTTATGCACTACCTACTGGATGAATTTCATGGGGAAAAGCCATGGGTAGTGTAACTTCACATGAAATTGGTCTGATGACGAGATGATGGAAAATGAGACACTTAATTGTTTCAGTACAACTTTATCAAACCTATCGTAGGGCAAGCAAAACCATTCTGTGTTTTGATCCATTCTTTTAATTGTTCATATGTATCTCGATAAAGCTCATGCACAAATAAGAATTCTTCAGTGATCAAATTCTCTACATAAACGAGATCAATTAATATCCCATTATTAGGCTTATCATTGATTCTTCTAGATATATAAAGAGGACCATCAGGTCCATGTTTAATTATTTCATGTTGTGAGAAAGCAATGTCAAGGGGCATTTTGGTTAGGCCCTTACGAGGTTGAACTTCAATGGAGTTGACCAAAGGGTTTATGAGATATTTTTTGATGTGATGATTAATGATGTAAAAGGGACTACATAGTATTTCTATTACTTGTTCATATTTAAGAATTTTCCTCGTGTTATCTATGATCGGAATCATACTACCAACAATATGTTCAAAACTTAGAAAGGTTTACAATTTCTCTAAATCTTCATCCATTCTTCTTAGGTTCCCTTGAGGGATATTAGAAACCATTGTGTCAACATCAACCACATTGGTTGTGGGTAGAGAGGTCATGGGAAATGAAGTATCAATGGTATGGTCCATAGTGCATTGACTAGTGTCAACACAATGAGTGAAAGAGTTAGAAAACCCAAGATCCACAATGAGTGATGTATCATGGGATGACATGAGTCTCAAACTATGTCTCATGATAGTATTGGAAATAAGATACCATGTTGTGAAGCTTATACAAGTTTAACAAACCTAAGGTGCACCCAAAATGGAGAATAAGAAAAATGCAATCAAACACCCTAGAATGTAAAATGCAATACAAGTATGTAAAAGAAATTTCCAGATTTAAAACAAGATAATGTACTGATTATACTATCCAAAAATTTGAAAATGATGCAAATTTGAATTCAAACAATAAACTGAATTTGACAAATTAGCCTTAATATGAACAATTTTAGAAAATTGAAATTCTAGAAACTGAAGCAACAAACTGAATGTAGGAATACAAAATGCAGAAACAATGTTTTTGATGCTTAGAAATGCAAAAAAATCCTTGATTAGGGGGCTAATAGGTCTTTTTTCAAGGTTTTGAAAAACTAAATTATAAATTTTTGAGTTGATGGTTATGTTTCCATATTGTGGTTGAAAACAAGTAGTTATAGTTTTAGAATTCTGGCAAATCAGATCTAATCAATAGTGTGAAATGATGCTAAATGACAAGTAAAAAGACTCAATTTGAGATTCAATTTAAATTCAATTTTTTGATTTAAGTGACTAATCATGCAATGTTATGTAAGCACTATGCAAAATTATTGTAGATCTAAGAAGGGAAGAATGATGTTTACTAGTCACCAAAAGTTACTTTTAGGAGGCTATCTAGGACTCATTTGCCCATGGGTGAATGGGTCTTTTGTCAAGGTTTTCAACAACTTTCAAAAGCCTCCGATGTTGATCTTTAGCTTTTGATTTATCCAGGTTTCAGTGTCAGAAATTCATAAATCAGATTTGTAGGTTAGATTTCATGATTTGACAACAACTTTGACAACTTTGACAACTTTGACAATCTTGCACTTCAAAAGGTCTTCAATTCTTCTTCAACCTAAATCTGCAACCCAAACAAAAGAGAAAAAAATTGTTTTTGGTGAATGAACATTGCTATCTTACCACTCAACAAACCCTTGGATAAATCTTTGAATGTAGATCTACAACTTGCATGAAGTGGATTCAATGGATATGGATGTTGATGCTTGAAATAATGTTTTGAATTCTTGAACTTGATCTTGAAACTACATCACAACGTTCGCTCCACAAACATGCATGATGCAAGAAGACTTTGACATGATGATTGGATCTTGAATGCTACAATAAATCTTTGATAATTTTTCTCTTAAATGCTCTTGATCATCAAGTTTTCTCTTGTTAAATTCCTCTTCAAAGTGCTCTTGAGATTCTCATAAAATTTTAGGTGAAACTTAGAAAATAACCTTGTATTTATAGGTATGTATCCTTAATTTCTTGAAATTCAAATATCACAAGCCAACAATGAAATATGGATTTGGGGACCTTAAAATACCACCAAAAACATATTTTAAATTTAGGTTCAAAGGCCTAGGGAGGACCCAAGGTCCTAGGTCCCTATTCCTGGAACACACATTGCTCAAGTTAAAGTGTTATGTATTGGCATTAATTATTGTCGAGATTCCCCTTTGGAAAATGTAATTTATTAGGCTTGTAAATGAATAATAGGACTTATTAAGGCATAATTAAGTCCAATTTAATTAATAGGGCCCAAACAAGTGTGAATATGTAAAGGGATACATTTTTAAACACTAAATTAAGGCATTATTAAGTCCATTTTAATGAAGAGGGCCCAAAAAAGTGTGAAAATGTAAAGAGATACATTTTTTTTCACTACACCAACAAAGGAACAAGGATACACATGCCTATGTTTGATATGTAACAACAATGACAAGATACACAATCATACAGTATCAAAGACTTAAAGGAAGAAATCAAAAGGGGTGGATCATGCTTTGATTGTTTGTCCATATAGATATGGATCAAGCCTTAGTTGTTTGTCCAAAAATGTTTACAAGTGGAAACTATGCAAATAACATGCATTCACACAAGCTAGTGAAATTTGTTGTCCACTAGGTGAGCCCTAGGAAGGTGGCTAATAGGAAAGTCATGCCAAGTCTATAGGCTCCCATGTACTAACCATACCAAAGTTATACCTCCTAATAACTTTGATAAAGTGCCACACAATATGAACTTTGAGCTTCATAAGGCTAGCAAGTTGCATGATGCTAGGAAATTATGAAAAAACATGACTCCACTGGAAAAAAAGGTGTGTTATGCTTGGTGGCCATGAAAAAGGGTTTGTAACATCGAGCTTCACAAGGCTATCAAGCTTCATTATGCTACGCACTCATGAACAAAATGAAAATAGTGTAGACACTCAAAATTGTCCCTATCATAACATTACCTAGTCGATACATGACCTTGAAAAACATTTTTAATATTTTACCCTAGGTCATTACATTATCTCACTTATCCCATTTATCCCACTTAATCACCTTCCCAATTAATTAAATAAATCTCATTTATTTAATTAATTCCCCTTTCACATGTCTCAAAATAATTCAAATTAAATATTTGAATTAATCCCTCTTATTGTCACATTGCAACATGTGTCACATGACTACAACTCTTCACATGCACACATAATTCAAATAATTTTATTATTTAAATTATGAGATTCCCACTCACATCCTATTTTTACCCCCATTCATTGTGCGTCATAAGCATCTTTTCTTCCAAAATAAAGAATAGAATTGCACTTATTTCCTCACATCTTAATTTTAGCCTCATGTCATAATCCACTTAATGTGCATCATAGACACTAAAATAAACTTTTAATCCTAGCCACACATATCACAAATTTGACTTTTAATCTTGGCCATCGAATCAAATCAGCCTTCTCCTATAAATCAAGCCTTTCACAGGTCATTTGGGGAATCTTCTTCTAGCATCATTACTCTGCCAAAATTTCTTCTTATTTATCTATTTTCTTCTATTATCTTTCATCTTATCATTATGCTGTAAAAATGAGCAATCAACATATCAAATCATTCAATCCTTTGAAATATTGCATTCTCATGCAGGTGGAGAAGAGCAATGGAGATAAATCAAATTCAAGCTTGGAGATTGGTTTGCTTTTGCTTGTTATTTTGATTTTCATGCTTGCTTGTACTCTATTGTGCTAATTAGGGTTTTGATATCTTGTTGTTTTAGTTTTATATCTTATTTTTCCTAATTACAAATAGGATAAGACATGTTCAAATGGGTTTTTCTTAATACATGCAAGGTCTCACCTTAGGGAACATCGTGCTTGACATCACCACCAAGAAAGGAAAAGTCGAAGGATAAAAGATTCAAAACTTAGGGAATGCAAGTTGTAGCATAACCATTAAGAGGAATGCCATATACTAAGAAAGGTCACACTCTTGAAGGACATCAATCACAATGTCACCAAGAAGAAGACATGCCACAAGAATAAAAAAGAATGCACTAAGAAACATGGGTTATATTCAAAAATGATAATGCCAATGTATGCTTCCACTTTAAAGAAATTACTAAACACCATGCTGTGAGAAATTACTTTAAAGTAGAAAATGATAAATGCTAAATAATAAAGAAGATATGAGAGCTTATTTGGAAATCCCTATGTCAAGCATATGTTTCCAAATGAAGTTGTGTCCTGAAAAAGGGATTCCCCCCAAATGAAATCTGAAACACATAAGGGATCCATGGATTTAGGTTCAATGTATGTCTTTGCTATAATGTTATTATAGATCTTAGAAACGCCATCATTCCCTAAATACTCATAGAATTGGAAGAATGACACATAGGGAGTGAAAACAAAGAAAATGCTTTTGAGTCAACATGGAAGAGACCTAAATGTCTCAATGCCTTGCGTCATCCCCAAAAGGAAAACATAAGCTAAGATAAAAGATAAAGGTTTACAACATATAGAAGAATGTAGGTACAAATAAAGGAATGAAAATAAAGATATGTCAAACAAAATGATACAGGGATCACATTATGCACATGCAATCACACA
Source organism: Sequoiadendron giganteum (assembly GCA_007115665.2). Classification (NCBI taxonomy): domain Eukaryota; kingdom Viridiplantae; phylum Streptophyta; class Pinopsida; order Cupressales; family Cupressaceae; genus Sequoiadendron; species Sequoiadendron giganteum. Next base: position 53,372,583 of record VCHN02000014.1, read on the forward strand.
AAAATAACATGAAGAAAAGACTAGTAAAGCACATGTGAGTCAACCTATAGCAGGTCATCTACATCCCAATCTTTTTCATCATATGTAGAAGGAAAATAACTAGCCACAGGGACAACGACAAGTGTCGTACTAGGAACATCACCAAGTTCAACATGTGGTGAGTCACTTGTTTTTGGAGGATCATCACAGTTGTTATCATTTAAGCTCATAGAAGAGGAAACCAATAAATTCAGCTCATTATGCACTTATTAATCAATTTTAGCATTCTTATCATCATCATCCAAGTTAATCACAACATGAGATCTAATGATAATATCCATGGAAGGTACCTATTCTTGTTTTGGTTGAGATATAGGCTTTTCTTGTTGTTGTGGCGAAGGTGGGGAATCATCATGCATTGCTTGAGTTGTCTGATCTTTAGTTTTTGATTCATCTTTTTCTTATAACCAACGAGCGATAGCATGATATCTATGCCTACGCTCTCTAGAATTTCAGTTTCTTTTTGTATGGTTTTCAAGTTGTTATTTTATAGGAGAAGGTTTATCAACCATAGGTGTCTTTTCTTCCCATAAGGGAGGAATGAAAGGAACCATGGGAGGTTGTTAAACCACTTTCTATTTAACTTTATAAACTTGTTTGATTTTAGGAGGCACAACGAGACTTATTTCAAGGTGATCTCTTGGTCTCTTATAGGAAATGGGTGAAGGATTTGCTATGGTTTGGTCTTGGTTACTTGGAAGGGCTTTTGGTTCACTCATGGTCTCATCAATGATGGGAGGCTTAATCATGGTTTGAGGCATATTACTAAGAGTAATTCTACTATGCACTTTTCCTAAAACTTTTGATAAGATTCAAAAAAGAAGTCCTCACGAGGCCTAATAGGTTCCATAGGTTCAAGCCAAAATAAATCCAATGAGAAATTCCCATAGGAAGACATAGGATTAAAACCACTATTATGTATAGTAAAGATTTGATTATTAAAGGAAAACTTCAAGCATTTGTGAATGACTATCTAGATGGATTTCATGGAGTGAAGTCATGGGTATCCTAACTTCACACGAAATTGATTCGACATCGAGATGATGGAGAATGATACATTTAATTGTTTCGGTCCAAATTTTAGAGGAAGAGTGATCGAACCTATCTTAGGGCAAGAAAAACCTTTATGGGTTTTGATCCATGCTTTCAGTTGTTCATAAGTATCTTGATAAATTTCATGCAAAAATAAGAACTATTTGGTTATCATATTCTCTACACAAACATGATCAATTAGTATCCCATTAGTAGGATTGTCATTGATTCTTTTGGCAATGCAAAGAGGACCATCGAGTGCATGTTTAATTATGTCATTTGATGAGAAAGTAATGTCAAGGGACATATTGGTTTGACTCTTATGAGATTAACTTCAATTATTCCAATCATATTATCCATATGATTTTCCTCATTATCATTCATATTGTCATCATTCATGTCAACATTCATCACATCATTTTTGGTTTCACTAGTATTGACAAAGGAGATGTTATGATTTTGCATAAGATTGGTAAATATTTGAAAATTTTGGTTGGGAGGGGCAACAAACTTATTGCCTTGATCATTGACACTGTAGACACTGAAAATTGGTATAGGCCTGCGAGTGCCACTTTCGTCATAATATTCTAATGTCCATGGTCATGATTAAATAATGTTAATTATATAATTATTTCCTAAACACATCTTTCTTCTATTAATTAAATAACTTTAATTATTTAATTAAGTTCATTATAACCTATATTCAACTTTGATTAATTAAATAAATCTTATTTATTTAATTACGTCGCTAATTAATTTATTTCCTTTCTGAATTAAATAATTTATTATTAAATTTACCTTTTATCATATTTTGACTATAATTAAATATTATTTTTGAAATATTTAATTATTCAATTAACCTTTGATAGGAAGTCGTTAAGTCCTATTACTTTAGAAGATAAAAGTCAATATGTCGACCAGGCAGTGTCCAAGGCAGTTTGCAATAGAAGAGGAAAACTCAATTATCTCCTTTAGATTTTTCATTTTCTGATATTAACTTTTAACCTAGCGCCACCTAACTATCTACTGAAAAATAACTTAATTTAAAGAAAACTGTAAATGCATTTAAACTAGAAAGCATAAAATAACTAACCTGAAAAACAAGACAACTAAATAGGAAAGCATGGAAACAATTAAACTAGAAAGCGTATGAACTACAAAAGTAGCAAAGCTTGTGAATAAACTTGGAAACATTTAGTTAACACAAGTAATAGTTTACAACAACTAACATACTACAGAAAGAAAAAACAACAAGTGCTCCGGAACTTCAGACTCTCTAATGACTGTACTAACAATTTTTATAAGATTAACATGTGCAAGAACTTGAACTTCAAATTATCATGCATGCAATAAAATGACAAGAAGTAAATACTCATCTATTTCATCTACTATCCATCGAGTGGCCAACTCATGGGTTATTATGGTTGTTTTTAGGTCACATACATAGTTGATTCATAAGTTCTCCCATTACAAATAATTTTCCATAACTCAACAACTCAGGAAATAGGTATAAGGTAATTTCTTTATTCATAAGTATTCATAAAACATATTGACAACATAACTTTAATATTGTGCGATATCTTCTGCTTATGAGAATTACATCTTTATAGAAAAACTTATAACTAAGTCCTCGATTTCAGATGACATGGATAACCATTTGAAAAAGTCTTTAATAGATCACAATAACTTTTATGTCTTTAAAACCCATTACATAAGCATTAAAAAGGCTCGAGTCGAGCAATGAAGTCTTTGACTTAAAAATGTAACATAAATTAACTTACAACAACTTTATCCTCGGTTCATCAGCCTAAAGTTCAAGAGCAGGTTCCCAGCGTATATCTTCAATCTTCATTAAGGCACGTGCTGGTTAAATGTTGTGCAACTGCTGCATGATATCCGATTATTTCTCTACAAAACACTCAAAACACTCAAAACAACCCATTAAATCCGTATTGGTAGATTACTTCAATAAATCATAAGAAATAAAGTTTGTACAATTTTTCTTAAAGATAAGCAATTATTTCTCCTAAAGTTTAATTAATTGGCAGAGGATGAAGGTTATGCACACATGAATAGGCTTCCCAAGTATTATTATTATGAGGTTATTTTTACCTTATCATTTCCTCCCCCTCCTAGTTTCTGGCAGGTCCTCCTGCCCCATAGTTGTAACCCTATCCTTTGTTCCATTCTTCATATCTGGCACAAATATCATACTCATCTTTTGTTGTTTTATCAAATGTTATAGGCTCATGAATGAAGCCTCTATGAAAAGAAACTCCCTCTTTTCATTCATTGAAAACTCTATCATTTTGATCTGTGTTGATGTGGAAAGTAGGGGGTGGATTGAGCAGCAAAGGAGGTCTATACCTCATCCCTATCCAACTTGGCTTAAGGTCTTATAGAATTTTAGCTAAAGCATCTGCCCCTCTGAAAGACCATTTAATATTAAGAGGAGAGATGACCTCTCTTTTCTTTAGATGAGCTGGCAGTGGAGTAAATCTTTCTTCACAAGCATGCCAAGCTTTTCCAATTAACTTTTGTCCATGATCCATGAAATGGTTGCAGTAGAGTTGGAGACTGTTATCATATCTTCCTTTCATTTTATCATCTAACATCAGAGCTAAAAAGGTATCCTTAAAATTTGTAGGCCTACTATTAGGAGATCTCATTTGAAGGCCCATAGTTCTCTCGGCTTGAGCATATTCTCTATTGCATTCCTACCAATGAATCTGATTCCGCATAGTGGATAGCATAGCTCTGAGTTGTACTTCTCCAACAAATAGATTAATGAAGAAATTAGTATGATTTTCCAATAAAAGATCATGAACAAAGAATTCACAAAGAAAATCTTGATCTTCAGGAGTTGATTCCAAAAATATTTTAACAAATTCCTTATCATTAGGCTCATATGGCTGATCATTATAAATTCTAAACAGTTTCCATCTTATCCATTGTTCATTGAGGAACATTGAATACAACCTTGATGGCCTTCTACAGGATAGCAAACATTCTACCAACTAACATGCATCTTGTTTTCCTCTATATAAGCTTTATGAAATGATTCTTTTAGAAGTACTAATTCCCTTTTTAACTTGTAGTTTTCAATCTTAGCATCTCTTAAGAAATAGCACCTTTCCATCCATTTCATCAATAATGGAGGGATTCGGATTTCCTTTGATTCCATTAGTGGTTTAGTTGTGCTTTCTTGTACGTCCTGTTCTAATTCCACAATTTTGCTAAGAGAGGCATTTAATTCTTCTTTTTGTGTTTTCTTTTCTTCCTCAAAAGATATAAACATAAGCATAAAATTCTTTTTCAACATTTTAATTTCTTTATTTTTGTCAGAAATATCAACATTATAAGTCCTATTTTCTTGAGTCAACTTCTGAATTTGTTCTTGCAATTCATGAATCAATGTATCTTTTTCTTGTACCTGTAGCTTCAAACCCTAAATTTACTGATCTCTTTTACTTATCATAGTAACATGTATTGTCAGCTCTTCTTTTTGCAATTCAATTTATTCCTTATTTTCATGCAATTGTCTTTCCAACTCACTAATTTCTAATCTTAGCTTTTCCAGTTATGCATATGAATTTTCATTTTCAACCATTTCAACAACTCTATTTACAATAGGGGACAAATTTCCTAAAACATTGTCCTCAACTTCCATGGAAGGTGGTGACTGTTCCTTTCCTATTTCTTGGATTTCCTCATCACAAGCTTCTTCTTCATGTCCTATGTGGGAAGGAATTTCCTCTGCGAGGGATTTTTCTGCATATTCTGAGTAGGAAGGAATTTCCTGAACAAAATTTTATTTTCCTAAAGAAACATCCACATCATTGGTAGGATCAAAATATTCCATGGGTTTTGTCTGTCTCCTAGGATTCTTTTTCTTTGCACTACTTTATACAATCTGTACCGGGGTTTTTGTGGACTTAGAGGATAAACGTTTACTTCTCCTCAGAGGAGGAATATTCTGGAAGGTGATAGGTTTTTTTCTTTCTTTTCCTCAAGGGAATGCTCATATTTGGATTAATAATTTCTACATCCTTCAACTAGTCAAGGGTTTTAAATTATTCATTTAAAGATTTCGGCACTTCTTTACTAGGGGTTGTGGGAATTTGGTCTTCAAGAGCTTGGGAGCCCTCAAAGGAAATTGCTTCGGAAGGTGAAGCAACTTGTTTAGACGATTCCCTTGATTTTGATTGGAGGACTTTTCAATTTTCCATAAAAATTTCTCCCACTTACTCTCAGGATTCTTACGGAAATGATATTTGTAAATTAGCTGAATCAACCCATGATGTTTAAGTGGCCCTGACCCAGTCTTGTATCTTTCTATAGAAGAATTTATAGAATCACACAAAAATTCTAGAAAATTAACCCTAAGAGCGGGGTTTTCCTTTCCATGGTACAAATGGATTAGCATGCGAAATGTAGGTCCTACCACTGTGGTGAGTTGTACTTCATAGGTGAAATATTTTATAATCCAAGCTATTGCAATCCCCCGGGGTTCTAGTATAGAGGTTCTTTGAAATCCCTTATTTTGCGCTTTAGTACTAATAACTAAGATAGGATGCGACAATTTAATGTCGGAATTGCTTAGCCGAGAGAGGTGAGAGATAATTTTGGACTCACCTTGAAGCGCTTCCCATGAAGTGTCACCTGACCATTTGAGTAATTCTCTGCAAACACATTCACCAGCTTTTCATTATATCCATCGAATTTCCTGATGAAGTCTAAACATCCCACCTCTTCGAACACTAGAAATATTACTTAACCCCAATAATTTCTCCACAAATTTTGGCTCATACTTCTTCTTTGTACCTCCCATTTCTTCATATCTTCCACCCTGCTGAAAAATTCCCCAGTGCAAGAAACTTGTACACAACTAATTTTGAAAATATAATCTAATGAGATTATTTATTTTTCTTTCTCAGAGCTTGTTGTGCAATAATATTAATCTGCATGGAGGCATGCAAAAATATTGCCATACTAATAGTTGATTTCCAAGTGGCACAAGTTACTAAATTAGGAGGGAAAATTCATGCCAATTATTTATGCTTTATTCAAAAATAACTACTTACTTAAAGCAAAAATTGGTACTTACTTGCATTCTTTGATCGCTTGAAGATCTCATACCTTTACTAATTTGATAGGATGACATGATGGTATTGGTTGAGGTGACGACAAGGTTATTATGATATGAGGAGGAAGCTTGCAACGACAGAGTCATTAATGAAGACAAACTATCGTGGCGGCACCCATTTATGATGAAAAGGTGGTGGCTTATTTATTACTAAAAAAATTTGAAAAGAAAGGAAGGCGTATATACTAGGTCGTGATAATTAAGGTATTACTGAGATTCAAATGGAAAAAAGGTGGCAGAATGAAGGTAGATAAGTTCCAGAGTACAATTTTGAGAATGTGCTCGAAACATAGAAAATGAAAAAGTTCTGGAGCATCATTGAAAGATGTGGCCAGAGCAGCAACGAAGGAAAGGTTCCGGAGCATTGTTGAAGGATACAGCCAAAGTGGAGTCCAAAGGAAGATTCTGGAGCAACAATGGAGGAAAGGTTCCAGAGCATCGTTGAAGGATGCAGCTGGAGCAGTGTCCAAAGGAAGATTCTAGAGCATCATCAAAAGATGCAGTCGAAGCAACAACCGAATGAGGGTTCCAGAGCATCGTCAGAAGATGCAATCGAAGAGAAGAAAGGCAACGATGGATGAATTCGAACCTCAGGAACATTTCCTCAACAATCACCATTCTACAGGACACGATGGGTTGAGATACAAGTTCGAGAGCATCTTGGCATTAAAGTCTATGAATTTTGGAGCATCGTCATCTGGATCGTAAAGTTTTGTAGCACTAGGATCAGTTACTCCGGAAGTTGTTTTCTTCTTTATGAGAAGTCTTGCAAAAATGGAGAGAACAACATGTAGTGAAGTCCAAAAATAAAAACTAAGGAAAAATACTAAAAACAATTGGTAAACTGGTATATATGCCTTCTTATTACAATTTTCCATGGTTTTTTTTTAATTTTAATATAAGGTGATTAAGTGGAATCTTCCTTGGCAGAGTCAATGCATTGGATTTCTCCCTGCATTTCTACCAATTTTGTGAGTTCTTCTTTATTAACAAGCTTCTAGTAGATATGTAGGCAATGACCGTTGACTAAGAGAGTCTGTGTGTCCCCATCAATAGGTTTCAGTTGAGCTGTGCCATTTGAGAAAACTTCAGTGATTTCATATGGCCCCAAACAATGAGTTCTGAGTTTCCCTTTATGATTTTTATATCTGGAATCAAATAGCAAGGCCTAGTCATCGCTATGGAACTCTCTCTCCTTTATGTGTTTTTCATTCCAATTTTTTTGTTGATGTTGAACCAATTCAATTTGGTGGAAAATGTCTAAACAAAGCTCATCCAATTCACTTAACTACAAAAATCATTCTACCTGGGCTCGTTTCAGATCTAAACCCAATTCCATAGTTGTTCGTAGTGTTTGGAGTTCAAACTCAATAGGCAAAAGGGGTTTCTTTCCAAAAACGAGTTCATAAGGACTGAATCCGATCCTGGATTTCCACGTCATGTTATATGCCCAGATAGCTTCAGGTAATTTTATAGCCTAGTCTTTCCTTCCTAAGGAGACTGTTTTTGTCAGGATATTCTCTAACTCCATATTGGTTACTTCTACTTGGCCATTTGCTTGTGGATGATAGGGAGAATACTTCTTATGGCTTACTTGGAAGTGATTTGTAAATGCCAAAAGAACTTTAGACATAAATTGAGGTCCCTAATTTGTAAAAATAGTTCATGACGTCCCAAACCTGAGAAAATTTGTATTATAGAGGAAATTTGTGACTTGTTCCTCTCTAGCAACATGCAGGGTTTGAACTTCTGCCCACTTGGTCAGGTAATCAATGCAGACAAGGATATACTCTTTCCCTTGGGAAGAAGGATATATGTGACCAATGAAATCCAATCCCCATTTTTCAAATGGTTCAAGGACAACCTGGGGCTGCAAAGGCATTTCTGTAGAAGTAGTTGGTCTTCCTACCCTTTGGCATTCATCACATTGATGAACATACTTCTTAACGTTCTTATGCATCGAAGGCCAATAATATCCAGCACCCAAAATTTTATGAGAAGTCTTTTTTAAAGAATAATGGCCCCCAGAAGGATCATCATGACAAGCCCTCAAAATACTATAAGTTTCATCAGCCTTGACACGTCTTCTCAAGACCATATTGGTTCCACAATGGAATAAAATCCTATTTATCCATTTAAATGGTGCACTTTCCCTTATAAGTCACTTCCTTTGTTTTGATGTGAAACCAGGAGGTATTTCAGAACCGGCTAAATAGTTGGTGATATCAACGAACAAAGGTGTTTTTACGGAAATAGAAAAAGGATTTTCGTCTAGAAATTCATCTTGTATTGGTGCACAATCACCGTCTTCTTGCTTGATCCAAGACAAAAAGTATGCCACTACATTAAATCTTCCTGGATTGCCAAGTATTGTAGCATTGAAATCCTGAAGGAGCAATAGCCACCTCATAATTTGACAATTAACTATAGGTTTATTCATTAAATATTTCACAGCTAAATGATTTGTATAAATTGTGACTTTATATCCTGTAATATAATGAAATAATTTTTTAATGGAATGAACCACAATGAATTTTTTTTTTTCGTAGTTGTGTAGTTCTTCTCGACAGATGTTAGATTTTTACTAATAAATTATATAGAGTATTTACCCCCATTCTCATCTTCTTGCCCCAACATTGCACTAATTGCATCATCTGAAGCATTGACATAGATATGGAACGAAAGTTTCCAGTTTGGTCCACGCAAAACGGGAGCAAAGACCAGCTTCTCCTTTATAGTTTTGAATGATGTTTGACACTCAGGTGTCCAATTAAAATCTACATATTTTTGGAGAAGGAAAAACATAGGGGCACCTATTTTATTGAAGGCTTCTATAAACCTTCGATAATAACTAGCATGCTCGAGGAAACTTCTAACATCCATTTGGGTTTGAGGAGTAGTTAACTGCTAAATGACCTCAATTTTCTTAGGATCAACCTTTATTCCCTCTAAGGATACATGATGTCCCAAAAATATTCCTTGTTCCACCATTATTAGACACTTTTCATGGCTAAGGGATAGTCGGTGATCTTCACAAACTTTCAAAACTTTATCTAAATTCTAAAGGGCTTCTTCATAGGTTGACACATACATAGTAAATTTGTCCATGCAAACTTCTATGCAATCATTGACAAGCTCGACAAATATAGCTAGAATGGCTCTTTGGAAGGTTGCAGGCACGTTACAGAGTCCAAAGGGAAGCACATGATATGAAAATATGCCCTAGGGACAGGTAAACATTGTCTTATCTTGGTCTTTTGGTGCTACCTAAATTTGGTTGTAGCCACTAAATCCGTCTAAAAAGGAGAAATATTTCCTTCTAGCCAAATTGTCTAGGACCTAATCAACAAATGGTAAGGGAAAATAATCTCGATGGGTGGCTTTATTGAGTTCTCTATAATCTACATAGATTCTCCACTTCCCATTTTTCATCGACACTACAAACATTGGTGAAACCCACTTGCTATCAGAGATAGGATAAATAAATCCTGCTCGAAGAAGTTTCTCAATTTTAATTTTAACGAGATCTTTTAATGCGGGATTAAGTCTCCTTTGTGGCTGACATATAGGTCTTATATTATGGTCAACATAAATGTGGTGCATGGACACACTTGGATGGATTCCCCTCATATCAATGTAGTCCCAAGCAAAATATTTAGGCTGTTTCACCAACACATTAAATAATCGATCCTCTTTTATCTCTGTCAGCCAACTATTAATGTTAAAGGTTTTTCTTGGTAGCAACATAATTGATTTTTTTCCCGGATAGGCCGAAGTGACAGTATAAATTGGTCACAACAAGGTGTTGAGAGGACAACTATGAGGTATCAGACGATGGAATTTAGTAATATCCTCAAAGAAATATCTAGTTATGGGAATCATATTGGCCAAAGGACATGGCATTCCCATAGTAGTATAAGTCTGTTCCATCCCATGTACATCAATTGGTTGCCCCAAAAATTTCAGAGCATCAACCATTTCCTCTTCACTCAAACCTATGGCAAGATGCTCAATATCACCCACTAATTCGTCCTCTAGTTCTTCTTCATGTTGTTTAATGACTACCATAGTTAGCAAAGCCAAACTATCCCGACTATTGACATCTTCTGGTTCATTAGCCCAAACTTTTTTATGTTCAGTAGGCTTAGTAGGAGGGTACAAAAATAAACATTTATTGTTTGGACCATGAGAAATGGTCATTCCTCCTCTGCAATCAATTTTTGCTGCTATAGAGGCCAACCATGGTCTTCCAAGAATTATCGGGTAGCTATCTTTAGTCGTAAGCAATTGGATGACCTAAAAGTCAACTAGATATTCCCATACGTCTACTTTAACAAGGAAGTTTTCAATAGTGGCCTTTGGAATGGCTATAGATTGATTCGCCATTTGTAAGAATGTAGTTGTTGGCGTAAATCAGTAAGTCCCAATTTTCCATTACATCCATAGTCATTACATTAATGGCTACTCCTAAATCCACTAATGCACTTAGTATTGCTACTTCATTAATTATGACTATTATGAGTGGACTATTGGGGTCATCATATTTTGTAGCCATAGTATTTCTAGACAAAAATTTAGCTAAATAGCCATCTATGTGAACAATGTTTATCTTCTTTGGTTTTCTGCTTGGGGTTTTGATACACAGCTATTTGATCAACTAATTTAACTCAGGAATTCCATTTATGGCTTGCAGCAAGGGCACCTCTATTTGCAGTTGTTTAATTTCTTGAATTAATGTAGACTCAGACAACAAATCCATTTCTGTAGTATCTTCCAAAATTGTCGGTTTCAACTGCTCCGACAATGGTTCTCGAGTTTTCTCTTTTAAAGAAGTATCCTTTGTAAGATCAGTCAGAGACTGAACCTCCTCCTCCTCCTGAGGTAAGTCAACAACTCCTTCTATTGAAGATGACATTGCACTTTTTTGAGAAGTGTTATGCTTTGGTTGATTATTATTTTTAGGAGTATTAGGAGTAGGCTCGTCCATAATTTCTTCAATAGTAGGTGGTTGAATTGTACAACCCGAGTGCAACTGAACATTTCCACAATTTATGGCATTGAGTGCAGTGACATTATCCTGTTCAGTAGAATATACTGGAGTATTTTGTCGATTATTCTTTCGATTGGGAAGTGGTTGAGCTGGGAGCTGAGGTTGGTTTATTTTTTCATTCTGAGGAGGATTCTGGGGAGGAGGTAACAAATTTTGTTGCTAGTTTCTATGAGGCCCAGTATAAAATTGGTTCTACCCTTGATTACATTGAGGAGTAGTGTGTTGTGGGTAACACTACTATTGGGTTTGGTTTGGCCACTGTTGAGTTCCCCATGATTGGGTTGCCCACTTAGGGGGTCCCCAATAGGAAGCTCCCCAATTAGGTTGTTGAGGAGAATTTTAAGGATATGTTGGGGTCCATTGGTTACCAGCCCAATTATTTTGAGATCTCCACGTAGGATTGGATTTTTGTCCATACGGAAAGTTTCCTCCCTGGTGTTGATTTAGGACATTTATTTCTTCCTCAACGTGTGCAATCCTTTTCTTGAAATTTTTAAGATCAGTAAGGAGCTCACACTGGCTAGTAGGATGATTATGCTTGCACAATTGACAAACATTAACCTTGGCTAAGGGGCACTCTCACAACAAGTGTTTATTTCGGCATCTAGGACAGTAAATAGATAATGTCTCTCGATTACATGTCTTAGCTTGTATGTTGTCCAGAGTAGTATTGATTTGGACGAGTATGTCTATTTTAAGTTTAGAAATTTTCTCCCAGAGTTTGCTTATATTGTTAGACCCTTTGAAAAGAGTGGTTTTGTGAATTTCTCCACGGGTACGTGAGAAATTCTGGCATAACTTGCATATTTCATCCAGGGCTATTTGAGACACATCTCCTTTTCCCATTAAGTCAAGGCTTTGCTTGCATCATCATCAAGTACTTTAAGGAATATGGTTTTGAGAATATCATCACTAATAGTCTCTTCACCACATCGCTTAGTCAAGAAAATAAATATGTCTAAGTAGTCCTCCAAACTCTCATCCTTATTTTGTCTCAGCTTAAAAAACTCCACTTTTCTATCACTCACCCTACAATAACTCTAGTATTTATGTAAGAAAGAATTCTCAATATCTTCCCGGGACGTAATGGATCCTAAAGATAATCCCATAAACCAACGAATAGTTGTATCCTTCAAAGTAGAAGAGAACAACTTCAGTTTCTGGTTATCATTTTTATAGTCGTAAGTTTTACATAAGACCTTAACTTCAAAAAGAAACCGGTCGGGGTCTTCAAAGGAAAAACCATGAAAGGTTGGTAGGAAAGTTGGAGAGATGTTTTTCATTATGGTATCATCATCTATATCTAGAGTAATAGGATACGTGAATGTTCGAGGTGGTTGTTGATCATTGTTGTTGCAGTTAGCATTATTTCGGTTAGCCTCAGCCCTACGGTCACCCATGATGTTGAGAGGAACGTGTTCCTCTAGAATAATTTCTTCAATGATGGGTTGTTCAACTAAGTGGTCTTTGAAAAGATAATAGAAGGCCTCAGGTGGACCAGGCTTGATTATTTCATCAGCCGAGTGATCCTCTGAGCCTTGAAGTTCCCTATGTATGATGTGTACATATTTTGGGGGGTTTTGGGTATAAATCTTCCATGAGGGCCTCTTTTCTTGACCATACAGAAAAATAAGTCGACAATAGGATTTTTGTCCTAAAAGAGGTATTCGAGGCATCTCCTATTAACACTCAAGCAAAAGCAGGTCCCCCGACAATGATGCCAAAAAGTGATAGGAAGTCGTTAAGTCCTATAACTTTAGAAGATAAAAGTCAATATGTCGATCGAGCGGTGTACAAGGCAGTTTGCAATAGAAGAGGAAAACTCAATTATCTCCTTTAGATTTTTCATTTTCTAATATTAACTTTTAACCTAGGGCCACCTAACTATCTACTGAAAAATAACTTAATTTAAAGAAAATTGTAAATGCATTTAAACTAGAAAGCATAAAATAACTAACTTGAAAAACATGACAACTAAATAAGAAAGCATGGAAAAAATTAAACTAGAAAGCGTATGAACTAAAAAAGTAGCAAAGCTTGTGAATAAACTTGGAAACATTTAGTTAGCACAACAAGTAATAGTTTACAACAACTAACATACTATAGAAAGAACAAACAACAAGTGCTTTGAAACTTCAGACTCTCTAATGACTATACTAACAATTTTTATAAGATTAACATGTGCAAGAAACTGAACTTCTAATTATCATGCATGCAATAAAATGACAGGAAGTAAATACTCATTTATTTTATCTACTCTCCCTCGAGTGGCCAACTCATGGGTTACTATGGTTGTTCTCAGGTCACATACATGGTTGATTCATAAGTTCTCCCATTACAGATAATTTTCCATAGCTCAATAACTCAGAAATAGGTATAAGGTAATTTATTTATTCATAAGTATTCAAAAAACATATTGACATCATAACTTTACTATTGTGCGATATCTTCTACTTCTGAGAATTACATCTTTATAGAAAAACTTATAACTAAGTCCTAGATTTTAGATGGCATGGATAACCATTTGAAAAATTCTTTAATAGATCACAATAACTTTTATGTCTTTAAAACCCATTACATAAACATTAAAAACGCTCGAGTCAAGCCATGAAGTCTTTGACTTAAAAACGTAACAAAAATTAAATAAAAACTTTATCCTCGGTTCATCAACCTAAAGTTCAAGAGCAAGTTCCTAACATATATCTTCAATCTTCATTAAGGCACGTGATCGTTAAATGTTGTGCAAATGTTGCATGATGTCCGATTATTGCTCTACAAAACACTCAAAACAACCTGTAATGATAGATAATTTCCTACAAAACAAGATTATTAGTCTAATAAAATGCATATATAAATATTATCCAACAACCAATGGAATGCAAAGGAGAAATAGTGAGAAAAGGAATGAGACTAGAACAGTCTCACCCCTTTCTCTCCTTCATGACTCATTTCCATTGTACCTCCTAACTTGTTTGTGATAAATGGATGCCCTCAGATTGTATGTGTGAGCAAACTATAAATGTCTAGACCTAAACAAGATTTGAAGGATTTATTTTAAATGAATTATGCAAAAGAGAATAAAACCATAAATGCAAGAAGTCTAAAATGATTTTAAGAAAATTCAGATTAAGATCAAGATCCTTGAAATGAGAGCAAAATTGTCATTTTATAGAAAATGCAATTTTGCAAGGACGGATGAGATGAGAGATTGAGAAAATGCCCTAGAATCAATGGTTAAGATTCAAAATGGCAACTCTTAATTAGGGTTAGGGAAAAATGCCCACATGTGTGAATAAGATTTATTTAAATAAATTAAATCAAGATTAAATGTGACAGTTGAGATGAAATTAGTAAAAATCAGAAGATAAGAATGTGGGATTTTTAGAAAATTAGTAATTTTAGAAATTACTTGATTTGTAGAGGGATAATTCCATTTTGAATTAAATTAATTCAAAATAGGGATTTTGTGAGATAAGTAGTAATTGATTTTTGAAATTAATTACTAAATGAAGAATCAGTTAACCATGTGAGATATTTTTAAATGATTTGTTTTTATTTAAAAATATAGAAGTGTCACATGCAACAATTAAATAATTAAAATAATTATTTAATTTAGAAGAAGTAGTTAATTAATTAAATAAATTAGCAAATCTATTTAATTAAGAGGATTTTAGGGATTAGTGACATATTAAATAAATATCTTAAAATATACTTATTTAATAATCAGGAGGACATTAACGATAAGGATTGATTAAATAAATGAGACTTTATTTAATTATAAGAAGGCTTTGATAATTAGTGACATATTAAATAAATAAATAAATAAGATTTATTTATCTAATAATCATGAAGAATGAAAAGATTATGAATTAATTAAATAATTATAAATTATTTAATTAATAGTTGAATGTGGGTTGGAAACATAATTACAAAGTTATAATCATGTTATGAAAAAAGGTGGTAAAATAGTGGTCGCAAGTCTAAGTCATTTTTAGGTGTCTACATTTGCCCCTGTTTGTCATAATGTAGCTTGTCGCATTGTGGCAAAGAAAACAAGTCCAAAATATGCCCCAGTACAAAATAGGATGAGGAAGAATGACGAGGAGGTAGCGGTATGCCCCCTCGAGAGGATAGTCGGGTTCCAAGAACATGGGTGTGCTCTCGAAATTGATGAGAAGGACTAGAAGATGAAAGACAAAAGAATTATATAAAAAAAAAAAGATGAATAAGGATGATAATGATGCGGATTAGAAGAAATGTTAGAGAGAAAAAGATGAATGTTAAGATAGAAGACATGGATGCCGATATGGGGAAGGAGATGCAAGTTAATGTGAAAGACGAAATGCATGTTAGAATCCATCAATATTTGCCAAAGTACTTAATAGGTGTTGCTCGAATCATCATTGGGTGGTAAAAATGACACAAATGGACAAAAAACACTAGGGTATGACATATTCCAAGGTGTACAAGGTCATCCACTTGCAAAATAGACGATCGTAGACAAAGAATGTCATAACTCATACTAGAGGCCAATTTGCCCTAGTCTTTTTGTCAAGACAATCCACAGACAACAGTCAAAGAAAAATAGAGTAGTTCATGAGACGTCATCACACCTCTAAATCCTTCATGGGACATCCTCGAGGTAGCTAGTAACATGACCGAAAGACAAGTCAATAAAAAGATAAGAGAAAATAGCCAAAAATTAACAACCATTTAATTTTATTGCCAATGTTTGTTTGCCGAAGATTGATTGTTTGAAAACTTGATAGTTTGATGTTTTTGACGGTTTGACGATGCCTAAGGTTAGGAAGGACACATTCTGAAAAGGCAAATGACACTTTGACGAGGTCCAAATCCAAGAAGGACACATCTTGAAGAGGACCAAAAAGTGACGAGAGTGACATTTTGACTAATGCTTTGGCAAGATGAATGATTGTGACTGTATGACTGATTGGACTATGTTGTCTAATTTGGACTTGATTTTGACAGTGATGTTTCAAATGACTGTCTTGCGTCAAGTGCAACTATGTTTGACTCATGATTTTATTCGGACAAACCTAAAGGGACTGACCCAATGTCTCGGGGATTCAAAGATGAATCTTGCCTACGTAGAAAATGCGCAGAGACAACATAGTTCAGACTGGGATAAAGATTGACTAACGTGATTGATGGGACCGACAGGACAGACTTTGACTTTGTTTTGAGATTTTTGACACTTTTTGAATGTTTTTGTGTTTTCTTGAGGACATTTTTCAATTTTTAGGTCTTTTTTAGGACTTTTTCAAAATTTTATGACTTTTTCTAATTTTTAGGAACTTTTTCAGGACTTTTCTGATTTTTATGACATTTTGATGTTTTATGGAAAATTGTGACAAATGCATGTGAATGATGCCAATGCACATGAATCCAAGGACAACCATGATTTTGTTGCTAGTCAAGCTGAATACCAATTGATAGGAGACGAGGACAATGACAACATTTTTTGACTTGGGAAGGACACATCTCGAAACAACATGAAGATGACAATGAGATGACAAGAGTATAAAAGTCTGCAGCAGGGCCAGGGACAAAGCCAAGGAATGTTTTGGATAATGTGCCAGGTTTTCCATATTGTCACATTTGGAATGACTTGGTGAGGACTAGATGGAATGACGAGGGATCTATAAACCATTGACAATGGAAACCAAGATGGGTGATAGGTATAAAATGACAATGGATGGCCTTGGTAAAAGATAGGAGAAATGGACGGCTTGCACTAGGAGAATTATCATATGGTCTCCAAGGATGATGTCGCATAGTGGAAAGGAGGCTATGAATGTAATGACATGATACTCAATGAATAAGGTATGACCAAAAGATAGACATGTCAAGAGTTTTCCCAAAGCATGACTTATGTTTGTATTTTAGTCCTTATCAAGATCAAAGTCGGTGGGAAAATGGACGGAAAGTGATAAGGTTTAGATGGATAGATGGAAATGTCATGAGATGAGACGACTTGCCCCCAAGTGTAATGGTCCACATAGATAATTTATTTACACATCATGCCTGTTTGTCAGGTTTTCATCATGGTACTTATCCAAAGCGCCTGTTTGCCAGGTTTTCACCGTTGGACGAAATTTTTCTCTTTGCTATTTTTGATATTTTTTGTTATTTTTTGTATTTTTGCATTTTTTCCAGATAGCCTTGATTCTTTAGATGACCACTGACTCTGTTGAAGCCTTTGACGGTGTCGATGTAGAGACTGGTGCCATGACATGCCAATAATGACCTTTCTGAAGTAGTTGCCTTGTCAAGATGATAGCGCTTGCATACAGCTGACCGATGTCATTGTGATCCTTATTGATAATAGAGTTGGTCTTATCTGAATATGCCATCGTGATACAGTGCCATGAGAGTCCTTATGATAGAGATTTGTTGCCAAGATGCGACGAATTTGTGACATGGGATGTTTGGTCTTTAAGGAGGATGTAGGATTATGACGGATGATGGTGGACATGGACGGGTTGGTGGGATGTTTGGATGTAGTCATTTTTATTCTCCAAACTTGGGGTAATGGATGATGGAGGTTGGATTTTTGATAGCGTTTGGAACCAACACTTTTATATGTCTTTCTTGATGGCCATTTTGAAGGAGGTGGACATGTATTATAAGTGCGAGTCCTCTTGTGTTGTGGCTCCACATTTTGATTGAATTTTGGATTTTGCATATTTTCTTTGCTTGATTCATTATTTTATTGACTTGATCCATTTTTCTTTGGGATCCACTTTAGCTTCATTTGTCCACTTGTATTTTTGATTGATTCCATAGCCTTTGACATTTGATTTTGATTTTTTGATTTGTAGGACTTTTGTTCATTCCAAATGGAAGGTTTATTCATGATGGAATGATAGTTTGGGGTGTGGAGGGAAGGGGTATTGGTAACAATATTATGATAAGGACTACTCATGACACCCATTTTGACATTTGTATTAGATAAATTTGCCCCTAGTATCGAGGAGGGACCACTAACATCGTTAGATTTTTTGATTGAGTAGCCAAGACCTTGGTGTCTGTAATTTTCCTGAACTTGTACTGGTTCAATAATTCCTTACTCATGTAGGCCTAGTCCTTTTCGTTGATAATGCATGTTCTAAGAGATTTTGTTGGTGATGGGATACTTTTTACTTTGGAAGCAAGATGCTAATCCATCCTTATTGTGGAAATTAATGCTTGAAATCTTCTCATCTGTAAGAAAGCCTGCTCTGAAAAAGATGGATGATCCTAATTGATAGGATGTTGTAGTTTCACTTGCATGTTGGACATATTTATGATTAATATCTTCAATCTGATTTAGTGACATGTCGGACTCTTGTGGTTCTATTGGTGCTTCAAAGTCTATGTCAAAACCGTCTTCATGGTCATTGTCATAAAGCCCACTGAATTCAGCTATAGCTTGATCATTTGCAAATATGTCCATGCTAGGAGACTCTTGTTCTAGTGGTAGATCATCTATGTGTCCCATGGAGGCAAGTGTCTCACTATTGGGAGTGTCAATATTTGAAGTTTGGATAGGGTTATCTTCAAGTTTTTGATCGTGACTGGCATAAAGGTCCAAGAGTGGATCATTTTGGATTTCTTGATCAAAGATAGTGTCTTGATCAAAGATGGGTGCCTTTTGAATGTCATGATTGGAAATCAGATCTTGACCAAGGATAGGGTCATCTTGAATGACATGGTTATGAATGGACTCTTGACCCAAGATAGGTGTATTTGGTATTCCATGATTGTCTAGGAGGAATTCTTGAATGGACGTAAAGATGGAGTCATTGAATGGACTAATTTTATCTTGACATGATGGTGATGTTATAATGTTGTGCTTTGGACTGGCCTCTTGATATTTATCCTCAAGTGTAGGTAAGAAGGTGGGATTTCCAAATGGAGTGTCTTGAAATGGATTGGTGTAGGCTGGACTAGGGTAGGACCTGGATTTTTGGACTTGGTTGAGGGATGATGGGCTAGAATAGGACATGAATGCATGACAAGGATTTGTCGTGGATGGAGGATTAGTATATGACATGGGTGGTGGACTAGGATATGACATGAATGGAAGACTAGGATATGGCGAGGAGATTTGGAAGGGATGAGTGTATGATGGACTAGGATTGATGGATGGTTGGTTTCCCTTGTCAAGGTTAGGGTGGGTAATGAAAGTTTGTTGTGACTTAGTGTTGTGGATGGTGTTAGGGGATCCCTGATAGTAGATGGATAGAGGACCAGGACCCATGGATTGTTGGTAAGATGGATAGATGGATAGAGGACTAGAGGTTGAGGTGAATTTGGAGTTGGATTGGAGATAAAGTGTTTTGAAGTCCCTAGCCAATTGTGGTTGACCCTTACTAATGAATTGGCATTCAATTTGACTAGCAAGCATGTCATAGTGACTTGAAGACATGATGGTGGATGGAATGAGACTAAGACTATGCAAAGTGACAATGAGGACAAAAGGAATGTCAAGTGCAAATTTGGCAATGCAGATCAAAATTAGTGTCTTATGTCAAATTACCTTTAGGAAAGGTTTTCTAACCACTCAAAGTTTGGCCAGTGTCTCGATTTGGATTGTCAAAGGACTGGTTTGAAGGACAAGATGACAAGGTGAGATTTCCACACTAGACTTATGAGTTGGAAGCAGCTCACCAAAGGACAATGACTTAGGATTGATTTGCTTTGACTTGGTCCAATGACAATGTATTTTTGAGACAATGGTTTGACAAAGGAAGGAAAATTTTCCTATCCCAAAGGTGTGCAAAAATTTAAGGACTTAAGACTTTGCCTATGAAGATGAGGATGACGAATTGCAAGCTAGATGAAAAATAAAATGCAAAGATGGATGACTTGGACAAGTGCTTTGCTGGTTTCAGATAGAGACTATTGGGAAAAAGATGCTAGGAAAATATGTTTGCAAAAGTTTGGCCTTTGGTTTTTGATAGGATTAATGTTCTCCCAATTGAGAAGAAAATGTGTCACTTCAGGTTTCAAATGCGTTGTAATGTCAAATGCGTCTCTATAAGAAGCAATTGTGTCTCAAGAAAGCAAGTACGTTGCAAAATACTTAGATGCATCGTAGAGTTTGGCAAATGCGTTGCAATATGGCAGATGCGTGGAAAAATTTGACAGGTGTTTGGCAAATGTGGCATTTAGAAATGCAAATGTGGTTCGATAGAGCAATTGCATTTTTTTAGAGGGTGATAGTGGCTTGACAGAGTAGATGCATCTCAGTTAAAAGAAATTGCGGTGCAATATGACAAATGCGGCTCAAAAAATATCGATTGTGACACAGTATGGCGGATATGGTTTGATATTTGGAAAATGCGGCTCAATATATCAAATGCAAATGCGGCTCAATATGTTTCAAATGCGGCTCAATAGAGCGAATGCAGTTTGACAGAGCGTTTGCGTCGCAAGAAGCAAATTTTGGAAAAAAAGAAAACAATTTGCCCAATTTGACAAGTTTTGGACCTAGATTGTTGATGTTCCAATTTATTGAAGTTTGTTTGAAAACAGTTGGCAAACACATAGAAACTAAAAAATAATTACTTCAAACAAACTCACTCTTAATAGTCAAAAGGTCATCATAGCAATCACAACCCACATCTTAAAATCCCATCGACTCACACAGCCATGTCACCCCCTAGAGGGTGCCTGTGTTTTTGTCTTTTCCAGGTGCGTACTCAAGGTGACGTAAGTGGATACTGAATCCCCTAAGCAAACAGTCTGTGGTGATTATATGGTGAGTGTCTTGGGGGGAGATTCTTCCCTCCCCTTGCACTGTAATTGAAACAATGTCTGGATACTGATACGACTGGCTTCTACACCATGGTTCTTATTTATTTAATAGTTGAATGTGGGTTAGAAACATAATTACAAAGTTATAATCATGTTATGACAAAAGGTGGTAAAATAGTGGTCGCAGGTCTAAGTCATTTTTAGGTGTCTACACAACCCATTAAATCGGTATTGGTAGATTACTTCAATAAATCATAAGAAATAAAGTTTGTACATTTTTTCTTAAAGATAAGCAATTATTTCTCCTAAAGTTTAATTAATTGGTAGAGGATGAAGGTTATGCACACATGAATAGGCCTCTGAGGTATTATTATGATGAGGTTATTTTTACCTTATCAACCTTTTCGACAATCACTTAAATAAATCATTATTTATTTAATTAAATCTTTTCTAATTTTGAATGTTGAATTTAATAAACATTTAATTCATAAAAAGAGTTATTTCTATCACATGCTTCTATCGCTTACTTAACTAATTCTTCACTCACCATCTGAATCAAGATCTATTTAAATCCATCAGTTATCTCTTGATTCGATATCTGATTGTCTCTGCGAAGAGACTCTCTGTCTTGATCAGTCAGTCAAATTCTTCTACATGAATATATTTATTAATTAAATATCTTTATTTAATTAATTAATTCATGTGTTCATTCGAACAGATCATTGTTGAGTTCTAACTTTATTGTTTTCATTCAAAGTCTAATTCTTCTATTTTTTAAGACTTTCAACTGAAGATTAAATCATTTATTTAATCTTGATCTCTTATTCAATCTATTTTCGAACAGTCTTACCATGAGAATAAATTATTATTTAATTTAATCTTTATCCTATAGAATTTTATAACTCACGTTCTAACTGATACAAATCTCACATCGCATGGAATTCATTAATCTCAATTATTGATCTCTCTTTTGAATTTGGGTCGATCATTTGAAAATCAACTTTTTATAAATGGGTTGACTATCGTCATTATTCCTCCTCCCAAAATCAATACTTTTGAAAGAACTTGTTAATCTTCAATATTTTGCTTTAATAGGTACATCAAGGCTATACTTGCATACATACTGAGAATCTGAGGGCAACAATATCATCACGAAAAAATGGAAAAGGACAATCAAGATATTCGAAGGAGGTTTCTAATATTCGGTGAGATTGTTTTATGTTTTTCTTTAGTTATTTGATTACTATTTTAGTTTATTCTTTCGTTGTTAGTTGTTTGATTTAGATTAATGCATGTTTAGATTAGATTTAACCATCTTGCTTGTAGATTCATTTTATGTACGTTATAGACACCACAAATTTGAATGTGATTAGAATCAATTAGGTCTTTCACAATGTTTTGTATCATGTCCATTTTGTTAGTGATAATGAAAAAATGTATTTTGGTTATAGTTTAGAGGTAAAGGCTTAGTAGGATCAGGAGCTCTAACAGGAGGTAAGGAAATTAAGTTCTTGTTTAAGAGCTTCAATATGATTGAATGAAGAATGTCGAGTAATAGGGTAAAGTTTCTAAGCTTTTCCCTAAATGTATATGGGTTTTTCATCTTTATGGAAGCCACTTGGGAGTCAACATGTTGAGTTGGTTGAGGGGAATTGAGTTTTATAAAGCGCTTATTTGGTTTCTTGAATGATTGGAAGTTGGTTTGAGGCATGGATTCAAATTTTTTTGGATAGTTAGAGGGAGTGTTCACTTCATGACTACTAACCAAATTTTGGTAATCATGAAGGGTTGTACAGAAGTGTGTGAAGGAGGGAAATTTCATCATCCTAATCTTATCTTGAATCTTATGTTGCAAATTTTTAATGAACATTCGTTGAAGATTAGGATAGAAAATCCTAATGTTGATTTGTGAGTAAAGCAATTGATAACGGGAGATAAAGTCAGTGAAATTTAATTTCATCATCCTTTTGCTTAAATTTCATTAAATCTGCAAAGGTCATCTTGGGAACCATGTGTATTTTTAAATTATTGAGAAATGCATCAACAAGTTCATTGAATGAAGGTATTGAATTATTCTGTAAGAAACAAAACCATTCCAAAGCGATATCTTTCAAGGATCTAGGGAAGAGTTTAGCCAAGAGTTTATCCTAAAAAATGAAGTCACTACATAAGGCCGTGTATGTGGAAACATGGCTAATAGGGCCTCCTTTTCTACCATATTTCTCAAATCTAGGAATTTCTATACCTTGTGGCATTTGTGTTCTCAATATGTCCAAGGATAATGGGTTTCTTTTGACATATTGTGAAGGTTGGCCATTTTTATTTTTGATTGAGTGTAGAAATTTATTGTTGGAGGGATGCAACACTTTGTAAGAGTTGGTTAAGGATGGGATCATTGTTTGTGTTGTGAGGTGGAGGTGAATAGGGTGGAGATGTATATGTATTTAGAGGACAAGTGAATTGTAATTTTGTGAGGAGAGATGGGTTAGGAGATATGAGATTTGAGTGCGCAAAGCTGAAGGGATTCCCAATGGAAATACCTAAGGTAGTATTGACATTGCTAGTTGGTTGTATAGTTGTAGTAAAATAAGGATTGGTGTATGTCAAAATAGAGGTAATGGTTGTAGGAGGAGGAATTGGATTTCCACCTTGACTTTGAGTATATCCTAAAGTTTGAGCACAACTAGCTACGGTAGGAACATGTTTGTTAATGATATGAGATAGGTTGCACTCAATTTCTATTATGTGTTCATTATCAATCATTTTCCTCGTGTTATCTATGACGGGAATCATGATACCAACAATGTATTCAATACTCACAAAGTTTTTCAATTTCTCTAATTCTTCATCCATTTTTCTTAGTTCTTCTTGAGGGATATTAGCAACCATTGATTCAACATTAGTAACATTGGTTGTTGGTAGGGTGCTCATAGGAAAGGAGATTTCAAGGGTATTTTCTATGATGGGTTGACTAGTGTCAACACTCTGAGTGAAAGAGCTAGAGAACTCAAGATCCATGACGGATGTGCTAGCGCAGGATGGCATGAGTCTAGAGCTACGTCTCACTAGAGTATTGGAAATAAGACACTAGGTTGTAAATCTCATACAAGTTTCACTAAACCTAAGGTGCACCCAAAATGGAGAATAGGCAAGGAACAATCAATAATAGGAAGTGCAATGCAAATATGTAAAAGGAGAGCAATTTCCAAATTTTAAAAAAGATAATTTTTTTATTATACTATAAAAAAACTTGAAAATGATGTCTTTTAAGTCAAAAAAAATGTTTGAAATGCACTTGAATTGATCAATTAACCTTAATGTAGAAAAATAATAATTCTGGAAATAGAAACAAAAACTTGAATGCAAACAGAGAGTTTTTAGTTCCCAAAAATTTAGAAATAGGCATGATTAGGGACTCATTCACCCATGGGAGAAAGGGTATTTTGTGAGGGTATTGAAAAACTAAATTAGAAATTTCTGATTTGATATTTGTGTTTCCATATTGTGGTTGCAAATAGGTATTTACAGTTTTAGATTTCTGGCAAATCAGATCTAAATGCAAGTGTAAAATGATGCTAAATGACAAGTGAAAAGACCTAATTTGAGATGCAATTTCGATTCAATTTTTTGATTTAAGTGACTGCTCATACAATGTTATGTAAGCACTATGTAAAATGAGTTTAATATTATACCAATTTTTATGAATTTTTAGGTTTTCAACAATGCCAAAATGCACTTTAACACCCTAAAATACAAATCTGAGAGATCTAAAAATGCAAACGAATACAAAAGAATGCAAATCTAGATCTAAGGTTCTAAATCAAAAATTATGATGCTCAAACGTCGGGTTCACCAAAATGAAATGAAGAAAAATAAGTGAATCAAAAGTGATGTGTGTTGGGATGATATGATGGGCCTATTTTCCTTTATTTCATTAGGAAATGAGATCCACATAAAGAATTGACTTACAGCCCTTAGGTGAGTCAACTCAATGAGGGAATCTATTGATTTTCTTATGATTGAGGACAAGGGTATCAGCTTGAACAACAATTTTGGGAGAAAAACTAAAAAATATTAAATCAACACAATTATGCAAGCTAACACTTGGATCTTCAATTTAAAGCATAATACAAACAGAAACAACAAAGTTTCAACAGATTTGGAAATGGCTGAGTGATGTGTACTTGTCACCAAAATGTTGTTTTAGAAGGCTACCTAGGACTCATTCACCCATAGGTGAATGGGTCTTTGTGTAGAGGCTTAAAAAAAAAATTGGGATCCTCTAGTGTCAGTTTGTAGCTTTTGTTTGATCCGGGTTTCAATGTTGAAAAGTCAAAAATGAAGTTTGTAGGTGAGATTCTGTGAATTGAATAAATGTTGACAACTTTTTGTAACTTTGACAACTTTTCCAAATTTTCTCTTCAAGAGATCTTCAATCCTTCTTCAACCTATAAACCTACACATTCAAAAAGAGGATAAAAATATTTGTTTTTGGTGGATAAGGGTTTTCCTTGGTCAAACCCTAGTTTGGTAATTAAACCATGAATTGAAATAATGAAATATGAAAGGAATGATGAATGAAGAAGTGCCATATTGCAACTCACCAAACCCTTGAATAAAACTTTAGAAGACTGAAATCTTGATCTTGATCTTGCATGAAATGGCTTCAATGGATGTGGATCTTGATACTTGAAATATGAATTGAATGTTTACTTGGATCTTTGAAACCTACATCATAATGTTAGCTCCAAAAAATGCATGATTGAAAAAGACTTTGACATGGTTCTTGAGATCTTGATTGTTGCAATAAATCACTAGTAAATCTACTCTTGAATGCCCTTGATCATAATCTTTTCTCTTGGGATTGATCTCTCAAAAATCTAATGTTGATTTGATAAAATAACCTTGTATATTTTATAGGTATCTATCCTTAATTTCCCAAAATTTAAACATTACAAGCCAACATTGAAATTTGAATTTGGGATTATAAAAATACCACCAAAAACATGTTTTAAAAATGGGTTCAAAGGCTTAGGGATGACCCATTCGCCCATGGGTGAATGGGTCCTAGGTCCCTATTCTTGGAACACACATTGCTCAAGGTAATGCATTATGTGTTGGCATTAATTGTTGTCAAGTTTTCCCTTCAGAAAATGTAATTTATTAGGCTTTTAGATGTACAATAGGGCTTATTAAGGCATAATTAAGTCCATTTTAATTGAGGGGACCCAAACAAAGTGTGAAAATTTAAAAGAGTACATTTTTCTACACTACAAATGTATCAAAACATACTTGGGATTGTAGTCATCTCTGCACACCCCCAAGCTTATCATGACTATGAAGGATAGCATTGAATTCACCCCCAACTATACACAAATATTTTAGGTTATGGTTTATAAAGGCCTCTATCTCCAACCAGATTTTTCTTTTCTCTAGTGAGGATGTTGGACCATAAACATTGTTTTTAAAGAAGAACTACATCTTGTCCATTCAAATATTTACCTTATATTCCATCCATGATTTGTTGCTAGGTAGAATTTCTAAAGATTCATATTGTTCTTTCCATAGTACAACTAACCCCTAGAGGTACCTTCAGCTAAGATACCATCTCTGAGTTCCAGAATCTCAGTTTCTTTATAAATGTCTACCTCTTTGTATGAGAGTTTTGTCTCTTGTATCATGAAGATGTATAATTTTGACACCTCCATAAAGATCCTAACTAAGTGCTTCTTTTAGGGGAATTTAAGCCCCTAATATTCCATGATATTAGCTTCATGGCTCTCTATGAAGGGTTTTTCCCTTTGCAAATCTCAACAACCTTGTGTTCTTCAACTACCTTTTGGCATCCCCTTCTTGACTCAATTTTTATATGTATGTATTTCTTCCTTTTTACATTCCCCACAATCAAGAGATTTTTCTTATTTACCTTTTGATTTATTCCCAATTTCTCTCCTTGAGATGGACCACCACCATTTTGAAAAAAATATTCTTATTATTGTAGGTGGTAAAAATTAGGTGTCCAATCCCTTGTATAGAAGCCACAACCTTCTAACATTAATAGTCTTTTACATAATATATATCTTACTTCAATTCTTTAGAGCTAAATTCTATGAATAAAAATCCATTCAATAAAGATTTAATACTTAACTCCTCCCATCAATCTTCCCACCATTTAGGTATTTTCACCCATAGAATTTGACTATTGGCCCATTTTACAAAAAAAATATTTTCCTTTAGCCTTTCTCTTTCATTTTGTATTTCCTTTATTTGGATGGCAATTGCTTTACTGTTAGGGTAGGTTCTCCTTTAATGATCCTCTTTCGCTCTTCTCCATTAGCTGCTCTGACTATGGTTCTTCCAATTCATTCCTTTGTTAAATTTTACATTAGGTGTATGCATTTTCCACTGAGGTTTGGATCTCTAATCTATCTCCTAGTATCCATCCTTTCCCTTATATCTTTTACCAAGGGGAATGTGATTTTCCCCAATTTTGAAAGATGGAATGTATTATTAGGTTTCCCATGCTTTCACATCTTTTGCTTCTTCTCTCATTCCTTCATTGGCATCTTGCGAGTAGAAACTGAAATTTCAATTGTGAGCCATTTTTTCTCTATTATTTGTGTATTATTATTATAATTCTTTTAATATTATAATTACTAGATTATGGGGAATGTTTTTTTTTTTTTTGCATGATCACTTACACTACAACAAATTGAAATAAAAAATGATAATTAGTCAATTAGTCAATCATTCAATTATGATGCATGATTGTATAATTCAATATTGTTAATAATTGATTATTTAAAGAGTAATATTATTAATTGAAGGTAGTAGATTCATTGTAAATTTTTAGAACACAAAATAAGAGGGAATATATGTTATTTATAATAAAAATTTATGGAGAAATCAATATGTCAAAGAAGTGTCACCCAACACAACACAAGACAACATCATTATTTTGATACTTTATTTTTGCAAGAAATGTTTCAAGTTGGTGACCTTAATATTTTGCTAATAACAAAAAATAGTATCTTGAACTTTTAAATAAAACTTCTAAACTTTTTTACAAGAAAGGTTTACATGCATTTTTTCACAAACTATAAAAACCTAAAATCTACCAAATGAATCTAATAAAACCTTTCTTTCAGATGAATAATAAAATTTCTTTGTTTCTATGTCTGCGCACTTAATTGTTTTTATCATCATTATAAGTCTCTTCTTTCACTTGAAGTATAAATACATATTTATTGAAAAGTGCTTTTTGTATCATGTTTGCAAACTTGACATCATCTTATTCTTCATATTTCAATATGTTTAATTCATTTGTCGTAATACCCATAATTTCTTCTCCCGCTTTTTCAAAAGCAATAACCCAATTTGAACTAGTATTCTCTTGTACTTTGCACTGAAGTAAATATCTATAATCACAATTAGGGAAACTCTTATCAAATCTTTGACAATACCAATTACCATTTTGATTATTATTCACCTTCTTTTTGCATTTCTTACCTTCAGTCTCCAAGGGGCAAGCAATGTAACAAAAAATGTCAAGCTTTATGAAAGATAATGTAGCTTTTACCAAAATCCGGTCACCTTTATTACATATACCAACTCCTTGAGCCTTAATTTGTTTCATAGTTTTGTACATTGGAGTTTGTCTAACAAATGAGTTTTCCTTTATAATATATAGAATGAGAAGTGGGATTCTTTCCTTCTTTATCAAACTATGATCTCAATTGTTCTGACTCGAGAATATTCAAATTTATTAGTAGTTGGATTGTGGTAATTGTTCCTACAAATTTTCCACCATAACCACTAATTCATGCAACCTTTACAACAAGAATTGGAAAATTCTCAAATCACACATTTATTGAAGTCGTTGCAGAAACCACCCCACATTGTCAATTCAATTATATAAGCTAAGACATCCTTAAGCTAAAGAGTTTATTTTTTAGTTTGTTTGGCATTCTTTCAGAATATTGTATTAGATTGATTAATGGATAAAATAATACCAATGATATAAAACATGGAATTGTTTGGACAAAAGAATACCAATCATATAAAACATGGAATTGTTTTCCATGTCCTTAAGTTAATTTATTGGTTTGAAAATGAAGTGGAGCTTTCGTATCAATGTATCCTCCTCTAAACATAACTAAACTATGGAATTACTCTCTAAGAAAATTTCCCAATCATTATGTAAATTGTTGATTTTTTTGTAGGTTTGAGGGTCCCATTTGAGATTGTAAACATTTTCTTAGTCTCTATATGATAATAGAACTATTCTATAATGGTATTAAAACATGTTAATCTTATTTCATCACCATTAGAGTCAACAAGGTCAAAAATAAAATAAAAACCCATCTCCATTTGCATTTTTGAAATGATGAAGTTGTTGTTTTGTAGTCACTCTAGCCTTTGGTAAGGATTCAATGTTGTAATAGGAATGATTCTTGTAGTAGATTTATTTATTGAAACAAGTCAATGACCATATGGATTATTTGGAGGATTCATGCCTATGCCATAATAATGTAGGATAATAGTAATCAATATAACATAATTGGTGCAGTCATGGTAGGAGGGTTCAAAAAGAACTATCCAAAATGTGCAATGATGAGTCAACACAATGAAGATAACACAATAAATTGATATGAGAACAAGAAAATTTATTGAATTGATAGTCATACATGCAACATATGCCTCATGGGAAAATATGTAGAGATTTTAGGCATTCCACAAGGGCATTCAATAATCCAACTGGCCAACATGCCTTATTACATGCCCTCAAAGGGTTAATACGAAAATGTAATGAATCTATCCACTCTATTCGAAGGAAATGCTTACTAAATGATTACAAATGCTTATAAATATACTTCTCAATCTCCAAAAAAGGTGTGCATTGGCCACAAGGGTCAATAACCCGATGAATGATCATACATGAAGGTCAGCCTCAAAATATGGAAAGATAATCCCACGCGAAAAGGGATAACTTATGAATCTCCAGGATAGGTACCAATGAACCCAAGATGCGTGTATGATGTCACATTAAGCTTCACATGATCTGGAATAGGTTTGCACTAAGGAATCTAGGCCAGGTCAGCCCCAAATGTCCTAACTGGTAAACACAGTGAAATTTTGAGAGATAATTTTCAGTAGGAAATTGCAAATGATGTGAAATCTAGATATGTGATAGAAGTTCATGTGTAGATGCTATATCCTACTCCACGAGCTGAGAAACAATTATGTAACAAGATGCAAAATGAAATAATAAAACAACTATTGAATGCAATGCAAGAAAAGATCTATTTTTGGTTGATACAAGATTGCTTTACAACCTAGGATGCCCTGCATCAGACACACGAGGTTGGAAAAAAAGTGAGTCCCTCAATTTCCAGGGCTAAGAGTTAAACCAAGATAGTCCACCTCAGGCTGAGATATACAAGATGAATCCTCCACTGGTTTTCCTTTCCACTTCACAATATATTCTTTATACTACTTGTTCCTAGTGCTCCTTTTGGTTCTACTATCCAAAATTTTCTCAATCATCTCTAATTCTTGATGTGGTAATTGCTCCTTTAGATCTACTTCATCACTGTTGCCACTTGATTGTCCTTTATAAAACTCATATATGTTTGCAACATTGAAAATAGGTGATATACCCAATGTCTTTGGTAACTCTACTTCATATGCATTTCCAAAATTAAACTTCATTAGAATCTTACATGGTCCAAACTTCCTCATCTTCAACTTATTGTATATTACCATTGTAAATCTCTCCTTCTTTAGATATACCATTAATTCTTCTCTAACAACAAATTCCTTATACATATTTGGTTCTCATTTGCCTTCTCCATATACTTATTTTTCATGTCTTCTAAATTCTTCTGGACCTGAGCATGCAATGTCTTCATGAAATTTGCAAACTCTTCTGACTCCACACTCTTTTTGTTCTCCATACTGATGTCTCTTAACTCTGCCACTCCTCTAAGATGTGTTCCAATAACAATCTGAAATGGTGTCTTCCCTATACTTCAGTTAACTGAATTATTATATGCAAACTCACTTGTGGTAAGACCAGATATCCCAACTTCCTACCTTATCTCCAACCAAACATTTTAACAAGTTAACCAAAAATTTTACTACCTTTGTTTTTAAATTTGTCTGTGGGTGATATGTTGAATTGAACTTCAAAGTTGTCCTCATTTTCTTCCACAATATCCTCCAAAAGTATCCAATGAACTTGGTGTCTCTATCTGAAACTACGCTCTTAAGTAATCTGGATGAAATATCACAATCTCCTTGAAAATTAAGCTAGCAACATGCACAACATCATTAGTCTTCTTACAAGGAATGAAATGTGCCATTTTAGAAAATTTATCCACTACTATGATTATAGAATCATAACCTCTTTGTGTTCTTGGCAATCCCAATATGAAATCCATACTTATATCTTCCCAAGGTATCTTTGGTACTGTCAAAGGTTTATACAATCCAATATTTTGACTACTCTCTTTTGCTACTTGACAAATTCTACAACTTTGAACATACTTCCTTACATCCTTATATATCTCTGGCCAAAAATAATGTTCACTTACTAAAGCTACTATCTTATCCACTCCAAAATGTCCTGATAGTCCTTCGCTATGCTTTTCCTTGATCAAATTCTCCCTCATTGAACTCCTCAGTATACACAACTAATTTCCCTTGAAAAACATAACTTCTTGAATGAAGTAATCCAACCATTAGCTCTGGTCTATCACTATTGGTTCCTTACATGCTTTCCAAGTTTCACCAAAATTTGCATCATCTTCATACATATGTTTCAACTCCTCAAAATCCAATACTTCCACTCTCATCTCTATTAGAAAATTTCTTCTCCTAATTAATGCATCAATAACTTTGGTTGACTTACCACTTCTATGCTTCAACACAAAGGTATAACTCTGCAAGAACTAAACCCACCTCATATGTCTCTGATTCAACTTTCTTTGACTGTTCAAATACTGCAAAGCTTGATGATCTATATACAAAACAAACTCCTTAGGAAAAAAATAATGTCTCAACTTCTTCAAGGATTCAATTATGGCATATAATTCTTGATCATAAACTGAATATCTTCTTCTGGTATCATTCAAATTCTCACTGAAATAAGCTATATGTATTCCTTCTTGGCTTAACATTTCTCCAATTGTATTTCCACTTGCATCACAGTCAACTTGAAATACTTTCAAAATATGGTAATGCTAATATTGGCTGCTCTGTCACCTTTTGCTTCAACAATCCAAAACTTATTTGTGCTTTGGATGTCTAGTTAAAGTCCTTATCTCCTCTTATTGTCTCTATCATAGGATTACAAATGCTACTGAAATTTTTGATAAAATTTCGGTAGAAACTAGCTAATCCATGGAATGATCTCACCTCTCCAATGTTTACTGAAATAGGCCAATATACAATTTCTTTCACTTTCTCAGGGTCCATCTTCAATCCTTTAACAAAAATAGCAAAACCAAGCTATACAAATTTTGTCTTCATGAAACTACACTTCTTGGCATTAATCAATAATTTCTCTTCTCTCAACCTCTGCAATACTTTTGGATGTTTCACAAATGCTCTTCTCTAGTCTTACTAAAAATCAAAATATCATCCAAGTAAACAATGACAAACTTACCCAAGAATTTCTTCAATACATCATTCATCAATCTCATGAAATTGCTCGGTGCATTGGTCAATCTAAAAGGAATTACTAACCACTCATACAATTCTTCATTAGTCTTAAATGCAGTCTTCCATTCATCTCCTTCTTTGATCAATCTTTGTGAAATATTTTGCTCCACTCAAATAGTCCATAATGTCATCCATCCTTGGCAATGGAAATCTATACTTGATAGTGATCCTATTGATTTCTATTGAATCTATACACATTCTCAAATCTTCATCTTTCTGTGGTGCAAGTACAACAGTTACCACACATGGGATCAAAATTTTTGTAATCAATCCTTTCCTCAACAACTCTTGTATCTTTTAGTTCAACTCTGCATTCTCTGTCAGTGTCATTCTATGTGTTGCCTTGTTTGGAAAAATCATTCCCAGTATAATGTCTACATGATGAATGATACTCTGGATTGACAGCAATCCCTCTGGTACATTCTCTGATATGATATCTTCATATGTTTTCAATAATTCTGATACTTCTTCACTCTTTGCAGTAGGATTCTCTACCTTCAGATCATTTCTCTCCTTTGGAATCAATAAAAAACACATGTTCTCATACCTCAATCCATCCATAAATTTCCTTCCATCTACCAAACATAGTCTGACAATGCCACAAATTTCAATCTTCTCCTCATCCTCTAATGGTATCAACTTGATTCTCTTCCCATTTGATGTCACGATATAAGTATTCTTCCTTCCATCATGAAATGCTTTCTTATCATATTTCCATGGTCTTCCTAACCATAAATGACATGGACCCATAGGCATAATATCACATAATACTTCATCCCTATATGATCCAATATGAAATTTTACCAAATATTTCTCATTCATCGATATCTTATGATCATCTTGAATCTGTTCTATCCTATAGGGGTTTGGATGTTTCAATCTCTCCAAATTCAACTTGGTTACCATCTCCTATGAAACTAGATTTTCAATACTACCACTATCAATGATAAATTTCAATACCTTTCCTTCAAACTTACATCTGGTTCTAAATAGACTCTTCGTTTGTGGTGGTTCCTCAATTATCTCTTCATGCATCAAAGCTCTCCTCATCACCAATGATTTATCTTTCTCAGGTTTCCCAACTAAATTAGGGGATCCAATAGGTTCTTCATCCACAAAATTTATTCTTCTAGTATTCTCGAGTTTCTTTCTTGTACTTCCTTGATGACACACAAATTCTCTATGTCCTTCACCTCCACACTTGAAATAGGTTCCTCTGAATGGTCTTCTCTCAGGTCTTCCTTCATCTCTTCGATATCCATCATTGTAGTGAGAATTATGACCTCCTCTATCACTGTGATAGAAATTTCTATCTTCTTTTCCTTTGTTGTAAGAACTAGCATCATTTTCTTCGCTATGATAAGGTTTCACATCTTTTGTCTAATCTGTATAAGGTATTATTTATTCTGATTGGGGTCCATTCTTTTGGAATCTTCCTCTTGCACTTCTCTACCTTTGCTCAAATTTCTTGTTCAACTTCTCTTCCACTTTCAATGCAAATTGATATGCTTTCTCGACTGATGTCATCTTTACCAAGCTCAGTTCTTCTTGAATTTTTGTTCTCGGTCCATTAATATATCTTACCACTTTATCTTTTCTTGATTCACTATGACCATTTCTGATTATCATATTCTAGAATTCTTTAGTGCATTCCTTTGCATATCTCTCTTTTTGTCTCAAGTTTTGCAATCTCTTCAACAATTCAAGTTCATAATCTGTTGGTATGAATTGATTCTTCAATTTTGTCACCATTCTATCCCATTTGATGATTCTTTATTTACCTCTTTTATTTCAGTCCAATCAAGAACTTCTTTCCACCATAATGTAACATGACCTTTCAACTTTATTTTTGCAAACCTGACTCTTTTTGGATCTTTAATTTCTTCATATTCAAAGTATTCTTCCATCTCATTGATGCATTCAATCAATTCTTTAGGATTCAAATTTCCTATGCAATTTTGAATTTCAACTCTAGGAATTTTCCCAATCTTTGAGATTGCTTTCAACATCTTGATTTGATCTGATTCTTCTTCTTCACCTAGGTCTTCTTCATCATCACTTTCATCATTCTAACTAGGGTTTAGGCTTCATCTTAGGTCTTCTTCAACAACATCTAACCTATCTCACATCTCACACATCATTTCCAACATTTCATCCATTCTTCAAACAACATTTGCCATAACAGGTGCTCTCCTTGGTGATATATCTCCCCTCAAATTGGTGCAACTGCCTCAATTTGGTGAGCTGACTACAAGAGTTTCAGCTGCCTCACAATTGGTGATCAGTTGAAAATGAATGCAGTCTGCCTCAAGTCAGCGATCTGTTCACCTCAGTAATTCCTTCAAGAATCAAAAATTCTCTTTGATACCACTTGGTGCAGTCACAGTAGGAGGGTTCAAAAAGAACAATCCAAACTATGTAGTAATGAGTCAACACAACATAAATAACACAATAAATTGATATGTGAACATGAAAATTTATTGAATTGATAATCATACATGCAACATATGCCTCATGGGTGAATATCCAGGGCTCACAAGCCTGCCACAAGGATATTCAATAATACAACTGGCCAACATGCCTTATTACATGCCCCCAAAGGGTTAATGCAAAAATGTAATGAATCTATCTACTATATCTGAATGAAGTGCTTCTTAAATAATTAAAAATGCTTATAAATATGCTTCTCAAGCTCCAACAAAGGTCTGCATCAACCACAAGGATCAATAACCTAACAAATGATCATACATGAAGGTCGGCCTCAAAAATATGGAAAGATAATCCCACACGACAAGGGATAACTTGCAAAACTCCAAGATAATTCCCAATGAACCCAAGATGCTTGTATGATATCCCATTAAACTCCACATAATCTGGAATAGGCCCACACTAAGGAAACTAGGCCAGGTCGGCCCCAAATGTCTTAATTGGTAAACATGGTGAAATTCTGAGTGCGATAACTTTTGGTAGACAACTATAAATGATGTGAAATTTGGATATGTGATAGATGTTCATGTGTAGATGCTATATCCTGCTCCACAAACTAAGAAACAATAATGTGGTAAGATGCAAAATGAAATACTGAAACTTTTACTAAATGCAATGTAAGAAAAAAACTATTTTTGGTTGATACAGGATTGCTTTACAACTAGGGATGCTCTTGCATCAATAATTAAGATAAAACTATTTTTTTAACATTGCAT
Organism: Sequoiadendron giganteum; assembly: GCA_007115665.2. Taxonomy (NCBI): domain Eukaryota; kingdom Viridiplantae; phylum Streptophyta; class Pinopsida; order Cupressales; family Cupressaceae; genus Sequoiadendron; species Sequoiadendron giganteum. The sequence continues at coordinate 53,408,539 of VCHN02000014.1, forward strand.
TTCTTTTTTGTAGTAAATAAATGAACAATTAAATATTTCACAATTCATGTTCTTCATAAGATTATTAAATGAATATTATTAAAAATAATTATAATAGAATCTAACTTAGTACTATAATACAAATATACAATATGAGACTTTAACTATAGTATATTAAAACACATAAATCACAATTTAAATTATAATAATAAAATTGAACAAAATAAGCGTTGTTGTACAATTAATGTGTAGTTTTCTATAGAAGTTTTCAACACTATATGATAGCTAAAAAACTTAAATTATAAGAGGAAAAATCATATATGAGGATGAAATACAACTCAATTATTTTTTGAATGATGAAAGCAACTAGATGAATTGTTCATACAACTTTTCCAATTTTGTAAAAAATATGTTCCTTGAATGTACTCTTGTGAAAACAAAAAATGAAATAGTAACAATTTTTTTAGTGTTTATAAATTCATTTGAAAATAATAAAATATTTATGGAAATGAAATAGTATCAGAGAAAATAATTGCCCATCTATTATTTGTCTTTTTGACGCAATATGATTTTCTGAGTATATTATAATTATTTGTATAAAATATAATTCATTTTTATTAATATTATATTTTAACTATGAAATTTTGATTGTATTGTATAATAATAATCTAATATAAAAAATAATTTATAATTTATTATTATTTGCATTATACTATTATATTATAATTTAATAAAAAATTAATTAATTTAATTAAAGGCAACTACAATATCATTGAATATTAGTGTTAGTACATTTTTTTGTCTCACATGTACAATAGGAAAAAATAAATGGAGGGACTTGATCAAAACTTTTTTTTCAATTTATATATATGAATTCAAATTTATATAGCAAACTTCTGATGTACATTATACATAAAGAGATATTGATTTTTTTTGTTATTATTTCAATTGACATATATGATAGTGAATATATATAAGAGATGTGTATGCGGTCACTCTTGACCCCTTTTGCGTCATACTGCACTCTTTGTGCAAGATTTTCCTCTTTTCCTGTGTGTACAACTGCATTTACTGCGGTCTTTTTGTTTTAATATGCCTTCAACCGGCTCTAACCCAAAAATTCTTGCTAGTGTTGGTAGTTTGACGACTCTTCTCAATGGCTCCTCCTCCAAACAAACAACCCCAAAAATTTGTTTCGAAAGTGTTTCACGAGGTAAGTCTTTTGACTCCCCAGCTAATGTGGTTTTTCCATTGCTTGATTTTGATTATGCTTGTAAATGGATTGAGCAACATACCCTTATTGGGTACTTTGTGGGGAGGACTCCACCTGAAAGTGTGCTTAAAGAATGGGTCCACAAGGCCTGGGTCCCCCATGGGGCCCGCCTTGATATGGTCCAAAATTTAACCAAGGGTTTTTTTCTTTTTTGCTTTGCAGAGGTCAGCCATGTTCAGGAAATCTTGAATCACGGTCTCTGGTATGTCATGTCTTCTCTGTTGGTTTTCTAGTCATGGACTCGGGACTTCGTTGTCTCGGATGACACCAAGTTGTGGGTCTCAGTCTAGATTGAGTTCCCAGAGTTACCCCTGCCTTGTGTTCCTTTTTGAGTCATATTGCATACTCTTTGGGGAAGGTCATTCGTATTGAGCCAGATATGTTTTTCCAGGCCCGACCTCAGAAACGACTCTGTGTTGAAGTAGACCTCTCCCAAGATTTAAAAGACTCCATTGACATTCAAATTGGAGATTTCCGGCATACCCAGAAGGTTACTTATTTTAATCTATCAAACATGTGTTATAGATGTCATTTCGTAGACCACAAGATCAAGGACTACCCTTTGGCAGTGCCTCATACTCCTTCTCGATCGTGGGAATCTAAAAATCCCTGTCAGACGGATAATTTTTCTGCCAAACTTAATGAGAAATGGACCATAATTACAAACCATAAACATAATTCCAGTGGCTTTGGGACAATTTCCAAAGTCCCTAAGCTAGCTAAATATGTTTCAAGCCCTTCGGCGAAGGGGAAAGAAGATCCAATCGCGGCTAAGAATATTCCGACATGACCCAAGATGAAGGCTACACCTCAGCCTATTTCCATTATGATGGCACAACCGAAATTATCTCCTCCTAGTTCAAGAGCTCAACGATGGTCTCACAGTCCTTCTCCACCATTAGAAGGAGAATATGTGCAGGAGAAACTTGGGTCATTTCCACCAGCTTTTTTTCAAAATCACTTCTCTACTCTGGATGAGGAGGACCCGAACTCTAATGATATGGAGGAGTTTCATTCATGAATTTCCTCTAATGGAATGTTTGAGGTCTAACATACCTCTCCTGGAAGTATTTTTTTAGGGTACTTTGTAGAAGTATGCTGGTATTGAAGTGCTTTGTCTCTAAGAAGTTAACATTTTTGGTTTTTTGCTTGCTTCGGCTTGTCGTTCTATTTGGCCAACCAATCATATATTTTGTATTGCTCATGATTTTGGATGTGGAAAATTTATCACCCTTTTGTCCCCACAGTGGCACAATTGTGTGGTTGACCATGGGTCTGACCCCATGCATAGGCTTGTCTAGATCCTTCTCAATATTGATAATCACTCTTTTGGGATTATTAATGTTTATGCCTCTAATTATGCTATGGAATGCTCTTTGCTTTGGCATTGGATTGTTGACTCATTGCCTATTGCTACTTGGCTGTTGTATGTGGATTTCAATATGGTTGAGATGGTGTATGATAAAAATGGCACTTTGCCATTAAGATGGGCAGCTGACAAATGAGAGGCATGGTTTTACATGTCTAATAAATTGGGTCTCTTTGATCCCAATATTGGTCACCGCCATTCTCATTCCCTTGGAAAACTTGGTGTAATGATAGGGCTAGATCTGATAGGATATTTAAGCACCTTGATCATGCCATTATCTCAGCTCAATCTTTCTTCTCTTTTGACAGCTCTTCACTCTCGATTAAGCCGTTAGTGGATGTGACATTGTCTCATTTTTCCATTTATTTTCACATTGAATGGGAGATAAGATAGCCTTGGGCCTACAAAATGTAGTTCTTTTTTAACACGTCTATGATTTGTCATCAGCCTACATTGGCTCACATTCGTAGAGTCTGGAACTTGGAGTGCAAGCCAACTCATAATACAGATTGGATTAATTGGTGGAATGATGCTATCAATCGCACGACAAGATTTTTGTGCATTTATGGGTGCTAGCTAGCCATTTTTTGCTAGTGATCTTATGAGGCTACCACAGCTGACCTGCACTCAACTACTGAGGCTCTAGCGGCTAGCCCTTTCTACCCATCATTGCAAGTCAAAGTGGTGGAATTAAGAAATAAAAAGCAAGTTGTAGAAAATTATGTTTCCAGAGGTGCGCAAATCAAAGCCATATTACACTGGTTAAAGATAAGCAACCGTGCTTCCAAGGAGTTTTTTATGGCCCTAGATGCCAGGCACTCATCTCATGACATCAAAAAATTAAAGAAGGATCCCAGGTGCTCTTTGAGCTACCTAAAATTCTCTAGGCCTTTGTTCGACAGTATGAACAATTTTTCACTGCTCAAGAATACATGCCAGAGCGACAACAAGCCCTTCAGGATTGTCTTGTTGTTGTGCCAAATTGGCTATCTTCAGCCCAAAAAACTTTTTGTGAGCAATTTTGTTGATGGTGTTTTCTGCACGGCAACAACTCAGACAGAATATGATATCCTATCTCTCTTGAAAGGTAAATCTCTATGGGAAAAGAGATAACCCCAAGGTCTCTAATGTCAGGTCTTGACAATGCAGTGAAACAACTCAGAAATAATGTGAAAATGCTGGTAATCAAAAAGGGACCTTACTACGAGCAAAGTTGGACTTTGAACTTATCAAATGTAAGCAATAGATTGATATTTTCTAGCTTGATACAAATCGGATAATAAAGAAACAACAAAAGATAAAAGGTTTCAGAAATAATTTTAAGACTACTTCTAACCCTAAGATTGAAAATGCAAAAGGATAAAATGCTTAAAATGGACCGATCTCTCATAAACTACTTTCTGCTTGACCAAGATGAATCTGTAATTCCATAGAAATAGTGCAATCTTCTAAGGTATTGAAAGATTTTCAAATCATAAACATTCATTCAGTTAACCTTACCGCAATTGAGATGAATAAACTTTCACAATTGAACTAAGCACAAATATAAGTCCAGGCTAACTTTGCATAGTAGCTAACATTTAGCTAACTGTGAAAAGTATGGACTAGAGATCGCTACAAACATTTCAACATAAAACCCTAAGCATTTATCAAACAACTTAACTATGAACTCATAAGCAATTTAAAAGATGGAAGATCAAGAATCATGCTAGATGAACTACACAAGATAGATACCAATACACAATATCTTCCTTATATTGAATCACCCCAAATTGCAACAATTCTAGTTCTGTATTACAATATTTGCTTGCCAATAAACCCTAACTTGATCTAATATCACTTGATCCACCTATCCTTCTATTTCTATCTTAAATCTCTCTATCTATCTCCCCATTGAATGAGGCAACATGCCTATTTTTATAGAGAATCTATAAGATAGATCGGCCCAAACTATAATTTACAATAAAACATGACCTACAAGAGGTCAGCCAAAAGACACTCGAACATATGAAATGTGCCATTGGCACCAATTTCATCTAAAACCGCCAATGCATCAAAATTTCGGCCCAATACATGCAAATTAATGGGAAGCACAAATATCAATGTGACTCTATATAGTCACTCCCCATCCTTGTCTTTAGTTTTATCTTCTTCAGCATGTATAGCCAACAGGACCCTATCCAGCTCAGCAACAGGTGGCACAGGAAAAACCCTAATCTTTCTCTCAAGAATTTTGATGTCTTCCCTTGCTTGCCTAACTATACCATCCCAATCGGTTTTGTTGGTCAAATATTTGTCAATGACTGCAATGTATGTTGCAGCATCATCCACTGATGTTCAGTAACTGACCCTTCGCTAACTGGAGAATACACATCTCTCCACCACCCTCTAAGCTGCTCCAAACCAAGATGCTTCGGAGAAAACTTCTTCCTTCCAGTCATGACCTCGAAGAATGAAATGCACCTCTCATGGACACCAATCAGAGTATCCTCAATCTGCTTTGCCTGTTTGTAAATCTTTTTTAAGGCCTTCTGCCTCATTTGCAAGATTTCATACCATTCCCAAGGTTCAGAAACCCTTGGAAAAGGAAGAATCTTGCACTGCACTAACTTGTCCTCGGTGAGCCCCATGACTGTTGTAGTCTTTTGCAGCAAGAGGTTGGTATCCACATTATCCTGTGCTAATGCAGCCTTTAACCAATCAACCAACCTTAGTGCATCCCCTCTGGTGGATAATATACTTTTGATGGCCTCATTTTCCTTAGCCTGGACACCTTGCAGCCAGGTAACCGTAGCATGTGAAGTACCTTTCATCTTTTCCAACTCAGAAATTGTCTCTTGGGGTAAGAATCCTGCAGCAAAAGAGGAGGAGCTAATAGCTTGCAAAGGTTTCATTAAATCCTACAAGTATTTCTTTAGTTTTTCATTCTCCTTCTCTAGCTCATGTTTGGTTTGCACTGCCTTCTTCAATCTCCCCACAATAACTGCATTGGAACCCTCATACTCTTCAATGTCTTGCTCAATAGTAGCAGGTCCCAAATCAATAGTCTGCACACTATAGTCCTGAGCAGTCACATCATCCCTATCTTTATTTGGAGTAGGGGTAGCAATATGGGCCACCTGATTACCTAACTTATCCCTCTCAATCTGAGATACAACCCTTGCCTTCTTTTTTTTTCTTTCTCCACATTAGCCATGAGGGCATCCCAATTAGGAGGGGCATCCTCCACTATTATCATTTTACTTGTTAATTCCTTCTCAAGCCAATCCGGAATGGAGGACCCAGTAGGCACTGTATTTGGTTTATCTTGTTCCTTCTCTACCTGGTCAACAGTTGCATCCTTTTCAGCAGTAGGACTTTTAGGGACCTCCACAGTTGGATTCCCTTCCTCCTGCACCTTCTCTTCCACGATTACATGCACTGGTGAAAGAGCCCTAGCCATTTCTTCCTCCTTTTGAGGAGACTTGTCCATTTGTTCCCTTGTAGGAGAGTCTGCATATACCACCAAGGGGGACTGCAATACCTTACCAATTTTTGCCTCTATTCTAAAGAGGTCTCCCTCTTGAAATACTTCCTCCTGAAAACCTTTAGGACTTCCATCTTTCTTTGGTTCCTCCTGTTGGTTACCAGCATCCTGGGAAATAAAAACACTCAAATGTTCAACAATAGGAATGCTGACTGAGACCTTCTCCATTGCTGCAGTGTCCTTCGAGGAAGGAGTCCTTGATCTCCTCATGTAAACCTAGGTCTTTTCCCCTGAACTTTCCACCTCTACCACCAGTGGTTCAATTTCCTTGTCAACCTTAGGAGCCTCTTCCCCTCTCTGTGACAATCTTATGATTCTTCTTTTCTTTTCCACTGGTGGAGCACTTTCGACTTCTCCTTCTTACAGGCCTCTCTCAACTTCCCTTTTAGAGGCATGTTTTCTCTTCTTGGCAACAGGCTTCCTTTGTTTGACCACCTCTACAACTTTTTCAGCTTGTGCCTCTCTTACTTGAATTCTAAAAGGAGATTCCACCTTCTCCTTACCCTTTTGTTCGGGCTCAATCGAAGCCTCAGAAGTAGAATGAGACTCTAAGTCTCCCATCAGCTCATAGGTGCATGGAACACCTTCACTTTCTAGCTCCAGCATCTTGTGTTTCAACCACATTTTGGTGTATTTAATCACTGGCGCCATAACCTGATCTAAGTCAGTCTTTTCCTCCTCCAACCAGTCAACTTCTCCCACTCGTTTGTACTTCACTACCTCATACACATGACCCTGGATCACATTTCCATCCTCCTCAATCCGGTCCAGGATGGCCTTTACATTATACAATCTTACCAAGTCCACTAGAAGTCTGGAGAACCTCTTCTTCCTTACCTCAAACTCGTCAGCAAGGTTAATCCAGTAATCCTCAATATGAGGCTTATGGCTATAATCTTTGTTGGCTTTCTTCTGAGCTCCGCCAATAACATCAAACCTTGATCTCTTGGAATGAAAAGAGAGCCCAAGAGTACCCATCTCCTCCTCCGAAGCATGAGCAGACTGAATGGAGGCACAAACTTCACCCATTCCTATCTTCAAAGGGAAATCATTCCCAAAACCTGTCTTGTGCATTTCTCCCTTTACTACATTGTCAAAGTCACAAATTTTCCTAGTGACTTCCAACAACACAACATGGTCAGTGATATCTAGGGAGTCTGTAAGGAGCCCTCTGAAAACCATCAACCTTGATATATGAGAAGGTTGGGAACTGAATAAACCAAGCTCCATACCTTCCTATCAATTCTTTTGCCTTGTCTGAAATTCTTACATGCTCTGCACCTTGGAGCAATCTAGTGATATACATTATGAAGGCATCGTTTGATCTCCTGTAGCTTCCACCAGTTAGGTGCAACTGTGGATACACTTCGTAGATAGCATCCTGCCTAAAGATACCTCTAGTGCTCAATCCCTTATACGGATGAAGTCTTGCCAATGAGTACACTAGGTAGGAAGTCATAGTAAAATTCTTGGTTTGCAAGACACTACATAACTGCTCATGAATCACAGCACTGATGGTACCTGCCCAGTGATAGTCAAATCCTTGCTCTATTCTAGCAATCACATGGAACATCCAAGTCTCAAATACACCTGCACTCTTTAATCCCACCAACCTACTGAGAAGAGTGATAGCATTATAATATTCTTTCTTGAATTTGAGCCTGGATAGTTGCTTAGGCAACTTGGGAAAATGTGACTTTGGCTTTTCTAACCAGGAGTTAATCACCTGTTCTGACTTGACCATGTTCTCTTCATAATATTTTCTAGCATCATTCATGCTAAAACCCACCACATGGGACCTACCAGGCATGTCAAAGGTTGCAACAATGGCCACAAGACTGAAACCAGCAAGGATCCTTCCCTGAGGGCCAACTATTCTCTGTGTTCCCCTATCATAATGTCTGGCACATTCCAATACCAATTCATAACACTATACTGTAGGAGGGAAACCTGCTACATGAGCCAATCCAGATTGTACCATCCCTTTTGCCAACAGAGTAGGGTTTGGTGCTGACATCTCGGCCTTAAATTCCTCGTAGTCCCACATTCCTACGTTTGTATTTGTGATCCCCAACCAAATTGAGGTCAACTTGCTCTCAGGAATTCTGCTCTTTATATCTAGCTTAACTTTTTCTGCATCCGAGATGGCAGAAGCCTCCCCACCAAGGTCGGTTGCCTTTCCTTTACCTCGACCGGCAACATTCTGTCCTGATCCAGCCTGCAAACACATAAAGGTAACATACAATTAGATCTATAAGAAGTAATAAGTATAGAAAGTTATTACTTCAAAGTTCAGGATTTTGCTCCCCTCGCGGATTCTGCACTGGGAAGGATTTTCGGGAAAATCCGGGCGAGGCGGATTCTAGCGAACCAATCATAAAAATACCCAAAACATCATTTAAATCACCAACTTAATCAAAGAAAATCATTAAAAATACTTAGCATAAGCTCCTCATATCAATCAAATATATTACCAAGAAACCCACAATCAATGACCATCAAATGTAGCATTTCCCCAAAACACTCGGAAGAATCCGTCAGAGATGGATTCTGGCGAAATAATCAACAGTTACAACTAATCTCAGGGAAAATGAAGGAGGACGGACTATTCGGGAAAATCCGAATGGAACGAATTTTGGTGAAACCCAGGTATAACAGTATCAAAGCTCAAAATTGGTAAAACGACCCAACTGCGGATCTCGGGAAAATTTGGATGGAACGGATTTTGGCGAAACCAAACGAAATCCGCTAAAAAGTAAGAAAAGAAAGAGGAGATAGAAAATTCGGGGAAATCCAGAGGAAGCAGAATTCCGTGAAGGCCTCAAAAACCCGAACTTGTCTACATCCTCGGTGCTTTTTCCAAATCAATTCAAACCATTCCTGATCCATGCCAGAACTCCGAAATCAACAAACCTAGGACCCTGAGAAATAAAACGCGAACTAAGGACACTCTTCACAAAGATTTGAAGAGGATTGGCCATGCCCTAGGTCAAAAACCCAAACGTCCACCATGAAAGCATAGACAACTTGCTGATATACCTAGACGGAAAGTATGAAACCACAGCAAGCCCATGCCTTAATAAAAAGAAACACCATATAAAGACGCACACGCCCAATCAATGAGAACGGAACAGTGCACCACATGAAAACCCAAAACGCCCAACAATGACGCGCATCCAGAGAAACCAAAAAACCTACAAAGGACTCCCCAAGAACCATGAAGAAAAGCGATTGAAATTAAGAGGGAACAGGGCGCATTTACATACCATGAAAGCGCAGAGGTTGTGATGAATGAAATTGATAAATGGCCGCTTGATGCAAACCGGATACAACCCATGCACTTCAAATGCAAACGTTCAGTCCAAATGGCCTCGAAACCCAAATATCAACAAACACAAGAACCTTAACACACAAGCAGAAATGATAGCAAATGCACCAACTCAAATGATCAATTAATTCGCAAAGAATCAATATATCAAAGCCCAAAATACCTCCGCACATATGCCATTAATGCGTTCGACAAGACAGTCACGGCCACAAAGAACTACGGGAATTCGACGTCACCAAGGATTTATGGGATTTGACACCCCCAGGGATTTCGGGGAAATCCGGGATGCGCGGAGTTCCCCGAAAGCAATGCAGAAGACCAATTTTGGACATTAGGAGGGAACCGGGAGAATGCGGCCCAAGCAGATTTTCCCGAAACAGTGAAAAAACCTGAAATAAAGCCAAAACTTCATATTTTCAATATAGCTCAAAAGGATGCTACTTCAATTGGAAAAATGGTCGTCAAAGCACAAACCTAAGCAAGCAAAACCTCCAGAAAAGGAGGGCCAACACACCAAAGAGCAAAAAAGAGGGTCCCCACCTTCAGTGGGGCATGTTTGCAAAAACTGCACAACAAATTGCTCATAGTTTAAGACCTGAAGGAAGTCATTTAGTCCATGGCTGATGACAAGGCCCCTGAGATTGATGGTTTCCCTTGTGAGTTTTACAAGGCCCTTTGGGAATATGTTGGACACGATTTGCGTAAGGTCTATCTTGAGGCTTTTCATTCCAAATCCTTGGGTAATATAATTAACAAAGTAAATATTAAATTCATACCTAAGCCTGGAGATCCTGAGGATATTTGTAACTGGTGGCCTATCACGCTCCTCAATGTCTCTTAAAAAATCATTGCCAAAGATTTGGCTTTGAAGATCCACCATCTTTTGCCTCAGATTGTGCACCCGAAGCAAACTAGTTTTATCAAGTCCATATTTATTCTGGATAATATCATTATTGTGTGGGAAGGTATGGAGTGAGCCAGAATTTTAGACCAGAAAGCTATTTTTCTCAAGATAGACTTTGCTAAAGCCTATGACCACATTGAGTGGCCTTTCACTCTAACCATGTTGAAATCCTTGGGGTTTGGGCCTAACTTCATTCAGGTTGTCCAAATTATTTTTTCAAACGCCTCTACTTGTATCTCTATTAATGGCCACCAGTCTCTTATCTTTGGTATTTTCTACTCCATTCGACAAGGATGCCCACTTGCTCCTTCTCGTTATGTGCTTGTTGTCGAAGGATTTAGCTATTTTTTGGCCATTGCAGTCTCTCAACGTTGTGTCAAAGGTATTACCCTACCTAACTCCCAAGCTCAACTTGTTAATGGCCATTTTGTTGATGATTCTTTCCTCACCCTTCTGGAGGAAGAAAACAATATTAAGGTGACCCTTGATTGTCTCAACATTTTTTTGTCTTGCATCTAGCTCTGATATTCAGTGTCATAAGACTTTATGCTAGAGGAAATCTATTATGCCCACTCCTCACTGGTTTCAACAGTTTGGCTGGAAATGGATTGGGCCAAGGGAAATCTTTCAATTTTTGGGCATTCCCTTCACCTTTCAGGCTTCTCCAATTGAGTTGTGGCAAGTTGTTCTTTCTAATATTGAGAAAAAGCTAGCCTATTAGATTACCAAGCCTCTCTCTCTGGTAGGGAAATTCCAAGTGTGCTTGAATATTTTGGCAGCTACTCATGTTTACTACTCCTCTTGTTGGGCCCCTTCAAAATTTGCCTATGCTAGGCTTGAAAAGCTACTTCAAGACTTTCTTTGGGCCTCTGTGGACTCCCATAGAGGGCTTCACCATGTTTCTTGGGAGTTCTGCTACCTTCCCAGAGATTCTAGAGGGCTTGGTCTTCTCTCCACTCAACGACAAGGGACTGCCTTATGTGTGAAATGGATAATTAGAGCCCTGATTGGAGATGAATCTTGGAAAATTCTCCTCGGGCATTGCATTCAATCTGAATTTCCTGTTCACAGACCTGTCTGGAAGGGGATTAGCTTTCAAACCCTTATGTTCATGAAGAAACTGGTTCAAATTATGGGTACTTTCATGGCCAAGAGAATTTGGAGAGCCTGGGAGGTGGTTAAGCCTTGGCTCCATTGGGCCGACTTTGGTTTTTGTGATGGGATTTCTCTCAATCAACATAATGTTTGGTGGTCACCTTTATTTGCTAGTAATCATCAACCTTTGGCCAACTCGCCTTGGCTTAAGGTGCTAAGGTTCCACAAGAAAGGCATTCAAACTTTGCAGCATGTGTTTCACAGACCCACAATACACATTATATCGTGGGAAGATTTTGTGTGCTTTACAGAATTCAAAACCAAGACTGTGGTACTTATGATGGTCTGGTGAATGGTATTTTTGAAAATAGTCTTTATAAGGTGGGAATTCATCGGTCCAAACCCTAGTGGAAGGACTGGAAGTGGTACCCAGACACCCCTTTCAGGAATTACAAGCCTAGGCTTGGTTATATGTGGATTTCACCGCAGTTTCTGATGATTGGCAGTCTTAACCAAAGATGGATTCTTCAATCCCCTACTCATGTATGGAAAAAAAGATTCTCTACCACTTGGTCTGCAAGTGTTGAGCCGAAACTCACCCACTTTTCTTGGTGTATTCTTTTCCAATGCTTTCCTGTGGGGTCTCAACTTGTTCACTTGGCGGTTCAAGACCGTCAGGGCCCTTTTTGTGGGCAAGCTAAGTCTTTTAAGCATCTCTTCTGGTTTTTTACCAGCCCTCAACATTTTTGGACTTGGATTCATGACGTCTTTCGACCTTTTAGACCGGAGCCCTTCTCCTGCCATATGGTTTTGCTGGGAGACTTGCCCAGACTTCCTGCTAAGTATACCCAACTTTGGAACACTTTCAGAGTGGAAATCATCTTCAGTATCTGGAAAGATAGAAATGCCTGCATATTTGCTAAAACCCAATGGATAAAAATATTTCTTTGTATTCTAAAGCTATTATCTGCTCTAATGTGCTTTTGCAGATTCAAGTTCAAGCAAACAAGGTTGCACTTGAGGTGGCTCACCTTCAGGTGATTTTGGGCCATTGGGGAAATGTCCTGTGTACTGTGGCTTGGGTGCTCGCTTCGCCTACTCCCTCCTGCAGTCAGTCGCCCTCTCGGGGCCGGCAAAGGAGTAGCTTTGCTCACCCCGACTCCCAACCTCCTCTTCATCATGGTTCTCACCTTCCTCAATGGTCTCGTTCTCCTCCTCCATAGGCTAGCTAGGATAGACCCTCTAGAGGAGTATCAGGGAGCAGAGGTGGCGGTTCCGGGTGGCCCTCTATTGATACTCCTACTTCTGGCTCTATTTGGCCAAACTCTGCTAAAAAAATTTCACGTCTGGCGCTTGCAATCTCGCCCTGACACGAAGATAAAGAAGATAAAGATAAAGGTGTTGACGATGGTTGGGGTCCTCCTCTTGACGTCACTCCAGACCCCACTGATGTATGGGGGAAAAACTTGGATGAAAAAGACCCTCTTGGCTCTACGGGTACTACTTTACCGCTTAATGACCTTTTTCTTTGTTTGTAATCTTAGATTTTTGGGCTAGGCCCATGTGACTGTGTTTTTTTTGTTTTTATGGGCATTGCCCATGTGACTCTCAAGGTGTGCCTTTCTACCACCCACCTTTATTTGTGAATATATATTTTAATCTTTATAAGTAATATAGATTAGTACCTATTCATCAATATATATATATATATAAGAGATATTTTAAAAAATACAACTATTTACATATATGAAAATAAATATACATAAACGATATCTTAAGTGATATTTGATAAATCATACACATAAGAAGTCTTTCTCAAAATAATATACATATAAATTATTGAACAATATAACAACACTATATATTAATCTATTATTAATACGCTAAATATGGTTTAAAAATAGTAAAAAATATTCAATGATTTGTCTGGAGGAACCTTGTCCATATTACTTTTCATAATATAACTTTCTGAAATGTAAAAAAGTAAGAAACTTTTGTACATGTCTTATGAATTTTTTCTGCCATGTCTTGCATTTTTATAATCTCTCCTTCAACTACCATAGTACAAAAGGCTGCATCTTGAAGAATCTTGTGGGAGTGTTCTGAAATAGATTTTATTAGTTTTTCAATTAGGTTTCTACAAATTTATTTGAGTCAACAAAATCTTATGACGATATTGACCTGATTATTGATTTCTCAGACTCATTTGATTGAACATTTAAATTTTCCATGATCTAGAAAGGAAAACATTATAATTAATATTCAAAACAAAGATAACAATTTTCCACAATCCATATAGTTAATTGCAAAATATTTTTGGATGCAAAAATTAACACAATTGAATCCAAAAATCTTTTGCATTTAATATTCTTTTTTTTTTTAAATAACAAAATTTATCTCAGATCTATCAAGTTGGTTTAGAGTAGGTTTTATAATTTTTTTTTTAAAATTAATTATATAGATATTTATGGTTCTCATTCATGCATTGCAGAGCCATCACCATCACCATGAATGCAATAAAGAAAAAATATTGAATTAAATAAAATAATAATAGCTCGATCTAAAAACAACCAATTAACCATACAACTTATGATAGATTTAATAAATTTATATCTTGTAGTATAATCCATAAACAATCTCAAATACCAAGGTGTCTAAGATAGTGCTAAGAGTTCTAGTCTAATTATGTAGTTGCCAGCGAAATATTCTAGGTTCGTGTAGGAAGAAGGCCTTGGTAATAATAATAATAGTAAATGAAAAGAGTTGTTGACAGGAAATAAAAGAAGCAGATTCAATTCAAAGAGTTTGAGCTTAAACAACTCATTAAGAGTCCTCAAAACCAAAATCTAGATGTGCTATGAAAAATTCTAGAGAAGAGCAAATGAAAACTGTAATTGATAAAGCTATAGAAGAAACTTAAGCATAATAACTATTTCAAATATTACCACAAAGGTAGAAAGAACTTAGTTTCTAAAATGATATTGCAGAAATGCTAAAATAGATATCTTTGGTCAGATAGGATGCATGTGTTAGAAAGGTGAGCAGATTGCATAAATTACACCATTGTTGAACAACAATAACAGATTGCACAAAATACACTATTGTTGAACAACAATAAAATCAATAATAGAAAATAATATTATGTTTCCTCGAGATCTTTACAATGTGCATTGCAAATTCTTAAAAAGCATTGCATTCTCGTGAATTACATTCCCCTGAATAACCACCCAAAGTCCCTTATGGTAATAACTTCCCAAAACTAACTATTAATTTATTTATAACTAAAAACTAACCTAATAGATAATTTATTAATGATTAGCCAACCTTGCATCAATATCAACCCAAACTGCTTTGTCTAGGAAAATGTCTTGAGCATCAACCCAAACTCCTCATGTCTAGGTAAATGTTTGGATTACCAACTTTGCACCAACATCGATCCAAACTCCTCATGTCTAGATAAATTTTGTGATTGTCTAACGTTTCCTTGTGAATCGAGACACGCTCTATTATTCACAATAAAATCACCAACCAACTGTGAATCGAGGCTCACTCCATTATCCACAGTAACGCTCATGAATCGAGACTTACTTATCCACAAATACACATCTGCAAAATTATGGATCGAGACACACTCAATTTATATCCATAAATGGTTTGTGGATTCAATTATCCACATACCAACAACACAACTCACCATGTTTTTGGATTCTATTATCTACAAACCAATAAATCATTGCATGCCCCATCTTTCTCCTGAAAAGAATAGAAATGAAACAAATGCTTCCCATGCAAGATATCATCCCTAAGCGAGAAGCTAACTTGGGATGATAGATGTCCTCTTGCCTCCATTTCCTCCAGCCTCCAATTTGACCTTATTAATCTTTAACCATTTGATGTCTCATTAGACTCTCCTATAGAACAACCATTTTAATTTGAAATGTGCTTCTTAAATATTATTGTGGGCCTCCCAATTGGATAACAGAATCATGAAGTTCATTTCTAAAATATCAATGCAATAAACAATCCCTTTGCAAACATTCTCAATCTAATTCTTAATTTTATGAATGACTACACTCTTTTATCCTATGAATATATAGTGCAACACTCTTCTGTACATTGATATAGAAATACAATGCATGAAAACAAGCATGATTCCTTCTCAAAACTGTGCCCTTTACATTCCTTTTGAACTAAAACAATTCACAGTTTATTTCATGCCTCTAAAAATGCAGATTTCAATGGTCAAAAAATACATAAGTCCAACAAAATGGTGGTAGCCAACAAATCCAATTTATATGCTTCCTGTGTAGCCTCCTTCATAGTCCATCGTCATTTTTGCTTTGATACCACTATTAGAAAGGTGAGTAGATTGCACAAATTACACCATTGTTGAACAACAATAAAAAATTGCACAAATTACACCATTATTGAATAGCAATAAAAGAAAATAATATTATATTTCCTCTGGATCTTTACAATGTGCATTGCAAATGCTTAAAAAGCATTGCATTCCCTACATTCCCGTGAATAACCACCCAAATTCCCTTACGGGAATAAATTCCCAGAATTAACTATTAATATATTTATGACTAAAAACTAACCTAATAGCTAATTTATTATATGTAAACTTCAATTATTTCCTAACAACCCCTAAATTTTACATAATACAAAACAAAGAAAAATAAAAAATGTAAACCTTAAATTCCTACATGCATAGACTTTGGATCAAATTGATCTAGGAACAAATGCAAAAAATAATTATAAGGAAACATCCAAGGACCCATACAACACCAACTAGCCAGAAAAATCACTTAGGAAATTAAGGAATCTTGGGGTATGTCAAAGCTATTATTTTGGATAATTTATTGTATAAGCTTATCTCACTTGAATCATATGTATAATATTTTTGAATATTAGCAGGTCTAGACCCTACTTCCTTAAAAAAAAAATATTGCATTTTATAGAGTGTCATTGTTTTAAAGGGGAGATCTTAATGTTTTTAAGGGGTGTAGGTTCAAGCCTACTCCTATTATTATTCGAATCTTTAGATAAATGTGTTGAGATACTGGGGGACCCTTATGGTAGTATTTCGCGCACATTTCAACTCTACCAATAGATACTCAAAAACATTGCTCCTGGAAAATCACATGTTCAACTATCTTTAGATAGAAATGGAGCTAAATTTTGAACATGTTACAAACCTCAACTATAATATAAGACATATTCAAGACTAATCACCCAATTTAAACAATCCTAGGTTCTGAATAATTGATCAATGAACTTGTTATCTATCACATATATCTTATTCCCAAAGGTCAATGGCATCGATCACATGATTCATAGTCCACAATAATTAATATGGCATGGATTGATTTTGCAATATTTTCAATAATTGTATGGATTCTATAATTGCACTCATCAAATGCAATTTCTCTCTAGCAATTTGGACAGATTTAATTTGATTGGTTCTATTATATTCAAACCCAAAGAGGTCGATACTTCACCTGGCATAAATATCAGCTAAGAATGCTTCATCTTTCAAGATATTTTGGATAATTCACTAATGTCATAACAATGATTTACATGTTGGAAATGATTGTTCTAGACTTGGATAATTAATTATTGGACAATAAATGTATTCATTTCTCATTGTAATTTTGATGATGCTTTTACTTGTTTTCAACAACTTTTGTGATCAAAATTTTACAGACTCTAGAAGGCATCATATGTGACTCTCCTTATGAAATTAAAACTCATAAACATCAAGTAATAATAGTTCATAATACTCAGCCACTGTAATAATAGAAGTAATGTGACCTACTTGAATTGTCAATAACTTGGGTTATATTGCATCTTATCTATTAATAGAACTTAATGGCATCTTAACAAGGTGATAAAAGACAAAATTCATTTGCATTAGGAATGAAAGGAGTTCCCTATGGAAGAAAAGTATTCCAAGTGGGACAATTCTTTTGATGAAGAGCTTCTATAACAACTTTATGCAAGAAAGACAAAAAAATATTGAATTAAGGAAAGAGCTAAAACTTTTGAGAAAGCATACCAAATATGAGCAATTAGATGCAATGTACTACAAATGTATTGAATACCTAAATATTTTTCTCTAAAAGTACAATTATATACAATATAATAGTATAGACATTGTAGTCTATTAGCCAATTATCATGGTTATTCTAGCTAATAAAAATCTTTTGGTAGACCATACAATACACCAAGCTATCAATTTGAGTTTTCACATATGCATACTTAATTGTTGTCATAATTTTTGTGTCATAAGAAAAATAACCTTCTCATATAGCATAGTATTTAAACACTGCAAGTTTAATGATAATTATTCCATTCAAGCCACACTAATGATGTATTTTTGATGGAGACTATGTTTATGAAGAGCATGTTTAACATGCAAAAAATAAATAAATAGATATGACACAAGTTTGGTGGTTCAATATGATATCACAACCCAAACATATAATGAAATTTCATAGTACTACAATGCAACTTAAATTCTAAAAGAGATGTATTAACTTTGTCTCGTATGTAGTGTTGGTAGGATTGTGCAATTAGTTGAAAGCGAGTGCCTTACGCCCAGTTGTGGGAAAATATTTTCACATTGGATAGAAATTTAATGGTTTCTTTTTTATTTGCAAAAAATTGAGCATAAATAATATATGTTTCAAGGATTAGTACATAATAGTGAAATTGGATAAAGTTTTCAAAATTCATAAAATAATATTGCATCCAACATTTTGGATTACATTTTCTCTATCTCGACAAGAAAATATGTTGACTCAATATATCAAACCATTCAAAATCTAGACCATTTCAAAGAACACCCACATGTGATTGAGTATTTGTTTTCCCACCTACACAAAGTCTTAACTAAAACTACGTAGTCTGGAAATGAACAATTAATAATTTGTTCAAACTATGCCTTTCACAACTTAAAGAAATCTGAAATCGAGAAAATGTTTCAAAATGTCAACGAAGCAGTGGCTTAATTTTAAACATCTAAAAAAACAAGAATTCATAATGTTTTGATTTCCTATAATATATACAAGAGCATAAATGAAACATTGACTGAACTATTTTACATGTATTGTGCTAATAAAGGTGACCATTGAAGGTATCAAATATTACAAACAAAATAGAAACAAGTGATGATCTGCAGACCATCTATCGAATGGAGAGAAGCAACAATGAACATAATATTGTATTGATCAAAAGGAAGCAGGAAAATATATAACATGGAATAACAAAACTAACTACCTAATCGGACAAACTATCCGCTAACTAAACATATAACTGCCATTAGATTATGGTATGTTTATTATTCTAAATTTTTCCCCCATAATAAATATACAAAAAAAAAGTAAATGTTCATTAGTTATCCCAATTCTCCTCCATAATGAATATTGGGAAGAACACCAAGTGAATGTTGAAGATTTTGAAAATGATCACAAGCAAGGGGCTTTGTGAATATATCGACAATTTGGGCTGCAATGGGGAAATACACAAGTTCAACTATTCCTTGTTGGACCAACTCATAAATGGTGTGGCAGTGGATGTCAATATGCTTAGTCCTACCATGGAGCACCAGATTTTTAATCATTTGAATAGTACTTTGATTGTCACAATAAAGCATTGTGGGATCATCCGGAAGATACTGAAGATCCTATAACATCCTCCTCAACCAAACAACCTAAAAAGCAGCAGAAGTAGTAGCCTTGTATTCAACCTTTGTAGTGGAAAGAGATATATTAGGTTGTTTTTTAAAGGACCAATAAATTACAGCAGAACCAAGAATAAATGTATAACCAGAGGTAGACTTGCGATCATCTATGGAACTTTCCCAGTCATAATAAATATAGCCAACTAACATACTCTCCTTGGACTACTGAAAAAGAGATACCATAATGCATTGTTCCTCTAAGATATCTGAGAATATATTTAGTTGCCTCCAATGTGTCTCCTTAGGTGTGGACACAAAACTAGAGACCAAACTTACTACATATGTAATATCTGGTTTGGTAGTGGTCAAATAGATCAAAACTTCCAACTAACTGTCTATAAAGAGTGAGATTTACAGAAGGGGAATCATTCAAATTAGACAACTTAACACCAACCTCCGTAGGTGTGTCCATAGGATTGTAATCCTTCATATGAAACTGCTAAAGAATATTTGTAACATACTTCTTTTGAGATAAAAATATACCATCTTTATGCTACCAAACTTCAAGACCAAGAAAATAATGCATTTTTCCTAGATCAGTCATCTCAAATTTTGAAACCATAGTTGCTCTAAATTCAGGAAACAAAGATGAAGTATTCCCAATGTATATGAGATCATCCACATAAAGAACAACAAGCCTGTTTGAGACCATATAAAGCTTTCTTCAACCTGTAAACAAGATATTCTTTGGAACAAAATTCAAAACCCTGAGGTTGAGATACATACACTTCCTCATCAATATAATCATTCAAAAAAGAACTTTTAACATCCATTTGATAAAAATTCCATCCATTGTGATCAGCTAAGGACAAGACTAATCTAACAATATCCATCCTGGCTACAAGAGAAAAAGTTTCAGTATAGTCAATACCTTCATTTTGATAGTATCTTTTAGCAACCAATCTAGCCTTATATTTATCAATTGTCCCATCAGATTTATATTTAGTTGTATAAATCCACTTTGTACCAATGACGTCCTTACTAGGGGGCAATTCAACCAACTCCCAAGTGTCATTTCAGTCAATGGACGCCATTTCAATTTTCATAGAAGCAACCCACTCTTCCTTTGCACTAGCTTCTATAAAATTTGTTGGTTCATCATTATACATAACATGAGTCATGAGATAATAATTAACTTGTATATGAAATCTTGTAGTCATTTGATCAAAATTAGTATCTAACATGAGTGATGGGGGATGATTTTTATTAGTTCTTCATTAGTATTTTTGATACTTCCTACTCTCCGGAGTGGAGAATGAAGTTTATGCATTATCAATGACTTTTGATTCACCAAACACATGTACATGAGACTCCTCTTCACCTACATCATTCATAGAAGGATTAGTATTCTTCAAATCAATCTCAATATTCTGAACCTTTTCATTAAGAATATAGTGTGAGCTTTCATCAAAAATGACATCTCTACTTATGATTAACTTCTTAGCAACAGGATCATATAATTTGTAAGCTTTATTTTTAGAAACATAACCAATAAAAATACATTTGATACTTTTTTCATCCAATTTTGTCCTTTTTTTTCTTTAGGAATATGCACATAAGCAACACAACCAAAAAAATTTAGATGAGCAACACATGGCGTAAAACCAAACCAATCTTATTCGGGAGTCATTCCATGAATTTTTTTTGTGGGACTTATAGTCAACAAATAAACTGCAGTAGTGATTGCCTCTACCCAAATTTTTTTATCTAGTTTCTTTTCTTTCATCATGCTTCTCGCCAAATTGGCTATAGTTCTATTTGTTCTTTCAACAACTCCATTTTGTTGAGGAGTGTAGGAGGTGGTGAATTATCTTTGAATCCCATATTCTCTATAGAAATCAAAAAATACATTGGACCTATACTCTCCCCCATTATCTGATCTGATGACCTTATAAATTCACCACTTTGTTTTTCAACTAGTTGTTTAAACTCAATGAACTTATCAAAAACTTCTGATTTATTCGCCAAGCAAAAAATCCATATTTTACGATAAAAATCATCTATGAAGGTGAGAAAATACTTAGATTTATTTAGTGAGATAGTTTCCATAGGACCACATAAATCAGTATGAATGACTTCAAGTGGTTTTCTTTCCCTTCTTGACAAACCAATCAAAAAAATATTTCTATTTTGTTTTCCAAACAAACATTCTTCTCATATGTCTTGTGTATTCTTAAGAAATGGAAATCCTTCAACCATATGTTTCTTTTTAAGCAAAAGTAAACCACCAAAACTGAGATTTCCATACCTTTTATGCCACAACTGACTATCATGCACCTCTATAGTACTCATAACCTGCTTGCTTGAAGAAAAATGGAGGAAACATACGATCACATGTCATACGTGCTCATGCAACCACTACATAGTTTTGTGACTTATCCTTAATAACACATTTATTTTTATCAAATACAACTTGATAATTTTGTTCAAGCATCTAACCAACTAATAAAAAATTGTTTTTTAGATAAGGTACTAGCAAAGTATTAGAAATATACTTAACTTTTCCATTTTCATTTGCTACTTCAATTGTTCCCTTTCCTTTAGTCCCATGTGATTGATTGTCCCCCAAAACAACACTACTATTATTCTTTTCATCCAAATTAACAAATAAATTTTCATTAGATTTCATGTGAGAGGAACAACCAGAATCAATATACCATAAAATTTCTTCATTAGAGCTTGTATTCAAACATGAAAGAAACAAATTTTGTTTATCTTCTACAGTACTATGAGCAGATTTCTTGTGACAACATTCAGACTCATAATGGCCAAATTTGTTACAATGAAAATATTGAGCATGTCTTTTATCTCTACCACTATCTCTACTTTTACCTCTAAAATTGGTACTTTTCTTCTTGAAAAACTAGAACCTTGTCCACAGTCATAGCCCCTGTCCCAGTAGTTATTACTAGACTCACCTCTATACTTAGTTTTGGAATGATACTCATTTCCCTTTAAAAACTTATCTTTTTCCTCCTCTTATGGTTGCCTTAGATTTCTTGTTCTAAAGGTTCTTCACTACTTTTCATTCTTTCTTCTATTGTTAATAAGATACCACTTAATTCATCAATTTCCATGGATGCAAGATCTTTTGAAATTTCAATTGTAGAAACAACACTATCAAATTTGGAAGGCAAACTTCTTAAAATTTTCTCAATCACATGTTGATTACGTACATAATCTCCTAAAATTCTCATATGGTTTATCATCCCTTCAACTTTAGTAAGAAATTCAATAAAAGATTCCTTTGATTCATCTTTAATGTTTGTAGTTTTGTTGTGTGAGCAGCTTGATATGCATTTACAAGAATATTCCAAGCTTGTTTTGAACGAGTAACACCACAGATCCTAGGATAAATTGATTGACTTATTGCACCTTGAATTAAAAATAAAGCTTCATTATCTTTTTGTTCATTTTTTTGTAATGATTCTTTTTGTTGATTAGTTAGTGCATCAACCTCTTCATGTACTTCATACCCTCGAGTAACAATATTCCACAAGCCTTTAGATTTCAACAAAGTTTACATTCGTGTACTCCAATAATCAAAATTTGCCTCATCAAAAAATGGAATTAACAGTCTTGATGAACCCGCAATATTAGCCATTTCAACAAATTATCTTTGCAATTTAATCTCCCTATCAATCTCAAAAATATGATAATCTTGTTGCAGAAAATTCCAAAACATAGAATTTTAAAATACCATTTCTAACTGACTGTGCAATATCCCTTTTTCAAAATTGTTGCTGGTAAAAACTGAAAACTTTACTCAATAAAATAGAATTAACAAAACCTGGCCCAACTTAAAAAAATGCATTTAATTGAGTCTCCAACAATCTCCAAATCTATGCAACAATGTAGAAATTTCCTTGCAGCAATCCTCACTTCTGGCCTTGGTTTTCTCTGCAACAACTCTCTTCTTCTTCTCTTCACACTCTTTCCTAAGATTTCAAATCTCCTGCAACCAACCTAGGCTCTAATACCAATTGAAGGTATCAAATATTACAAACAAAATAGAAACAAGTAATGATTTGCAGATCATCTATCGAATGGAGAGAAGCAACAACAAACATACTATATTGTATTGATCAAAAGGAAGCAAGAAAATATATAACATGGAATAAAAAAACTAACTACCTAATCAGACAAACTATCCACTAACTAAACATATAACTGTCATTAGATTACAGTATGTTTATTATTCTAACAACCATGAGATGGTGATAGCTATGATTTTGTTGTTGTCTCCTCTAGACTTCTCCACAAACATGAATGATTGATGAAAAAATAGATGGTAGCACTCAACAAATTTCTTTTGCATGTATAGTTAAACTAATTCTCGTACTTATCCAAACAAGTATTCACATTTGCTTTATTGATCAATGAAACCTCCTGTAGTCCCATTCAACAGTTATGATTTTTATTCAGGTCGAGATTTAATCTTATGTTTTTTAATGTACATGCATTCACTAATCCCTATATGCCATTGTAGATGCCTTCTCGATGTAATAAAAAATTATGGTGAAAAACATCACTACAACAAAAAAACAACAATAAGGCTATTATCGAACAACAAGGTTGTTACTAAACATCAACAATGTAGTCACAAGCATAGAATGGAAGAAATAAATTCTTGCCAAAAGTAAACTTACAACCAACTTAATAATAAATTACACAAAGCATAAAATAGAACAATAAATATCAACCCCTGATAGAAAAACCCAACAAAGCATCCATCGGAGACCAAAGATAGAGCTTTATAGCCATTTGAAACCACCGTTACATTGTGGAATATGATTGGAAATGTGCAGAAGCCACGTCCCTAGGCAAAGCAACAAACTCTCTTCACTTACTTTGTTAACCACATGTAATGTTAGGAATTAGGTGTTGTACACCTTGCATAATGTTATAATGTATTTCTTTATTTATTATGTGTGTGGTTCACTTGGGAGACCTAGGAGTACATGCATCACATGGGTCTAGCATTCTTGGGGGCCACTTTAATATTGTATATGTAACATTGAGACACAAGTTATGAGTTGTAAAATATATTTATTTAATATTGGGGAAAGTAATTTAAATGAAGTACCCAATATTAAATGTGGGGACATGGTTTTGTAATCTCATAGTTTTATAGGTAAAAATACAAAGTTGTGTCACACTTTCAACCAACTAAATAGTTCCGAGTAGAACATTTTCGGTCAAAAACGTTTTGACCGAATAAGTTTTGACCAAAACCATGTGGCCTGTACGTGGCACACAGAATTTCAGTCAAAACCAAAAAAATAAAAAATCGCTTTACCACTTTGAAATTGGCTTATTTTATATGCACGGTTTCGGTAGAAAGGGTTTCAGCTGAAACCCTTTCTACAGAAACTATCTATGTGGCATCCTAGTTGGCAGCCAACTCAACTTTTTTCAGAGTTTTTTGAAACATTCAACTTCAACAAAGTATTTCTTCTGTCAGAATAATTTTTCTACAAAATTAAAAATACCCTTTTGTAGAGCTCGGAGTGGTGAATCCAAATATGTATTTTTTTTAATATTTTGATTAGTTTAAATATATTTTATTTTTAAAATAATGCAAGTAGGTTGTTAAATTTAAAAGAGAGGTTGGTTAGAAATTTTTTTTAAATAGTAAAAAAACATATTAATTTTAAAATATATATATATATATGGTGCACTAGAGGAGAGAGTCCTCTTCAAAAGGGTATAGTTTTTTTTTTTGAAAATGATTAAAAAAATAGACAATAGTTGACGTCCAATGAAAACTGTCAAATTCTGACAAGTTTGACTTTAAAACGTTATTACGAAAAAACATACATCAAAATTTGATTTTTTTTCCATGCACTAGATATCAAAGTTACCTATTTGGAAAAAAATAAATAGGGAAAAATAAGTTTTTTTTCAATTTGTTTATTGATGTCTAGTGAACGTTACTTTTTTTCTAAAATTTTTAGCATTCCAAAATTTGTTCTTAAATTGATAAAAAAAATAATGAAAACAATTTTTTTTAAAATCTGAAAAATTACATGAATAAACTTCATCAAAAGTTCTACATTTCATTAGTTTACATCATTTTGAAATTCAAAACATAAAGACCACTTTTATATGGTCGAAGTTCAGATTTTTTGTTGTTGTTGACTGATTCCTTTATAAAGTGTGACACAAGTTTGTGCTTTTACCTTTATGTAATACCACTTAGTGGTTTTGTGGGAGCTTGTTCTATAAAATCAACCATATGGGTAGTTGTTTAAAGCTTTTTAGTTGTCAGGTTAGCTCTTGCTAGCATTTATGAGGTTTGAAGCATGGCATGGGATGTGTGGTTACATTCTTGTTCACATGGAGTGCTTATAGAGGGTTTGATGCTTCAATGGCGTTCATAGAGAGCTCTGAAGATGTATTGTAATATTTATTGTTGAATAATACATGAGTGATGGATGCTTTTGGAGGTTGGATTTTTTTCTTGAGGGTTTTCCCAAGGTATATCTTGTGTCATCTTTTGATGGGTATGTTGTCTATTCTCTTGCATATGGATTATGAGTACTTATCTACATAGATTTCTATTTTAGGTTATGTGGAAACTATCATTAGATGGCTACAAGTTTTCTTTTATTTGGTATCAAAGCCATGGTTGCAGTTGGATAACCCAAATTTGAGCAAATCTTGTTTGAGTTTGAATCTATGGTTTTGCATGAGAGAATGAAATACATGGCAAGATGTGAGGGTTTTGCAGGTTTTTTATTGCAAATCTAAGGGTTTTGGGTTTGCTATTATGATGGGTTTTTCTCAAATTTCGGGTGTGAAAAATGTTGGGTCAAAAGGGTTTCTTGGTTGTGCATTCAAATGAGGGTTTTTTGGGGGAAATGTTGCAAATGACCTCCTAAGACAAAATAGACCTCATGGTTGGATTCAGGTTGGTCGAGAGACGAAAATTGATATAAAATTCGGCCTATTTTGGCCACTATGAAAAAAAAATAAAAATTGCCCTCCTTGCCCCTGTCGTATGGTCATATGACCATCAATACATCTCTAGAGAAAAATTATTTTAAAAAAATCTCATTAGTTTTAAAGAAAATATTTTCCTACAAAATATTAAATAAAAAAAATTGTATCGGCCCTGTGAAAAAGTTATTTGAAAAAAAAAATATTAAAAAGAATATGCAACCCCTCGCCTATGCGTACCTTGCTTTGGCAAGTTTTCTGACCGCAGGGGTTGGCGTACAAGCTACGACCCGACTATGCCCCTATCGGTCGATAGTCCTTGCCACCGATGAGCCAGCCCCACCCCATACGGGGGTTTAAATAAATAATAAACCACCTTAAACATTTTAATGACACTTTAATTAAATGTAATTAAAATCCACTTAAAGTTCTAAATACCCACCAATATTTTTAAATTAAAAATATTTAACCCGGTTTAATATTTCATCGGGTCCACCACCAGAGGGCATCACCCAAGTGCCATTGGTCAACTACCGTCGTTGGCGGGCCACAGGTGGCTCTGCCCAAGGACCACCAGTGGCTCCACTTGAGGACCACTAGTTGCTTATGTATAAGCCAAATTGGGAAACTTATCTTCAAAAAAACATAACTTTTGTTCAGATGGTTGATTTTTCAACTTCTTGTAGTCGACGAATAGCTCTCTCTAAGAACTACACTATGGTATAGGTTTTATTTCATGGTTTTACTATTTTGACCTATTTTTGGAGCCTAAAATCTATATGTTCTCGATTACACTATTTTGAGCATAACTTTTACATAAAAAATCAGTTTTTCGATTTCAAATAGGTGTTGGAGAGAATGTTCTATGTACTGTATAGTGGTGTTGATAGTTTCTCAATTTGGTGAGCATAGAGAGTTGTGTACTTTTTTGAACACTTGTGGGTGCCTAGGATTCGAGGTGTGATTGTGTGAGAATCTAGATGAGTCAAGAGGTGAAACCTTGAGGGAGTACATTTATTTATGGTTTTTTCATGATGGTACAATTGATTATCATTTTGGTCCTTCCTAATATAGGTTTACATTTTTTTTTAGAGTTGGAATTTGATGGTGACATGTACACAGGTTATCTTTGATTTTGAGGACATGGGTTGACATGGTTTGAGACTTGGAGTATTGTGTGGGTGATAGTTGGGTGCATGTATAATGTTGGTGTTAGTTATGGTGTCATAATTATGCAGGTACACTTTTGCATTAGTACGACATAATTAGGTTTGTGGTGTTTTGGTTTGGTGTTAGGAGGTTGTTTCTTATCTCCTATATGCTTATTTGGTTCCTTGACTATAGTACTTGAGTGTGGACATGTTTGGAAAATAAGATTTGAGGTTGATTTTGTGTTTGAGTCATTTGATCTATAAGATTATTCTCTTTGATATCTTGATTTACAGTTTACTGATGTGATGATGAGTTTGCATGTTTCAATGATTGGATCTATGATTTATGTGGGTTGTGGATTAGCTACCCATTTACTTGAAGTGGGATGACTCGATTGTGGACTATCAATATCCACCAGATTTGATTCATTGTTGTTGTAGACTTTGTTAGTTGGCCTTGTTTGTGGCCATTTGTACATTGGTATGTGTGCTTTGAGATGATTGGATGGAGGATGTTTATAGTACCTGTATAGTTGATTATGGGACTTGTAGAATGTGGTTTATCATGATGTCATGAATAGCTTGGTTACACTTTTTAGTGGGAGATTTTGACAGTGTTGAATTGGCGACGTTGGATATATTCCTAATGGTTTGTTGGTGGTTGTATCTTCTTGGATTGGATATCTTGGTTTCACTTGATGTTACTAAAATTTCAGTTGTGTGTGTAGACTTGGATGATATTCATGGAGGATATGGTTGTCACAATTCCATGTGTAGCTCAGTATCACGGTTCAATGGGAGTTGTTGGCAGTGATGTGGATTCACCATTTGATGGTGGATGATCTTATGTAGTGTTTTTTGGTGTCATGGATGGACTCTTCAATTTTGTCTCTATGTGGTGAGGGTTCTTTGTCATCTTGGGTTTCATTCATAGGAGGTGGCTATTTTCATGTTGTTTCTTAGTTTAGAGTGTTTTGATATCATGTCATGGTATACTCTTGTTTGTGCACATTGGAGTTTGGCATGGTACTTGTTCTCTTGAGACCAGGATGTATGCATTGTTGTATGTAATCTCCTAGGAGGAGATGGTTAGATCATGTTGTTTTGTTTGTGTTCCTCATTCATGATTAGAGCTTTGAAATTGATCTTGTGTGGTTCTCTTTGTATTGAGTACATGATTATTTTCTTGATTAATTCATGATGATGTTATGTTGCATTTGGAGTTTTGCATGTATTGATCCATTACAAGTGCTAATGGATACTTCGATACTTGGGTGAGACTAGATTTCTCTCATGGTTAGAGACATGTATTGAGATGGTTACTCTTGATGAGATTTCAGCAAGAAGTATTAGGATCCTACACCTTGGTTGAATGTGAGTTCAACATGGACCTATGAGGAGAGTGTTCTTGGATGAGTCATGATGACTTGCATATCTTGGAGTATCATTCTCATTCCCCACTCTTGGTCTTCTTAGTGGTTTACTTGAGAGGTCTTTCCCATTATTTATTTCAGGTGCATTATGAGTTATGCTTTGTCTTCTCATGTATATGGATCTTGAGCTGTGGATATTTGGTTTTGGAGGGTTCATTTGAGGAGTGTTGGCATGTTTATCTCCTTATGCATTGCGATTACATTAATTGATGTTGACTTTAGGAGATGGTTTATGGGTTGATTTCCTTATATGGGAATGGATATTAATTTTGATCTTCTTGGTTTAAGAGGCTTGCATCCATGTTAGCTACATAATGCATATGTTATGTTTGATCTTGATGATTGAATGATTGGGTGTTATATGGATTTTCTTTTGGGGTATTATGGAGGAGATCATACTTGAAATAATTGGTATTTAGAGGTGTATTTGGAAGGTATTTCTAAAGGTTTATGATCTGCAGTGTTTCTCTTTTGGTCTTGGTTATCTTCCCGGATGCTTGGTTTCACATCACATTGGTTTTGAGGTTTGGTTGGAGCTATTGTGATCACTAGATTGTGGTCATGTGTTTTCACTTATGTTCTTGGGTGATGGCATGGAGATTCCTTTATCTCTTTCCTTTGTTGGATCTGGAGACCATGGGAGAGCTATGGATACTTGTGGTGAGATTTTTTTTTATAGGTTACTGGTTTATAGGTTTTTCATATAGTTGTGGATATTCATTGGTACTACATGATGTTGTTCACAGTTAGCCAAATCCACCAAAAAATAAAGGAAGGACCAATATTATTCCAAGTAGCTAGAACAAAATAATTTGAAGTAAGAGGGTGACCCAAGCTACTCCAAAAATCAACCATTGAGGCAATATGGACATGATGTCTTTTCGAGAGTCTCCAACAAAGATTCCAAAGCTCCTTAGATAATGAGAATTGAAAGAAAAGATGATTAATGCACTCCTCATTATTACCACAAAGAATACACATAGAACGCCCTTGGAATATTCTCCTTTGAATATTATCTTAGGTAAGATATTTATTATGAACCAAAAGCTAAAGAAACAACTTACATTTAAACCATCCAAATCGGATACAAATCCTCTTCCACCAAGGAGACTCGACTTCTCTGCTTCTCTTTGAATCAAGATTTTGATACCTAGGAGGAAATTTGTATATACACCATTTGAACCATTTCCCAAGCAAGAAAATTAGAATCCTCTGAAGAGCAATAGGGTCTCTCAATGAAAATGGAAGCCAAAGTTTATTTTTCTTCCTAAGAGCCTCCAACTAACTAACTCCATCACTCCCTTTACCTATAAATAAAGGTCCTTCCTAAAGGAACACAGTATTTGAAGCCAACAACCTTGGACCATCCAACGACTAAAAACTAATCACACACATTTTGAAGCTAGGGAAAGCATGAGAAAATAGGGGGATAGATATATTAGGAATCCTCCCAAAATAAACCATTGTTGCCCTTATTAACTATCCAAAAGAACCCCCTTTTTATAAGTTGTAAATCTTTTTTTATCGTATTTTGAATTCTCTCATGTTCCCTTAAAAGACCTATTTATTTTTTCTTTACATGCCTCATAATAAATTCTAATTCGATAACTTTATTTTTTAGTGCCCTTATCTCCTCTTATTATTTCCTATTTCAAATCACAAGGTTTCTCTATCTCCATCAAACTTGTAGATTCAATAATTTGTACAAGGGCCATATCCTCTTCAATATATTATATAAAAAGATCCATAAGTTCTCCCTATTTTATAATAAATGCCTTTGTTATAGGTATCTTTGATTAAGGTTCTCTGACAAGAGAGTCTTTTTCTACACACATGTCTACTTCAAGGTTCTAGAGTTTTTGGCTACAAGTCTTCTTTTCTTTTTTCTTTCTTTAGGGCTCTATGACACCTTTTGCTCTATAATCTCCACTTTGGAATCAAAATAACCTTTCTCCAATCTTATAAATTGTTTATTGGTTATAGCTACTAAATTATTATGTATCTAAGATTACCTTAAATTCCATTTTGAATTTGGAGTGAAAGTTCAAAATTGTGCCTCACTTTTAGAAAGGAAATGATCAATAAAAATACTATTTTTAACTAGAGTGTCTAAAATTCACAAATTTTAAATTTTAAAACGATATAAGCCATGTTGAACCAAACAACTAAGAGGGGGGGTGAATAAGTTATAGAAAATTTAAACTTTTAATTCATTCACCGAAACTTTAGATCAATCACAAATCCTTAACTCTGTTGAAATGATTAAACATTAAGTGCAAATGAAGAAATTGAAAACCATCACACTAACACAATAACACCAGATTTACATGGAAAACCCAATGAGGGAAAAACTATGGTGAGGATTAACTCACACTATAGAGAATACCAAACCGATTACAAAGGCTCACTGCGTAAGAAAGGCTCACTACCAAAACAAGGACTCACTGTCCAACAAGGTTAACCACCCGAAGAGCTCACTACCACGGAGATATAAAGAAGATAGAAGAGATTTTTTATAGAGAGAAGACAATCTCAATGCAACAAATATTCCCACCATAATTTACTCAACCACTTGCAAACATGCATGAATGATAGAGTACACTTTCTACTCAATGCATCTGGAAACTCAATGTTTAGAATTTGCATTGATCTGCCACACTCACATCACACACACACACATACATTGATTCACTTCTATCTTGCATCTATCTTCTCTATTTCTTTGCACTTATCTCTGTTTCGTTTTTCGCCACTAACTCATCATGTATTTATACCATCTTCAACTTTGAAACATATCCAAAGTCGGCCATCCAACATTAAATTCAAATTAGGTTGGCACCAAAACATCCTAGGGTGGAATTATAATGAGGGCGACCCAAATACACGCTTGATGAGGACCCAAATAGGTCCTAATATGCTTCATCAACTTTGAAAGTAGTGTTCAACACAAGGTTGGCCAAACCAGTGTAAAACACATAGAACAATTAAGCACACACAATCCTTAGGATGACCAAATCCTTCCAAACACCAAAATTATCTTCAACATGATCAAAACAACTTAACTCTAGAACCGCAAGTCATAACGCTCAACTAAAAAGAAATCTGGACCAACAACATTTCTCTTGTACCTCATCCAGAAACACAAAAAACCATAATTCACAATTGGTGAACATAACTCGCACTATACAATGAATCAAAAGCTAAGAATATGGATATAGCAACTTCCAACAACCATGATCAACATATCTAAACCACACAAACATAGGATAAAATCCTGGAGAAAAACCCGGAGCAACCACTGAACACTTGCAACTTTCCTTCATTACAATTTTCTCAATATCCTTGACGTATACAGCCAATAACCTGCATACATGACATCAATGACAATAGCAACCAGCTGATAACCAATTGACCAGTTGACATCAATGAAAACACCTTCATTCTTGCAACAATCTCCCCCTTTGTCATTAATGGAAAAACATGATGTGAAAAACCATCAAAGACAACATACTAGCTCTGAACACACTTCTCATGATTTTGCTTTATGTTTCTCCCCCTTAATAGATAATATTTTTCACATGATAATTTTATCCATCTCATCTTCTTCCTCTCCCCCTTTGACATCAATGGCAAAGGAAAATGTTATTTTACATTGATTTCCCCTTTGACATCAAAAACATAATACTCTTTCAATGAAAACACATGACACTACCCGCTCCCCTGAGAGGTAACCACCAAAACATCAATCTAGAAGAAAGATGGATCCATAGATCCACTAGATTGATGCAACTCCATATACATCTAGTTCAAGAAAGGAGGGGAAATGACCCCTAACTTCTCTCGGAGATACTCAAAAGTATCTTTAGGAAGATTCTTCATAAATATATCATCAATCTGATCCTTCGTAGGTACATACTCAAGATTTACTTCATTCTCCACAACCTTCTCTCTCAAGAAGTGATGCCTGATAGATATATGCTTTGTCCTTGAGTGCATCAGTGGATTCTTTAAAATGTTAATTACACTTGTGTTATCATAGAAGATAGAAATAGGACCATCATACACAACTGTGATATCTTTCAATGTTTGTTTCATCCATAAAAATTGTGTACAACAAGATGCAGTAGCAATATACTCATCTTCAACAATAGATAAGGAAATTGAATCTTGTTTTTTACTCAACCATGCCACCAATCTGTAAACAAAAAAAATGCACCACCACTTGTACTTTTTATGTCATCTACACATCCAGCTCAATCTGCATCTATATAGGCACTTAGTGTAAAGTCAGTATCCCTAGGATACCATAAGCCATAATTCAAAGTGCCATTCAAATATCTAAATATTCTTTTAACAACAACATGTGTTTTCTTAGGATCTTCTTGGAATCTAGCCACAAGATAGACAACATGCATGATATCCGGTCTAGTAACAGTCAAATACAACAGTCCACCAATCATAGATCTATACTTGCTCTGATCAACTTTAGGTGAATCATCGTCTTTACTTAATTTGAAACTAGTCACCATAGGAGTTCATACCAATTTGGAACCATCCATACCAAAAAATTTCAACATCTCTTTCACATACTTTGACTGTGAAATAAAAATCCCTTTCTCTGTTTGATTAATTTGTAGCCCAAGAAAGAAATTCATCTCACCAAACATAGACATCTCAAAATTATTTTTCCATTTCTTTCGCAAACATCTTACACAGTTTCATTTCCTCCAAAGATAATGTCATCAACATATACAACCACAATCAAGATTTTGTCATTTTCAATTTTGAAATACAAATTACTATCTACCGTACCTTTGTTGAAACCTTGCTAAATCAAGTACCTATCTAACCTTGCATACCAAGCTCTAGGAGCTTGCTTTAATCCATATAAAGATTTATTCAATTTGCAAACTATATCCGGTTGATCTGACAACTGAAATCCTTTCAGTTGTTCCATGTAGACCTCTTCCTCTAGTTCACCATTCAAAAATGCAGACTTAACATCCATTTGATAGACCTTGAAATTTGTATGAGCAACAAATGCTAAAAACATCTTGATAGCTTGCATTCTTGCCACCAGAGCAAAATTCTCCTAAAAATATATGCCTTCTACTTGTGAGTAACCCTTACACATAAGCCTCGCTTTGTTTCTGATCACTTCTCCATTCTCATTCAGTTTATTTTTGAACAACCACTTTGATCCAATAATGTTTTTATTTTTCGATCTTGGGACCAATTCCCAAGTTTGATTCTTCTCAACCTACATAAGTTATTCTTTCATAGCTTCTATCCAATGCTCATCTTTGCATGCTTCACTTACAGTCTTCGGTTCAATCTCAAAAAGTAAACACAGATTTACTTCACCAGTAGCAACTCTACTTCTTGTCAATAATCCTTTTGTCTTGTCTCCAATGATCTGAATTTTTGAATGATTTTTCTGCACATATCTAGGTGTCTTAGGAGACACCGCCAAAGCTTCTTCTTGTATTTCTTGATTTTGCTTCTCTTGCTCATCCTTTTCTTTTTCTTCCTCAACTTATTCAATCCTTACGCAATCAGGTTCATCAGATACATATCCATCAACATCAATTGAATTCTTCATTGCTTCATCAACCTTGGCATTTTTACTTTCTACAATATTCCTCAGTCTTTTATTAAAACATTTGTAAGCTTTGATTTTAGTAGAATATCCAAGAAAAATACCTTCATCACTTCTTGGATCAAACTTCCCTAAATTTTCTTCATCCCATCTGATATAATATTTGCTTCCAAATACCTTGAAGTACTTAACAGTAAGAATTTTTCCACACCATAGTTCATAGGGGGTCTTTTTACTATTTGCTCTTTGCTTGAACTCGATTGAATACATAAACAACAGTGTGAATAGCTTCTCTCCAGTAAACTTCTAGTAAACCAACCTTAGTAATCATTGATCTAGCGACCTCTTGAATTGTTTTGTTTTTTCATTCAACAACTCCATTTTGTTGAGGAGTTCTCAGAGCAGATAACTATCTTTATTCCATGCACTTCACAAAACATATTAAACTCATGGGAGGTGAATTCACCACCTCTGTCAAACCTTAAGCATTTTATCCTCAAATTTACTTCATTCTCAATCATAGCTTTGAATGTATTGAATCTATATAATGCATCAGACTTCTCTCTAAGAAATGTAACCCATGTATACCTAGAATAATCATCAATCCAAAGCATAAAGTACCTTTCACCTTGTAGACTTATCACTCTTGTAGGACCACAGAGATTTGTATGAATTAAATCTAGTAGTCCAATAGTAGATTGTTCCTTTGATCTGAAATTTCTTCTTGCTTGCTTCCCAAACTGACAATTCCTACAAATAACATTAATAGGCTTTGTAATCCTTGGTAAATCTCTCACAGCCTGAACTGCACTAATCCTTGCCAAACTATCAAAATTAATGACACATTCTTTGATGCCACAACCAACTATCATTGATCTGAGTCATAAAGCATCGTCCATCAACACCCTTAAGTTGATAGATATTTCCTTCAAATTTATTTCCTGTAGCAATCACTGTTTTAGAATCTTTCCTGATTTCACATCTCTCATCCTTAAATATAAGATTATATCCTTTACTGCACATTTGTCCAACACTCAAGATATTATGCCTTAAACCCTTAACATAGTAGACACCATTAGTATTATGCTTTTCATCAAAACTTATTGAACCTGTGCCACAAATCTTAGCACCAGTATCATCTCCAAACATAACTAAGCCTCCATCATATTTTTCAATTTTAACAAACTTACTCTTATCACCAATCATGTGATGTGAATAACCATTGTCAATAACCCAATAGTTCTTTTCCTATTTAGCATGTAGGGTAGATATTACTATACCTTCATTTTTCTCCTTCTCCAAAGGGCATTCCTTCACCTATTTTTCAGAATTAGCAAAAGTAGGTTCATCTTTTACAGCCAAGAACAAGAATTCATTATCAGGATCTTCATAATCAAATTCCCCATCAGATATACTAGCATCCTCATTCACATAATAAGCTCTATTGACATTCTTACATTTCTTTTCTTTCTCATATCTTTGTTTATTCCTCTTAGCTCTTTCAGGACACCTCAAAGCATAATGACCTATTCCTCCACAACTAAAGCATTTAAAAGGTAACTTACCTTCATACTTATCAGAGCCTTTCTTCATCCTTCTCACAAAGTTAGCTTCTACTTCATCAAGATTTTCTTCATCTGGATCTTCATCTTTTGTAGCCTTAAAAGCAGTTTTTGATTTGGATCCATTTCTCAAATTCGACTTTCTCATCTCATAAGATGTCAGAGTTCCCAACAATTGATCTTTAGTGTAAGTCTTGTAATCTATATTTTCTTCAATAGCACATAACTTTTTGTTGTAAGCATTAGCGAGAGTTCTAAGAATCTTCTTTGCAATCATAGATTCATCTATTGTAGCACCAAGTCCTCAAATTCTAGCTACTACCCCATCCAATCTCTATACATAAGATTTAACATTCTCATCTTTAGACATATGTAGGAGCTCAAATTGTGTCTCAAAATTCTGCAACTTTGCCTCTTTGACCCTTTCATCTCCTTCATACATCTTTTCCAAAGTATCCCAAACTTCCTTAGCAGTCTTCATATTTTGAACTTTAATCAACTCAAAGTGTACAAGACTATTCTTCAAAATGTATTTTTCCTTATTGTTTGCTTCATGTGCCTTGATCTCATCAGCTGTACTCGGACCATTAGCACGAGTGTAAGTATTCTTGTAATATTTCTCCACATCATATCCACAATACTCTAGATATTCTTCCATCAATATTTTCCAGATAGCATAATTAGTTCCATCGAACCTTGAGTAATCATGAGTAACTTTGTCAGCCATCCCGGGCCTTCCTTAAGCGGTTAAGCTCTACTCCAAGGAACCAAGCTCTAATACCAATTATTGAACCATACAACTAAGAAGGGGAAGAATTAGTTGTAGCAAATTTAAACTTTTAATTCATTCACCGAAACTTTAGATCAATCACAAATCCTTAACTCTGATAAAATGATTAAACATTAAGTGTAAGTGCAGAAACTAAAAACCGTCACACAAACACAGTAACACCAGATTTACGTGGAAAACCTAATGAGGGAAAAACCACGGTGGGGATTAATTCACACTATAGAAAATATCAAAACCGATTACAAAGGCTCACTTCCTGAGAAAGGCTCACTGCCAAAACACAGACTCACTGTTTGGATCAAGACTTGCTATCCAAAAGGGTTAACCACTTGAAGGGCTCACTGCCACAAAGATACAAAGAAGATAGAAGAGATATGTTACAGAGAGAAGACAATATCAATGCAACAAATATTTCCACCACAATTTACTCAGCCACTTGTAGACATGCATGAATGATAGAGTACACTTTCTGCTCACTGCATTTGAAAACTCAACATTTAGAACTCGCACTGATCTGCCACACTCACATCACACACACATTGATTCACATCTATCTTCTCTATTTCTTTGCACTTATCTCTCTTTCCTTTTTCACCACTAACTCATCATATATTTATACCATCTTCAACTTTGAAACATATCCAAAGTCGACCATCCAACATTAAATTCAAATTAGGTCGACGCCAAAACATCCTAAGGTGGAATTAGAATGAGGGTGACCCAAACACACACTTGATGAGGACCCAAATAGGTCCCAACACACTTCATCAACTTCGAAAGTAGTGTTCAACACAAGGTCGACCAAACTAGTGTAAAACACATAGAACAGTTAAGCACACACAATCCTTAGCATGATCAAATCCTTCCAAACATCAAAATTATCTTTAACACGATCAAAATAGCTTAACTCTAGAACTGCAAGTCATAAGACAACCAAACAGAAATTCGAACCAAAAACATTTCTCCCGGACCTCAGTCAAAAACACAGAAAACCACATTTCACAACTAGTGAACATAACTCGCACTGTACAATGACTCAGAAGCCAAGAATCTGGATATAGCAGCTTCCAACAACCATGATCAACATATCTAAACCACACAAACATAGGAGCAAATCTCGAAGCAAAACCCAAAGCAACCATTGAACACCTGCAACTTTTCTTCATTACAATTTTCTCAATATCCTTGACATATACAACCAATAACTTGCATACATGACATCAATGACAACAACATCCAGTTGATAACCAATTGACCAGCTGACATCAGTGACAACACCTTCATTCTTGCAACAAACCAATGAAATGTGGAACTCTTGGTCTAGTTTATGTTTATAATATTTTTTTATTTTTTAGAAATTAGTTGGACATACTTTTTAATAAATTTAAGAGAATGTTTTAATTATTGAAGAAAAAAAGTGAGGTCAATGGGATAAAAAAATATAGTAAAATTAAAATTTTCTTTGATTTTTTTCTTCTTACATAACTTATAAATATGGTGCATGGAGAAAAACAATAATTAATATTTGTTTAGTTTTCATACGAAAAGGGGCAACATGTAAGCATCCAAATGTTCATGGGTTAATATACACATTTGATGGTGAAAAATAGTACTCTAGTTCATGACCCATGTGCCTTACTCATTTCTCTTGACATCCTTTTTTTCTTAATGAAAGCTTTCCTAGTGATTTCATACCCTCCTTCAAGTTCACCCTTTTTTCCCCTCTTCTTAGTTTGTTATCCCTTTTCAATATCTAAAATCCTATTGCCTACCTTAAGCTATAGGGGTGCCCAAGAGACCTATAAGTCGCCCAAGAAACCCATGTTAAGTTGTAGGGTTTCTCAAGTGACCTACTCTAGTAAAAGGGGTGACTCATACCCTAATATGAGTTACCTTGTTGTCATTTGGCATATTTTCATATTTGTAACTCATTTTTTTCTAGTTTCCTTCCCAAAACTTAACTTTTTAGTGTGGGATGGATTGCTTGCTTTCTCACTTTATTTTGGATTTAAAGCTTATTTTTATTTATGATTCTCTAGTATCCTCTCTACCTTACCTATTTGAACCCCTCTAGCTCTCATTCCAAAAAAAAAGGCATATAATTCAAGGAATCTTTTGAAAACTAGAAAGATCTTAGGCTTTGTTGTCAATAAGATAGAAGGATTATAAGGCCACCTCTATAATCTTTGTCAAAATATTTATATCTCTTACTCTAAGAACTTGGATCACCTTAGAAGATTTCATACCTCTTTACAAATCCTAATATGTAATGTTCTTATTTAGGCTCTAGCCTCACTCATAGGAAGTTAATTTACCTTCCTTCAAAATCAATTCCAAACAATGTATTCTCTTATCATCAAGAAGAGTACCCCAAGGTTGGAAGAGGAGAAGAAACTATAGATAAGAGTTAGACCGCCTAAGGACATAAAGATAATGGTTGTAGAAGAAGCTTCAAATTTTCTTCTAGGTTCTTCCATTTCAAGAAGCAATTTCCTTAATCAAATCTTTATTTATTAGTAACTAGATCACATAATTTTTCTTAAGAACTGTAACACTTCGTTGTTGTTTCTTAGTTAATTTTCATTTCCTTAGATAGATTAGATTTAGATTAATTTTCATACTTCTCTTGCAATTGGATTAGGAGTTTCATTAAAAAAATTCCTCAATGATGAAAATACGAAAAAAGCGTAGAGTAATTGTATCCAAAAATCCACATAGAAGTTGTTATTTCCATGTAGATTAATTAACTTGCACTTCAATCTATAACATAAAAAGGAAAATGTAAATAAAAGATCTTTGCATTAATGTAGATTATCACATTTAATTAGATTTTTTCAAACATTAAAAGAACAAACAAAAAGGGAAGCCCTCAATACCATCATGAGGCATTCAAAAAATATTTAACAATCAAAGTAAATTTCACAACTTCAACAAAGAAAGTGAACATGCCAAATCACCATCCTTCAAGCTTCATGTCTCTCACTCAAATTTTCATGACAAATGTGTCTAGAGATTAAAGAAGATTGGATTGATTCAATTTTGAATGAGATTCAAGAGAACATCTCTATTGTTATGCGTGTTCAAGAAGAAAATGGGCAATGAGAGATTAGGGAGGAATCTCATGCAAGAGAGAATGCCTTCTAGACTTAACTCATTAATTGGATCAACTCCCAACTCACAACAATAATGATCCAATTCAGGTTGCAATAAAACACCTAAATACACCTATCATTCTACATCCAACCTTACAGAGAAATACCATAGTCTTTCACTAGGCACTCTTCCCTCAAAGAGTGAGTGAAAGTGATGCAACCCTCACTTCAAGCAATCATACCACTCTCACTTGTCGGGATCCCCTTCCTTGCGAAGAGTGTAGTCCATCAAATTTTTTGCCATTGGACTAGTTTTTTTCTCTGAGTAGAAATAGTTTAATCCACACCATTAGCAAGGGTGAATTAAATGTGATTTTTTGAGTCCGTATTATCTTTTTTGTGGTGATTTGATTTAGAATATCATAGACATAAAACAAGATATTGATGTTGCTAGTGGAAAATTTGATATTTATCTTATGATCTTCACAAAGGTATTCAACCTATTTGGAGTCTTTATTGGCCAATACTCATTTGAAAACCATTAATTTTGATCAATTGGTTAAAAATTTGGTAGAGCATGAAAAATATTTTGGCAAAAAAATTGTTGGCATTGGTAAAAATACTTATCTTGCTAAGCAAAAGGCAAGCCTCCTAAATAAGATCTTTACTTTTGGAGGTGGTCAAAATGATCAAGAGGTAAAGGCCAAAGGAAGAATAGAGTAAAAGGAGGTACAAATGACAACAAACACTTTCAACATGACAAGTAGAATGATAAACAACACTTGTATTGCAAATGGTGTGGTCAAAAAGGCAATTATGAAGCTCATAAATGCAAATATCATGGGATAAGATAGAAAATTCTTCCAAACAAAAAGATACAACCCACTATGATGATAAAGTATTAGGAAAAAGCTAATTTGCATGTGGGAGTGATCTTAATGAATTTATACTTTCTTTATCAATTTTTTTCCTATTATACTTCAATTAATACATCATGGCATGATGCTTGGGTATTAAATACTAAAGCCACACAACATAGGACATTTCAATGTGATTTTTTTGAAAGGTTTCTTGAACTTCATATCTAGGGTACTATCTATTTGGCAAATAAAACAATTTTCAAGC
Organism: Sequoiadendron giganteum; assembly: GCA_007115665.2. Classification (NCBI taxonomy): domain Eukaryota; kingdom Viridiplantae; phylum Streptophyta; class Pinopsida; order Cupressales; family Cupressaceae; genus Sequoiadendron; species Sequoiadendron giganteum. The sequence goes on from VCHN02000014.1 coordinate 53,449,454, forward strand.
TTGTTGGAAATGGAACCATTCAACTCAAGTTGCCTAAAATTCTAGATTTTGTACTTCATTATGTATTGTATCTTCTTCAATTGTGATGTAACTTGTTATCACCACTATTGATACAATAAAAAGGCCACTCCATTTTATTTGAAGGCGGACAAGTGGTAGTCAAAAGAATTTGAATAATCAAGTCACATTTACCAAGTTATTAAAACTTAATGGTAGTTTAGCTATTTCTAGGAGTTTTTCTTAGCTTACTAAAGAAGGTAATATTTTTTCTAGTCTTTTATGGCATGCCAGATTTGGGCATGTTAATTATTAACAAAAATTGGATCATGCAAAATAATGGTATTGTGGGTCTTCCCACTTTACCTAAGATAATTGAAAAATGTGAAGCTTCACTCTTGCAAAACAGAGATTTCTTCCGTAGTTCAACTCCTTCCATAGTTCAACTTGGTGAGTACAAAGAAAGTTACTACTAATTTACTTTGATTTTTTGTGGGCCCTTCCTAGTAACTTGTATTGGAGGAAGTATTTTATGTTGTTACTTGATTATCATAGTTGAATGAATTGGATTTATTTCTTGCAAAAGAAATATGAAGCTTTTTAATTTTTTAATAAATTTGCATTATGATTGAAAATGAAGCAAAATATCAAATTGGTACTCTTGGAACAAACAATGGTAGAGATTTCACATTAATTTCTTTTTAAGATTATCTCCATTAAAATAGGATTAAGCATCATCTTACTATTCCAAGTACTCCCCAACAAAATAGTGTCATTGAAAGAATGAACTATGAATTGTTATGAATATGGTTAAGAGTGATATTATATTTCAAAGGAAAATTCAATTGCATTGTTGAGAAGTAGAAAAACTACAATTTATCTATTAAATAGATCTCCTTCATTTGTTCTTCACTAGTCAACTCCATATGTAGTTTGGTTTGGTCGGCCATCCTCCATCTATTCTACATTTTTGGGTTTTCTATTGCACTTGTTATGCTTTGAGTCTCAAGGAGAAAATACATAAGTTTGATCATTGAGGTCATAAATACATTTTTGCTAGGCTATTTTGATTCTTCAAAAGGATATAGTCTATATGATCAAAATATTCAAACATTTCTTATTGCTTACGAGGTTATATTTTGTGAAACATCTTAAAATATTGTCAAGAAGAAATTTTCTCTAATGAAGAATTTCATAGTTCTTTGGATGAACATGGGATTCAAGAAACTCCACAAAAACAACTAGACCGCGATGGAGTTTTTGATCTAGAAATGAAAGCACAAGTAATACAACTTGGATCTTCACAAAAAGAGAAAAACAAGTCCAACATTTAAGAGACCTAATGAAATCGGCAAGATAGAAACAAAAAATTCATACAAGTCAAGGTGATAGGCTCAACCCAATGAAGATGTTAACTTGGAGTCTACTAATGAAATCAACATAATATTAGACTCAAAACTAACTTCCTTTTAAGTAGCTGAAAAATATTTAAATTTGGAAGATGACTAAGCAAATTGAATATGCTTCTCCATTAAGTTGTAAAGCTATTGGTTGCAACTGGGTCTTTCAATAGTGAAGTGGACTAGCACTCATGCTTTGTTGGGTCTCTCAAAACAAAATAGATGGAACATTCATCAAATGAATGTGAAAACTACATTTTTAAATGGTTATAACAAAGAAATATTGTATGAGACAACCAGAAGGATATATAGTCAATGGTGAAGAACACCTAGTATGCAAGATTATAAAATAATTGTATGGTTTAGAGCAAGCTCTACAAATTTGGTATGGAAAGTCTACCGAACACTTCTTACAATTGAATTTCAAGCACTTTGAATCTGATGATCTACCACAAAGGTAGATAGCACAATTGTATATCTAGTCATTGATGTAGATAATCTGTTTCTAACTAGTAACAACATAAAGTATATTACAAATGTGAAAGATGAAGTAAAGCAAGGGTTTGAAATGACTGACTTGGGATACCTTCATTACCTTTTGGTTATTAAAGTGATTAAAAAACTCGAGTATATCTTTATCAACCCCCAAAAAACTGGTAAACTTCTAAAGCAAATTTGGATGTTCGAGTGCAAACCACTTAGTGGCAGTTAGCCTATTCTTGACTGCCTGCACATAAAAATATAAATCTTTATTTGTTAAATAATAAAGCTACACCATTCTATTTTTCTTGGCCTGACACATTGAAGCATTTAAAAATGGTTTCTGTAAAACCCATCCGATGTAGAATTTTCTATATTCTTCGACACTGCTAATGTATGCGTATGCAGTCGAGAGAAAAAACTTTCCTAGATTTGAAAGGTGCATGGAAAAACAGATCAAGCACTTTACATATGGTTTTGTACATACGTTCAACATAAATTTCCATTTTAGAAATGGTCTTCGAACATCTGTTCAAAGTAATTCCTTTATATTCCTCTTTTCCCCCTAATGTGTGTCTGCATTCAAAGGACAAATGCATGTGTCTGCATTCAAGGGAACACATTTTACTAGATTTGAAAGGTCATGGAATGACAGGTCAAGCATTTTACATAAGGTTTTTGCACGTACGTTAAATGTAAATTCCCATTTTAGAAATGGTTTTCTACATCTGTTCAATGCAATTTCCTTTATATTCCTCTATTCCACCTAATGTGCATCTGCGTTCAGAGTAAGTCAAAGTATGATGCTTCAATATTATAACCTCAACTCTCCTTTTAACATTGAACAATTCTGCCTAGCTGTCGCTTGGATACTCTGATCAGTCTTACAAGCTCAACGTATCAATACATCAAGCATGTGTTTACTTACATGTTGCAAAAATATATTTTTTAAAGATTCAGTACCATGTTGCACATGTGATTAACAATCGGATTGGTCCTATTGATGAACCAAAGATTGAACCTGTCCTGATACAGGAGCCAGAAATAGAAATAATTAATAGTGATTTCTGCATGTTAAGACTGAGACATAGAAATCTACAAAGCAACAGGATTATTGAACTAATACCTAGGATTTGTGTAACAGACTGAAATATAGCACTTTTACTTTCCATTAGACATTCTGATTCAGCAGACATAGCATCTGAATATCATAAACAAGTAAATAGATTTTAAACTTCATCCCATAAACAATTCAAATCATCCTTGCACATCTATCTACATCAACATTGTGGGCTGAAGCACACACTGTGTTGTCTTTATCATAACTAAACCGGGAGTTCAGAGATTTGCAATTATCAGTAACCTTAGTACCTTTTTTCCCTGTAAAATGGGTCAGGTGGCGTACTCTTCAGTATCTTTTTTCCAACAGAAACTTCAGCACCATCAATAATATTACCACGGGGTTTCGCAGTTACCAAGAAAGTGGGCCAGGTGGAATACTCTTCTACACCTCCAGCTTCTGAACATTTAATTGTAGTGCAAAGAAAATGGGGAAGAATGTCCGATTGATATCCAAATATTGCTATCAAGAAGAGATGTAGACTCCTGAAAATATTAATACCAGTTCATGCTAATCATCAACCGCACTATGATTTTCCAGCCGTAGTTAGTTCCCCATTCGTTATTCTCTTAGACTCGACATTTTTCTGATAATTGGTAGGTTCTCCTAAGTGGACTGTAGTTCAAATTCAGTCAAATACAACTGGCAACCCAAGGAGAAGGGGGAAAAATACCATATTTATCGCTGGCAGAACATCATATAAGCAGATCTATAAATAGGCAATAGTTCATAGCCCTTCATTTTCATGCAGAGTGAATTGCGTCTAGTAAACAGGTTCAAACAGCTCTTACATGTTATGAACACTATTTTTCTGTTCAAAAGGGAGATAGAAATCTGATAGAAATTAAAAGCGTCAATAAATTCCCCAATATCCTCTTCCATAAACAACCATAGTTGATAGTATAATGTAAAGAAAAACCAACATTCTCAACATTACATTAATGGTTACTATATAATTACAGAGTATATGGTCACAACAGGTCTTGTTTAACATAATAGTTGTACAATGGAACAAGATTGACACATTTTTATAGTGAATATTTGATTTCATGAGATGAAACTCCATGAAAATTGACTGACAGAATCAGAAGGATCCTGAACTATAACAATAATTGCTCAAAAGCATATGCTGCAGTAATTATACCCCACACGTTTCATGCCAGAAGCGCAAACCTATAAAAACTGCACATTGACTACAAAATAGGTTTGATTGCATCAAGACTGTCACACTTCATAGTAAAGCCAAAACAAAGATATATAGATTCCAAATATGATTATAACCACAGAATCTGTTAGTCCTAGAGCCGTAAATAGTAATTAGAAACTAAGTTTTGGAATATCTTTAAACAGTTTTTAGTGTCCATAATTTATTTGATTACAAAAATTGCTGGCTTCATACATTCCGTCACTGTTTCGCATTATATACACTACATTTCAATTTGGTTTATATTAATTCTGAAATGCGCATGTTTTTCACCACCCTCTTTACCATATATTTGGACAGTGAAATAGGATCGATCAACCAAGTTAAAAACCAAAAGTTCTTCATCCTTAAGAGAGTGATCAGAGACAAACTTGTCCCATCCTTCCACCAAATTCATCTCGGAATCTCGGCTTACAGTCCATATCTGTCCACTTGGCCCTTCTAAGATAAGGTCTTCCCTAATTTGATCTTTAAATTGTGCTGCAAACTCGGGTGGAATTCTCTGAAACAAATCAATCAGAATCCTTAGTAACGAATTACAAGTAATAATTCTATCATTTTCAAAGAGTTTAGTCTCCCATATAAAACTCAAATAGTAGCCTCAGGTCAATTTTAAAACAATGCCTGCTAAATCAAATTCAATGATTACATGTAATCTTCCCCACTCACATCCCTAGATGCATCTGCCAGAAATGTGAGTGCTCCGATTATCAGTTTGTATTTCCTGTGAAAGCTACAAGCAGATGTTTTGAAACAGGGAATGAAGAGGAAACTAGGGAAATAGGGCATCTGTAGTGTAGGTAGAAACAATAAACATTTCTGCACTCAAAATAAAAGGGCAACACAGCTATTATTTATATTGAATGAATGCCAAGGGATCCTTCCTGCCAACGAAGTTATTATCGCAAGTAAGGCACAACAAAAGATATTGATTTTATATTCCCATAAATGTGGAAAGAAAATATAGGTTGTACGATAAGAAGGGAACTCCCTTTATTGTAATGCAGGGAACCACAGATTGCCTCGCCTTTGCTCAAATTATTCTATGCGTAACTGTAAGCTAATAATGCAACTGTGTGAATAGGAAATCAAAACTTCAGAAACATGCCTTATGGTGTTTCTTTTGGAGCCAAAACATCTGTCATTCCTATTAACTATAGAGAAATTACATGCCAGCGACAGCAAATTTTGTGCATTTTCTGATCTATGGGAGAGAAAGCAAGCAGTAAAGTGGATTGTCTTGTTGGAACAGATTGCAACTGACAACAAATTTACATTTTTCAAAATTCAAAAAATTGTCGGATGTCTACAGACATGTTAAGACAGAAGAAACTTTGGGATGTCTATACAAGTATGGTTTATGGTATCTTACACAATATATCTTTGACTATGGTTCTCAAAGTAAGCACGGCTTATGGCCCCATTATGTTCTCCTGTCAACATTCGACAAATAGACAACTGGACCTTTAGACCTTAGTGTTACAAACATCTCTAGAATGTTTCCACTGTTCCCTTTTCGTTAGTTCTGAACATTGACCTTGACCTTAGGCTTTTTATTAGTGCACAGTTGAATATCTTGACCTTAATTTGCAACTGAACTGGACGGCAACCCAATGTGAACCTTTTGAATGCAGTTCCCAAATACTGCTGGATCTGGCCCAAATCCTCTGGGATCCAGAATTTTATCACATGCTGAATTGGTCTGATCCAATCCAAGCATTTTTATTAGTCTTTCTTTAATTCTTATGACCAAATTTCAATTTCAATTCTCTACAGAACCACTTTGAACCTGAATTGGTCTGTTCAGCCCACCAATTATAATTTTAAATACATACACTTTGTTTTTCTGAACCAAACTTTCCCATTTTTTGAGGGAGTTCTAGATCTTCGGAATATTTTCCCCCTCCCATTTTTATCTGGATTTCCAATCTTGGTAACTATGTTTTGATAGTTTGAATATAGGCCAACCTAGTTAGATTTCTCAGTTCTAGGAAATGAATTAGTATAACTTTTACTCAAAACTATACTAGATTGTTTTGGCAAAAATGTTCTCTTTTTCTCAGTTTTGGAATTTCATGACTTCTGAGCTGGTTAGCACTTGAATTTCTTCAGGTTCTTCTGCTGTAATGATACGGCAAAACAACAGGTTAATTAGTAACACTATCTTTTGAATATGGGTCACCTACATGTCATGTCCCTTTTTTCAGATTGAAATAATTAATAACATTATTTAAGTTGCACCAGATAATTGCTAATTCTTAGGGCAACTTATTATATTATTACAATTAAAGTAAAAGATGTTTCTAAATACTAGTACTAAAATAAAAATATTTTTTATCTTTAAATAAAATTAAAAATTAAAAAGTAATTTTTAAATAGTTGGAAGGGAATTTAAGACCCAAGGGCCTGATCCGAAAAGGTATATCAAGGCTGGGGAATCATTCAAGCTATCCTTTTGCAGCCAATTTTCAGATTTGAACAATTTGTTCAATCTAGGGCATCCAAGGATGAAAATCCTTGGTTTGTTTGGGGTTTGAGAGGACAAAAAACCTCTTGGATTCCACATTTGGGACCAATGACGAAAATCCTTGTTTCCCATTTCAGGTGATTCCATTTGCAGATCACGCTTGTGCTGATTTTTTGAAGAGTTGAAGACACTTTCCAGCTTGCTACAATGTCACTACAGTGATTTGATGAAGATTTTGGCATTTTGAGGATTGTATATTGCTGCTACAATGTTTTATCACCAGATCAACATTTTTTGGGTCACCCAACATCATTTTGAGAAGCCACTACATTTAAGAATCAAATCTAAAATTGAATTGCAGGGTTTGAAAACTGAGTTTATTTCTTTGGAGGTTGCTTTACCTCCTTTCCAGCCACTGTACCCCTTGCAAGGACAGTCATACAGTGCTATCCCCTTGTGGAGGACTTAGTGATCATTTTGGAAAGTGAAATCATTCAAAATTCAAATCAAATCTATGGAATGTTGGAGGATTGATTACATCTGATTCTTAGTTATTTTCTAGCCATCGATCCCTGCTCAGTAGCTGCCATACCATTCCCATATTATTCCATACCATTTCTAGGTTTATTTATTGCTATTTTAATGTTTTCAAAGGTTCATAATCAGATTTGTTGAGAATCAGTGATCAGACTTGAAGAGGAATGATGTTAGAGATTGCTACATTCATTTGTGATCTGGGTCTAATGCACTTGAGTCCCTATCATTCATTTCCAGTCAAGTCTTGTAATCAGATTTAATACAGCAGTTGGTGTTAATGTTCTAATGTTTATCCCAGCTCAGATCTAGCATAAGTTTATGTCTTTTAAAGTTTCCCATCCTTGCATAATTCCATTGGGGTTTGAGTTAATTTCTTAGAAGTGGTAGCACACTGTTCTTAATCACTTGATTACTCAGAAATTAAAAAAAATCATTTGAAAAATTAGGATATTTAGGAAATTCTTAAAAGGGGACATCATAGTGGTACCAAAGCCTTGATCTTGCCAACTTGCAGTGTCGAAAACTAACATTTGAGTTCAGATCTACAATGGACACATGAGTGAATAGGGAACTTAGGAAAGAGAACATGGATTGGCAACCTAAATTCTTACCAAAGGAAGAAGATATAGATCCTATTCAAAAGGTGTTGCTGAAAATACAGAACCAAGAAAGGTTACCGTTTGAAACCCTCAAAATCCTTGACCAATATCAAGAGATACCTAATGAAGTCAAATCTGAAATTTCCTTTGATGATTACTTGAATTTACTCGAAGTAAAATATCCAAATAAAAGAGGCCTATATAACTATGTAAGGAGGTCAAGAAAGGAAGAAGAAAACTCGGAGGTTCTTAAAGAAATCAAGAAGCAAGAAGAACAACCAAATTCAGATTCACAAGACATCATTGAGCAAGAACAAAAGGGACCCAACATATAGGTCGAAGGTAAAAATTCTTTGGTAATAAAAGATACTTTATTGACTTCTAATGTTTGTAAATGTTAGCAAAATATTGATGAAGTCAATGAGGAAAAAAGCATCACTTTTTGAATGCAAAGAACCCAAGATGGAGGAAGATGCACCAATTTATGCGCTATCCGTAAAATTTCCAAAGGGTGAGACATTGGTTGATCTTTAGAGTAGCATTGTGGATGGACATACATTTGAACAAAATATTTTGAATCACAAGGATAGAAGTGTTGATAATATCTCCTTGATTCTTATTTTGGCAAAGAAGGGTGAACTCCTTGTTGGTAGTCTATGGTATGAAAATGACGATCATATTTTAGATTCGTTGCTTCCTCCTATGTCACTGCTAAATTCTTGTCATGATGGAAAGCATGCTAAAAAAGGTAATAGAGTAAAGGATACAACTTGCAGTTTAGGTCTTGTAGACTTTTTAATTTGAGTTCAAAACTGTTTTTGCATATGGGATCTAAGTGATCTTGGGTAGAGTGTAATCAGTAATGTCCCTTTCTAGAACATTTCTTATTTTTGCCTTTAAACAATAATTCTAACTCAAAATGATAGTTACATTATATTAATAAACATGACTTTATTTAAAATTATGAATTTTATTATAATATTCAGATTTCTAACTTATGATATAATTCTGAAAATAGAATTTATCTTGATTTTCTGCTATGATTCTCCTTCCGATTTGCAGCTATTCTCCTTGAATTATTGTCCCTAATATCTAGTCAAGTCATGGGTTTTCATCCAATAACTTGATAGGGGACGTTAAGTGTAATGTCCCCTTTTGGGAAATTCCTAATTTTAGTCTTGCAAAACAATAATAATCACTAAAAACTGATATTAGTAATAACAAGTATCAACTTTATGGTTATGTTCAAATTAATATATAAAATATTGTAATATCGAGAGCAGTACATACCTAAAACATCATAATGCTTAGATCTATAGTTCATAACATTATTAATATTTGAATTCAAAAGCATTTTAACATCATTAATGATTATTCCAAGGCACATTCATATAGCCAATCATATTAGGAATTTTCTTGAAATGCTTGCAAACCGCAATCTCAAGGATGGTTGTCCTTGTATTGCAACAGCATGGGTGGATCCCAGAGCATGGGTGGATCCCCGTCCATCCATCTCAAGGTGGCATACTTGAGAAGAACCTCAATCCCAGGAACACTCATCCGCTTCCCAGCCCATGAACATGTTAGGATCTCAGGTCCACTCCATCCCTCAATCCACCTTGGAGGCACACCATCATCCTTGATCAAGCAAACGAGCACTCATTTGCCTCCCATCCCACGAGCATGGCAAGATCTCCAATCCATCCATCTCGGGGTGGTGTGCTTGATGAAGGAAAGTCTAGTACTTCACCTCTTGTGAACTCGAAAGGTTGATCGGCCTCCCTATTTGCAAAACACTTCTATAAATTCAAAATCGATTGAGAAAGGAATCTACTATATTAATTGGTAATAAAATATCATTAAGCAATTGTAATATATATATATATATATATATGGCTATTCCTAATTTATATTTTAGAACTTATTTCCCAATAATATTCTTGCTGAAAACAATATTTATTTCCAATAGATATCTTATATTTCAATTTCTTATTTTCCTTTTTTCAATCTGATCCCTTGATAATCCCTCCCAAGAAAATGATCTCCCTTTTATATCTTTATATCTAAATAAAATGATGCACCCCTTGGAATAGAGATCTCCTCTCAAAGGTCATGCCTTTTTAACACTTAATGTTGTTATGTTTTATTTCCAAGCACTACCTTTGTTTTTAATTCCCTAATTGCTATCTTAAATAATGATTGTTTCCTTTAAAAATTTCTACCCCTTACTCATCACTCCTTTCCTTTATTAAGGTAAGCACTGTTTGTTTTGGCGAGGGCATGAAATTAAGGGTTTTCGTCCTTAAATCTCTCAATTTTTCTTGGAGGGGTTTCGTCCTCTTTAGCTGTAATATTCACTTGCAATAAGTCATAATATTCCTATTCAATGGATTGATGTCTTCTTCTCATGAAATGATCTCCCATATATATCTTATTTTTGGAGTCACAACCTTTATCACACAACCACTACCCTTTGGTAAATTATAGTTTAATTTTAATTTGACTATGTTTATCTTAAATTGCTAGTGTGACATTACCGCTACTTTTATTAGCATTATCTCATCGATGATATTGACGCCACTTCTCATTGACTTCTTAGCAGCTCACATTTTGCAATCTAGATTTGAATTTCGGCAAGGGCATGACATAGAGATATTTATATCACTATTGAGTTATCCATCTCTTGCATTTGGTTTGAAAGGAAGTTTATGAGGAATCATATAGGATTTGTTGTGCATCCTAACCACAAAGTGAAGGATCAATGTTCATGGTTCATAGATCCTATTGGCAGCCATAAATTTGATGAATTTATAGTGCTATGTTGTCACTTTGTGCCACCCACTTGTGATTCCCATCAATTATAACCAATTTGAGAAATCTTAATGGTGTATCATGCTCAAGTGCCTCTAGTAGCATTTTCCCCTTGCCAAGTTGTAGCCAAAAACCCATTTGCGAAAAGTCCCAACAATGGCTAAGTATAAACTTTTTGGGCTTTCGGTTGTCTACATACTTGCATGCCATCTCTTTCGCTCCTAAGTTCTTCCCTCTTTTCTCTTCTTTCCATCACTTGCCCAAGTGTTTTGGCCTTTCTTCTTATCCTTATCATTTTCTTTTCTAAGCTATAAGTCTCCCATCCAATCGTCAATTGGAGTTTTTAAAGGTTGTCAAAACCTTGTTGGATCCCGACAAAGGTTTCGAAACTGGGCTTATGGGTTGATGCATAAAAATTCAAAGTCTTGTCGGAGGTTTTCAAAACCTTGTCGAATTCCGACGTGGTTTTTAGAACCTTGTCAAATTCCAACATAGTTTTCAGAACCTTTTCAGATTCCGACAGTTTTCAAAACGGGGTATATTGACCGATGCTTGAGAAATATACTTTGAAACTTCAAAATGCAAGGTTTTGTTGGAATTTTCAAAGCTTGTGAAAACCTTGTCGGATTCCAACAAAGGTCTCGAAGCCACTTTTAGACCCCGACAAGGTTTTTGAAACCATTGTTATCTTTGGTCTTCGATGATCGGATCTTTCTTCTATATTTTGTCTTATTCTTATTGATAAGACATAAGCCTCCCTTCTGATCCCCAATCCTCGATGTCATATCTTTGTCCTTCGGTGATCGGGTCTCCCTCTTATCTTTTGCCTTAGTCTTATGATGAGACATAAGCCTTCTCCCCGATCCCTAATGTCATAGTATTTGATCTTTCGAGAATCGACCATTCTCCTTAACCTTTACGGCTATTTTGCGATAAGGCTTAAACCTTCCTCACAACTCCCGACTCCTGACATCTTCCTTCCCTCCATTTTCTTTCTAATCTTCCCATCAACTCTTTTTCTTTCATCCTTCCCTTCTTCCAGCAAGTGGCGGGCCCGACTCTCGACATCCAACAAGTTCTCTTTCAAGGATTGCGGTTTCAACGTTCTTCGTGTTGTCTTCTTCATCAACATATGCGGCAAGCCCGACACCCGATGCTTGACGAAGGTGACCTTTCGAGGTGGTGAATCATTTAATGTTTAATCAATGGTTGGTTTGCGTTCGAAACTTTGGCAATACTCTCGAAGGACATGTTTTCAGCCATAAACGCCATTAATGTTGCAGCTGCCTTCTCAACTACCAGATTTGATCCTTGAGGCTAAAAGGATGAAATTTAATGCATTTCTTGACAATTGCAAGTGGGAAAAAGTGGCCCCCATGTTTCTTTATGGTTTGCAGGCCTCCTTTCTATCAAAGGGCCATTCCTGGCCGAATTTTGCTGCAGATTTCATGGGGGGTTTTCCTCCTCATTTGCATGCTCATTAATGTAAGGGCATGGCTTCCTAGTGTGCAACCATGTGAAGTTGATGCAAGTAGGCATGGGATACTTGTACAACTTTAGACACCCATGGGTCTTTCCTTGGGGGTCTCTTCATGTTGTAAAAGGATATTTTTTTGAGTGATTAAGGGAGAAGGGAGGAGGATAAAAAAAAATTGACAAAAAGAAGTTGCATATCCAACAAAGGAAAGATACTCATAAGAATTCCTAGCGTTTCAATTTCCAGTTCGGGGTGTAGCTATTTTGCATTGTAATGATCTAGGTTTTCTCCCAAACTTGCAATAATATTTGTAAGCTTTGAAGATTGAATAATTAAAGGAAGAATTAACCTTAGTTGAGTGTCTTCTTATGTATGGTATGCATTTCTAGATGTGTGTTTAGTTTTTCAACCAGAAGTATGTCAAATCCATGCAAAGCTTTTGCATGGTATCTTTTCAATGGCATCAGGCAAATTCACCACCAGCAATTCACCCCCAACAATTCATCACTGTGACGTATTCATCGTGTATACAATTCATCACCATGGTATATTCACCATGTAAACCTTTTTTATGCGTTCAACAAAATATCTATACTTTTTCTTTTTTGGGTGCTCTTGGTCACTTAAATATTGAAAAATGTATACGTGGTGAATATACCATGGCGATGAATTGCTGGTGGTGAATTGTATATGTGATGAATATTTCACAACAATGAATTGCTAGCGGTGAATTGTTAGGGGTGAACTGCTGGTGGTGAATTGTTGGCGGTGAATTTTCCTAGAGCCCTTTTCAATATAATAAAGGAAATGTGTGGGTATATTTGAGGATTACTAAGTAGACTCTCTTAATATTCTACAGTCATTTATTGTCTTTTTAAATGAATATGTAGAGCCCAACTTGCCTGTACATTTTGAAAGGCATAGTCTTTTGTGGTGACTTGATTAAGGCATCACCTTGTTTTTAGTTGTTGCATGTTTGATTAAATCTAAAGACCCTGTTGCCCAATGGACAAAGGCACCACTTTGTGATTGGATTTCTCTTCTATTATCCTCAACACACTCCAAATACATCAACTCAAACACCTTTTATTTTATGTGTTATACTGCCATGTCTAAATGAATATAGCAATACAAGGGTGTATCATAAACACATTCTCAGACACTTATATGGTAGATTATCTATTAATTAGGTGCTCATCCTTACTTGTCCAAACTAGCACATAGGTATATTGTGACACCAATATTGGGATACACTGTGCAATGGGTATAGTTTGTTGTAAGGTATTGTTTAGTGTTTAAATCATCAATTTAGCACTTTAGGGAGAACCCCCCTTGGCCTTGCGAAGCCAAAAGTGAAGGTCTTACCCACCTCAACCATTGGTCCTTAGCTGCCCAACCTAAAGATAGGTTTGTGGTAATTTTCCTAGGTTTGACACCCATGGAACCTGGTAGATTATCAAACCTTAGGGATTTGGGGCCTACAACTCTGGTCCCCAACAAATCCTTTCTAGGAGCTAGGTACCAATATTGAAGACAAGATTATAGGTGATGACCAAATGGAGACAATCACAATGGGACGCTTAATGCTAGATGATGGTAAGAAAAATAGATGTCATGTTGTTATTCAAGACATTGTAATTTGTGACTATGCGTGGGATGGTGTTGCTAGAGTCAAGCTACATATAGGTTTGCCCATTTTGGATGGGTGATGGAGAATTCAAGAAGGATGAGATAACTTCCATGTCCACTTTTCCACACTAGTGACTTTATTAGTAATAGTTTAAAATAGTGTTTTTAAACACTAATATTATATACTATAAATATAAAGTAATAGAAAATCAAAATTAAATCAAAATAAAACAATTTCAAATTTAAGTGCCCAAAATAGGTCCTACGGGTCCTATTAGGATGACATATATCTACAAGTCTTTCCTATCATTTTTGCATCCAGATTTTTCAATTTACTTGCCAAGTTTCCCATATTGAGCAATTTAGTGTCAAGGACGAAAACCCTTAAGCAGAATTGTCTGAAAGCCATAGATTAAAGTTGCAAGAAAATATTGTGAGGTGCTCATCTTTCAAGAGTTTATATCACATCATTGGAGGTCACCTCAATCCTTTACAACCTTCCTTGGAGTGGTTAGCTGTTGTTAGGAGGCTAGATTTACCCCCAACACAGCCCATGTTTGAAGATTTTCAGGGTTGTTTGCAGCTCACTCACATCTAGGTTGTGGCACTTCTAGGTTTTTTTGATAACATATAGAATTCGTTGCTTGATACCTATTACCATCCCGTCACCATAACTACAAGGCATGACACCATCATCACCAGTTGTCATAGGAACCAATTCAGGCATATAGGCTATTTACAAAAGTCACCTCATCCACCCAGGCAGATTCAAATAAATCAAATCTGGCCATTGTGGATCACCAGGATAGCCATTTGTATAGCAAATCCAATCAATACCTCTGTGCTAAGAGTGTGAATGTTGCAATAGACCGCACTGGCACGCATTGTCTAGTTGGGGGTCTGAACTACTTAATTTAGGGTCCTCGTAGATGTGTTGTTGCTAATCACAGAACCTACACAAGGAAGAGGTAATATTTCGCGCCATTGATATATTTCATTACCTACAATTCATAACAGCAGACTTGACAGTAAGGATAACCCAGATCACTACCAAGTTTAAGCACCACGTTCAATTGACAAGTGATCATGCTACTATGGTAATTAAAGTGTGCCTCTCATATTTGCATTGTTGCATGGATTTTCAGTTCTATATTTATCAGCACTGCATCAGTATACCTGGGTTGTATGCTTATCATGAGAAAATCAAATATTTGTTATACTGACAGGCGACAGCTGATAAATTTTCTGAAGAATAAAGTAGATAATACCTAATGATTTACTTTGAGTTTCATGGTTGATATAAGCAAACCGAAGCTGTTTATATTTCTCAGATCATCAGATTTACAATTTCATTTAAAGGATTTATCAGTGATCTAAAAATCTAGAGTAGTTAGCAGTTAGAGTTTGGTTTCATTATTTGTTCATAATCAGAAAACACAAACTCTTAAATGGGACATCACAATACCACAAAATGGCTTCATCGTTCCTAGCATCATGAAGGCAAAACAAATTGTCATCACTTTATGCAAAGAATTCTATATCATGGATCTAGGAAGGATTGGTAAAATTTTGGGCTTGTAATTGTTACATCCTATTGAGTGAACTATGGAAACCAAGGAATTATCCTTAGTTAAGATACTTCATTATGATAACGCTTGGTCTATTTTGAACAAGAATAGTATGGAACTCAATCTTACACCTCTAAGGTTGCCACCAAAGGGAATAACTTTGAAAAGAGATTTTCTTGTTAAGAGTCGCCTACAAAACATTATGGAGATGAGTGCTGATGGCAAGGCAAATGAACCAAGGGGCATGGAACCCAACTTTTGGTCTGCTGCCAACAATATTTTCAGCTACTACCCTGCATCATTAACTGCCATGAATAGGTTTTCAGTCATGTGATGGAGGAGTACTCAACTTATTACTGCTATTAGAGCATTTTCAGTCATTAAGGGATGGGTTCTAGCATTTGCATTTTTTTCTTCCAATCAAGAAAATTCACTGTTGTAGCTGTTGTACTATGTTCCAATTGCTTATTTTGATGAACCCATGTGTTGAACTGGTGTTATCTTTCATGAGTAGCCATAGACCTATAGGGTTTGGAAATATCTCTTTGCTTAATATTGTGTGTAGGAGGTTTCATCTATTGGGATTACTAGGTACCATTATTCCAACCTACATATTGTTGTTTTGGAAGAAATTTCAAGTAATATATGACAATTGCAATCAGAAGGTATTCCCAACCTTGGGGAAGAGATTCCTCAATTGGTAACCTCTAATGGGGAATTTTCAGTTGGTATAGGTAGATTTCCAAGCCTTACATTTCTGATGTTGAGCCGGAGAGTTCAGATTTGCGGCCATGGTATGATGGTTCTATGGAACATTTTGATAATATCATGTTTTGAACTGGTAATATCTGTCACCAGCAGCCGTAGATCTACAAGTGTCTAGAAAATCTCTTTGTTTAATGCTGAGTATAGGAGGCCTCATCCATTGAAGTCACTAAGTGCTAATATTCCAGCCTGTGTATTACTAATGGGGAGGAAATTCCAAACAATATATGACTGTTATAGCCATTTTCTAGCTCATATACAATCTGATCCATGCCATTTATCAAAAGATACAGCTTGGGGTGTCATGATAAGAACATTTGGAGTCCAAGGTAATTATTATAACAATAATATAGAAGAGGTGAATATAGTTGTTGGCATGCATTGATTATACTTATTTGAAAAGTTTGTTACTAAGAAGGAGTTTAAGGTGAAGGGAGTTATGTGTCAAGGCAGTTGTCTTATTAGGGAAGTCATCCTATGAGGGCAGTCATGGGCATCACATGGAGACTTGAAGAAGAAGTTCACATAAAAATCAAAGTGGTGCAGCGTAAGCATGATGAGGTAGCATCAACTTGGGACGTTGTACAAAGGTTTACCCACAAGGATGGAGGAGGGCCAGTATTGATGATCTCCTACCACCCAAGGAAGGAGGGAACATACTTGGGACAGCCATTTACAAAACTTTCAACCCCATTGCTGCTATCACAATCATTATCAGCCCCTGCACCACTTCAATACAATTAGTTTCGCAGGTATTTCTAATCATAAGAAGGAAAGTGTTACCATTTATAATTGTTGATAGAGCTTTTTCAGCCCCTACATTGCTCACATCTTTAATTTTTACATCAGTCTTCCTACTATTATATAATTGGCAGGTTGCTGAAACAGTTGTTACCAGTCAGGAACAGTTGCAAGCTGGCACAATTTTAAGGGAATATTCTTGATGGAAGAAGTTGAAAAAGAGTTTCAGCTGAAGGGAATCATCATTTCAGCCACCATAGTACTTAATTGGGTAAGATTTCAGGTGAATTGTGACTGTTCTAACTTATTTACATCCCTTACACAATGTGATTTGAACTCTACTTTGGAAGGTATACATTGCGGTCTCTTTGAAGAGGTCATATGAGCTTATAGGTTAACCGTTAGATCATGAAGCTCAAATGAGTGTCCTAGATTCCCAAGCACATGGGAAGAACCAAGAGGTGCAACAAAAACATAGTGATTGTTTCCTAAGTTGTAAAGATTGCCTACAATCATTAAGGGGGATGGAAATGGAGAGATGTTGTACCAAGTGTTCCAAGTTATCCCATATGACAGAAACAAGATCCGGATGCTATACCATACCCCTTGCAAGGGCAGCCATACAGTGCTGTCCCCTAGTGGAGAACTTCTTGATCATTTTGGAACTGAAATCATTCAAAATTCAAATCAGATTTGTGTGGACAGTTGCAGGATTGATTACAGCTGATACTCAATCATTTTCCAGCCATCAATCCCTGCTCACCAGCCCCCATACCATTCCAGTATTGTGCCATACCATTTCTAGGTTCATTATTGCTATTTTGATGCTTCCAAAGGTTCATAATCAGATTTGTTGAGAATTAGTGATCAGACTCAAAGAGGAACAGTGTTAGAGATTGCTATATTCATTTGTGATCTGCATCTAATGTACTTGAGTCCCTATCATTCATTTCCAGTCAATTCTTGTAATCAGATTTAATACAATAATTAGTGTGAATGTTCTAATGCTTATTCCAGCTAAGATCTAGCATGTCTTTGTGTTTTTTGAAGTTGCCCATCCTTGCATAATTCTATTAGGGTTTGAGTTAGTTCTGAAGTGGTAGAATGCTGTTCTAAATCACTTGATTACTCAGTCATTAGAAAATTCATCAAAAATAGGATATTTGGAAAATACTTATAAGGAGGCGTCACACTACATGAGATTCCTTGATTTTATATAACGTTTTGGTATGAATTTAAATCTATTTTTCATAGTGTTTCCAGGATGGTAGGGGCCGGTGTTTTGTGTTTTGGGATGGCAGTCCATGAGGTCAGTTTTGAGGGATGGTGTAATGCCCCGTAATTGGAGTATGCCTGATTTTGCCCAAAAGTAACAATTCCAACAATATAATTTGTTTTACAAATAGCATTCTAAAATTAAATCATATAGAAGTTATTGAACTTAAGAGTAAATGAACAATTAAGATAAATAACATCGTCAAATTGGTTCTAATCTATAGTTTCATTTCCAATAACCAACCATAGAAAAGATTGGAAAGGAAAGAACGATAGGGCGCTCAGAGACTGTTCATCACAATTAAGCCCAAGAGCATGGCAATAACCCCTTGGCCCACAAGTGGCAGGAACTTCCGTTACCATCCAACATGGGGTGGCCTACTTACAGTGTGGAACTGGTCTGCTGCCTCTCCCAATCACGTTCCCTTGCTAATCCATGTTTGATTGCTTATAGGGAAACAAATAGGTTAAATCAATAATTATAAGAGCCTTAAATAGATTAGCAATTCCCATTAATAACTAGGTTAAAGATACATAAGAGATTATATATATAAAAACGTTATACTCCATCATGATGCATACCAATCACTTATTAAATTCAATGGCTGCTGCCTTTCTGAATACAGATATTTATTTATTCTCTGATCTCCTTCGATTCAAAATCCATTTATTGCTTGAACATATATAATAGGGTACATTTGTCAAGCTTCATAAGACACAATTACTCTAATAAAAAAATTCGTTCCACTCATTTTTGGACAAGACCTTATTGCACAAGCAAAGCCATAACACATATAATCACACTCATAGAAACAATATCAATACATGGGCTGACCTTATAACCTATGACATTAATCTAAGTAAACTTGGAACTAGTGATATAGAAAATATTTTTGAGACTATCCTTCTCCTAAAGTCATTCTTTTGATTGGAGAGCTCTACATCCAAGATGAGGATGAAGTATATCAATATAAATTTGATACAAATCAAGTTACATTATGGGCCCATAACCCACAAATCCTAGGATCATTCTCACCTTTCAAACTTGGGGATAAATTAACATTGTTTAAATGAATCAGGTGAAATAAAACAATACTTTCCCAAGTTACGAAAAATAAAGTTAGTACCAAACATGGGGATATGTCAAAAAGGATGGATAACCTCCAATTGTTGGGAAGATGGGACAAGAATAAGATATTAGGGTAAACCTATAAATTTAAGTGCTCCTATTCTTTGCTAGGAATGCTAAACTATTGTACATCTTTTGATTGACTTGATCAATCCCATAAATTTGTACTTAAGTACTAATTACTTATGGGAATGATAGATGTTTGACTAAAACACTATGAGCTCCTCATTAGAAACAAAATTGCCATACTTTATCTAAGGGAAATTATCATCCGAAGTCAAACATCTAGGTCCTTTACATAAATGCAAAAGTGATTTAGCACAAAGGAGCGGGATCTTGATATTCACAACACTCCCGCAATCCATCATGATTTTAGATTTCAACAAGGGGTAATGAAGAGTTTATATCATTACCTAGGACCCTTGCAGTGATGAAATGAGAGAAAACTCATCTTAAGTAACAAGTCTTGCCAATTTCCAAACTATTGGTTTTGTTGTTGAGAGATGTTGGGAAATAGTAGTACATAAGACAATAAATTGTCCTCATACTTTAGAGGATAGAATTGACCTTGTTGGTAGTATACTGACAATCACTCTCCAAGGACATCATTGCAATGTTAAGTTGGATATAACCAAAACAATAATGACTAGCTATAGAGTTTTTAGCTCCTAAATACACCAAAGTAGCAACACAAAAGCTAATTACATCACAAGAAGGAGCAATACAAATCTACAAGGTTGATTAGGGACCTTGGAAACTTCGGGAGTATCTTAGATTGAGATTGCTTGAAGACAAGCAATCTTGGGAAGGGCGGACTGTCATGCCCCCGAAATCTGAAATGCAAATAAATTAATAAATAAAACAAATAACAATATAAATATTAAAAATATAAATATAAATATTAACAATTTAATATTAATTATCGTAATGTAGTAATATAAAATATACACATATAAAACTATTACAGAAATAAATATATTAAAATAAGAAAACATATAATTATTAATATAAAATATATAACATAACATAATACATATATATTTAAGAGAATAAGCAGCGACTATAAACAGTCATATAAGACAGCAAGGAGTTGTACATCATAGCAGATCATACCAATAAGGGAATCACTTAATTCTTTGCTTCCGTGACTTTCAAAGGTTCATAGGATAATTCAAACAGCCTGCATCTTTACCCTGTCGCAGGGATCTGCCAGCACTAACATGGTTGTGGATTATTAATTCGAACTTGCTATTCATTAATCTCCTCTTTGGTGCCATGTCTTCATAGAAGGGCATCGCAGTTATAAATTATTCCAGCCTGATGCAAAGTTCAGAATATTGACTAATCAAGGATTTCAATAAGAGATATCAGGCTGGGTGTTAGTTAAGAAAATAAGATTAATAAGGCAGCATTCAATTGGAAGCAAGTTTGTTAATAAAGGGACACGTCCTTTTAGAAGGATGTTTCTATTCGAGAGACATAAGGATATAAATTAAGTAAGAGTGTGGGAAGAAAAGAGGGAAAAAGGAGGAAGAAGATAATGTGATCTGACAAAGGAAGGAATAAGGAATATTATTAGATATAATGGCAGATATCTTAATAGATTATGATCATTGAATCATATGCAGATTTGCATAGAAGATATAGAAGAGATAAATGCAGAATTAAGAGAACAGATACCAACAGGGAAAATATACAGAACAAGAGATATATATAAATCTTAGAGAAGTAACTAACAGGTGAAAGAGATAATATAGGAACAGAATTAGCAAGTAAGTATAGGGGAAACGTACCAGTAGCCGTCAGGGCTAACTTCACGCATTTGTGCAGAGTGCAAAATAGGTCCGATTTCAAAAAAAAAAAATTGGGCTTCTTCATAAGCGAGTTAGGACCTTAAAAAGAAAAATTGGGCTTCTGGGTATTTAAAACGCGCCTTGTGGAACCCATAAAGCGAAAGGTGTTCAAAAAGGGTGTTTTAAAACCTTCGTCCCATACATCTTTACCACTTCGCCAGTCCCGTTCATTAGACAAAGTACAAACAATAAAAACCGACAAAAATTTAAAGTGTTTTCAATAGTTAAAAAGGTGTTTTCAATAGTTTTCAATGTGTTTTATTTATTTTTGTCAACTACACATTCAGTAGTGAACATGTATTGGTGTAATTTGTAAATTTTTATTGGCATAATTAAAACAATGTAATGACTAAAATGTAAACAGTTATTGGGGGGTCAGGTGAACAAGAAGTGAACGGGTATTGGATCATGGGCGGCAATTGGGTCTTTTCCCCTAATATAATTAACAATATATGAATAAGTAAATATATACATATGCGTATATATGGATAAGTAAATACATGTATATGCAAAAACCAATATAATAGCATGTAATGGTGCGAAAATGTGAGAGGGCTCTGAAATTCCTCGCGATGTTGTGAACACTAGTGTGATCGCAAGCGAAGGTGAGAAGGTGTTGCACTCTGGCGCAATGGATAAGGGTGCGACCAAGGGCAAGAAGGCTGCAGATGGCAAGAAGAAGCTTGGTCGCATAGAGGTGGGGGATGGGAAGAATCAGTATTCTCTCTAGTCTGTCGCAAGCTCCATCTCTCAGCAGCCCCCATGTATGTCGTCCTCTGCTTTGGGTTTTAACTCTCTGGGTGCTAGGATGGGCACAATGCAGATGATGGTGGCAACATCCCTTGATTTGGCCTTAGATTCCTTGGCAAAATGCAAAAATGGGGCTAATCCATACCATGAATGCAATTCCTTTTGCTTGGATCAGATATGGCGTGCTAACCCTTGCCCTTCTCCTCCCATATCGTTGCTGATTCCTACTGCTACTCCTAATGTGGAGCATGTGCAACATTCTTAGGGCACTTCCTTTATTATTGACAATTTGGTGGTTGCCTTCACTGACAAGCCTATGGACCTCCTCATTTCAAACAATTGCATTAGTGAGGCCTCTGCGGACACTAGTGCTCACTCTTTGGTTCTAAGGTTCAAGTGCAGGCGTCTGTCCTTCAACTCGGTTTTAGATTGGGTTAAATGCACTTGGAATAATCTTTCCCTTCCTATGGTCGAACCTCTGGATTTTGGATTTTTCCTATTTTCCTTCAACTCGATTGAGGATTGCAATTTTGTGGTGCAAAATGGTCCATGGTTTTATGGGAACTCTAGCATTTTTCTAACCCCATGGACCCCTTTTTTTGACCCTGCCACCGCCATGGTCACAGACATTCCTATGTGGATCAGGCTTTACAATTTTCCTCTTGTCATGTGATCTTTTGACCTCGTTAAAAATTTGATCAATCAAGTGGGTGTTTTTGTTAAGATTGATACGGAGATTTTTTCTTCACGCAAGTATATTAGGGCTTGTGCTTTGGTGGACATCTCCAAACCTCTTCCTCATTTCCATTCGAATTCACTCATCTAAGGGCACTTGGACGTAGTTTTTGAATTTCGAGGGGCTTCCCTTTAGGTGTTTCCGCTGCAATAAATTGGGACACAAAGTTGAGGCCTACACTGCTAAGCGTTTAACTGGAATGCGATATATCAGTCTCAAAAAATGGTGAAAAAGTCAAGAGTCCCTAATGCTGATTTTATTTGGCAAAATCACGAGAAGTTCATATCCTCAAACTCAATTCCCGAGTCTGTTCTTGAGCCTCCTGCAGTGACCATCTCCCATCCTCATGCTATCTCGGTTATCAACAATGCAAAAATTCTCCTATCGGTCTCTAAGGAGGATGGATTTGAATTGGATGGCACTTATCCTTTCATGGAGGATCTGGAAGAGAATTTTGATCATTTCAAACATGATTTAGTTTTGGCTCCTCCACGAAAACTTGGGATAGCTCAAAGGGACTACAGCAAAATCAAACTAGATTGCATGACTGCAAAGAAGAAAGGGTGGAAATTTGATGCAAAGAAACTCCGGATTGAAGGAATGGATGTTGTGAAAGAGGGTTTTAAGTGGACTATGGAGTCTTTTATTTCATAGCATGGCAAAAAGGCCTAGTTTATTTTGGGTTTGGGCTTAATGCCTTGTGTGTTTTGTACCTGGTTTCTCTTTTGACTCATTCAGGGATCTATGTTTCTCTTTTTCTCCTTAGCTCCTCTTAGGCTTTTCTTCTTCTCCTGAGAGTATCTTGGTTCTCTATTCTTCTTCATTCTTGGCCTAGTTGGCCTATTGTACCTTATTTTTTATGATTTTATAAAAAGACACCTCTTACGAATCAAAAAAAAAGTAAATACATATATGCAAGGGATAATATTAATGGCATTAATTATCCCTAAAGCGATTAATGGAGGAAAAATTAGTCAAAGCAATTAACTAAGGAGCATGACTTTTGATGAAAAATAGTATGAAAAGGTGTGACCTTCAGCCCCACCGTCAGTATAAGATGAAAGACATCTCAAAGGCAAAGGATCATCAAATGGAAGGAAATAAAAATATGTACCTTCTACATTAGAAATAATAAATTGTTTGGCATACATGCAACAGCTTGGGTTTCTGAGTTTTGTGGTATGAAATCTGATTTACAATAATGTAGTTGCAATACAATTTAATATAAGTGATTGTGATTGTTTAATTAGATATTTGAGGTATTAATGATGCATTTCTGTTATAATTGCTTCCTTATATCAGTAAATATGATTAATATTTGTTTGTCATATGTCTTAAATGTTTTAGCCATGATAGAGGAGACTGAGATTACAAGAGGGGAATGGTGATGGGGCACTCTCCTAGGTACGCCACCTCGAGATGGGGGACCAAGTAGTCCCAAGATGGGGACTAGGTAGTCCCAAGGAGGCCAAGGGGGTACCAAGGGTACTGTGCTTTGGGCGTAGGAGAGATGGGCATTTCAGGGCACCTGTTGTAATCTCACCCCTCCATCACGATGAATTAGCACAGGAGGTCAAAACATAGAGAGAGGCAAATGGTTGGCAAGATGAGGGGATAACAGAAAGGGGACGCCTCATATGGATGGCATGGGCTACATGAGGCCAAGAGGGATGGTATATCCGCTCTTGGGCCTAGGGTAGAGAATCCTAGGCACCCCATCAAGTCATGTTCTCCCATGCTCTTCTATGGTTGATCCCTCCAAGGATATTAAAATGCTTTGTGGTTGAAATAATAATTCAGCCATGAGTTTACTAATATTTAATTATGATAATCTGCTAATTAGTATTAATGTGGTAAATGGTTATAATCTACTAATCTGTGTGATTGTGGTAAATGGTTTCTAATCTATGTGCAAAGCTTCAATCAGGTGAAATATATTATCTAACCCATTTGTTTATTTAAATTAAGGAATTAGGGAAAATTTAGGGCATTTCCAATTAGGGGACATTACAACAAGTGATGGTTGCTTGATTTCTTGAAGGATACATGAGTAATGATTGCTCGATTTCTTGATGGATAGGTGAGTGATGATTGCTTATTGAATGTCAATGAATTGAATTATCCTTTATATCCATTTCTTGAAGGAGTCACCACCCTTCACAATAAATGAGTCACCACCCTTCATAGTAAATGAATCAACACCATTTATGGCTGCCTTTTGAGAATAATACTTTACTTCCAAATTGATTGATAGATTTATTTCCTATTGATGATTTCTTCACAAGAAAATGATTCCCCTCTTATATCTTATTGTTGAGGGAGTCACGGTCTTTCACATTTGAAGGGTCACAACCTTTTACATTTAAAGAGTCACAACTTTTCACATTTGAAGGGTCACAACCTTTCACATTAGGAGTCACATCCTTTTTCACATCATCATTATTCTTGAAAACTAATTTAATTTACTTGCAAAATCACTTAAGGTTCTATTCTCAATTGAATTCTTCAATGATGTATGGATGTCTTTCTCAAATGGAATGCTCTCCCTTTTATATCTCAAGTTTGAGGGAGTCACACCTTTTCATCTCAATAGTTACAACTCTTCATCAATGCATTTGGAGACTAATAATAATTTAATTTTAAATTAATTAATTTGTTAGTGCTGTTGTCTATTACTTGTAATCAGTCATAATAATTCCTCCTTTGTTGATTGGGTTTCTAACCTTAGGGCCTTTGAAGAGTTGTGGGGGTGGTGGACCAGAGGGGGGGGGAGGGGTGTCTATGTAAAATTCAAAAATATCTCTCCTAACTAGCACCAATCGGCATATTCATCCTGGGAATAAAATCTCTTTTATTTGAACAAAAAATATTTAGGTCCCTTTTTCCACACCTTTCAGAATGTTAGGCTTGCCCTACTCTGTCCTCATGTGCTTTCTAATTTATTTTCTTTATTATGGCAAAATACACAAGAAAAAATTTCTCAACCCAAGAAGCGTTTGACAGATTTAATAGAAATACTCTAAAGCTCTTATAGGTTTGGCATTTTCATAATTGTTAAGCATAAAGTAATCATAAACACACATGGAGTAAACCTACTGAAGACATATCAGGCATGAAGCGAACACATAGATATATGTAAGACATGATGTATACACATAAATACAAGCAATACACGAAGCATACACATAAAAACACGTAAGACATGAAGCATACACGTAGGACACAAAGCATACAAGTGAATGACACACACATATAAAAATGCAATGTTGGCCCACTTGATTTTATATTTTGATTTACTTAAGAAGACGGCTGAATAGTCAATCCTAATTGAATAGTGGTTAAAGTAGGTTTCTCCTACATGTTGGCAAGATTAAGGCTCTGAAACCAATTGTAATGTCCCCTAATTGGAGTATGCCCGATTTTGCCCAAAAGTAACAATTCCAACAATATAATTTATTTTACAAATAGTAAATGAACAATTAAGAGTAAATGAACAATTAAGATAAAATAACATCGCCTAATTGGTTCTAATCTATAGTTTCATTTCCAATAACCAACCATAGAAAGGATAGGAAAGGAAAGCATGATAGGGCGCCTGAAGACTGTTCATCACAACAAATCCCAAGAGCGTGGCAATCACCCCTTGGCCCACAAGTGGCAAGAACTCCCGTTACCATCCAACATGGGGTGGCCTACTTACAATGTGGAACCGATCTGTTGCCTCTCACAATCATGTTCCCTTGCTAATCCATGCCTGATTGCTTATAGAGAAACAGATAGATTAAATCAATAATTATAAGACCCTTAATAGATTAGCAATTCCCATTAATTAGTAGGTTAAAGATACATAAGAGATTATATATCTAAAAACATTATAGTCCATCTGATGCATACCAATCACTTATTAAATTCAATGGTTGCAACCTTTCTGAATGCAGATATTTATTTATTCTTTGGTCTCCTTCTATCCAAAATCCATTTATTGCATGATCATATATAATATATTTCATATAAATATATATACACAATTATTTCTAATTAATTTCAAAACTTACAATAATTACTGTCATGCCCCCAAAATTACACAAAATAATAATAATGATAAAGCATTGAAATACACATAAATAAATAAAATAAATAACAACAAAATAGATATTAAAAATATAAATATAAACAGCTTAATATTATTATTATATAATATAATAAATATTAATAAAATATATATAAAAACTAATCTAAAATAAATATATTAAAATAAAGAAATATTAAATATATTATGGCAGCAAATGCATTCCTTCTACAAGCAGCGATTGGGATTATTAAAGGAAAGCAGTGATTATCTCCTGCAGCAGTTTATTAAAGACTTTAGGCAGCGATTGATAAAAAGGAAGGCAGATTTAGATTATTAAAATAAGCAATAAATAGTAAATAGTTAAACAAAGTCATGTCCTTTGGTAAGGTGTCTTTCCTAAAGGATGCACCCTTTAATGAAGAACTGGGAATATATATATATATATATATATGAAGAGGAGATCATTTTGAGGAAAGCAATCAGGGAATCAATATATGGATCAGTAAGAAATCTGGAAAAGCAACAGAATCGAGAAGAAATATGGTGAATAAGAAGAGGAGAAATATATGTAGGCAAATAGAAATCAGCAAATTTATTCAGGGTATTATAGCAGATCAAATAGGAAGAGATACATAAGAAGTCTGAAATATATTTCTCAGGGCAGCAGCAGGAATATATATATGGGATATACACGAGCAGATGTAAGGAGAAATAAACAAGAGTATATGCAGATTCAAAAGAACATTAAAATGAAGAAACAAGAAATTTGGAAACAAGGGATATATGAAGGCAATGATAAATCAACCATAAGGGGGTTAAGTCTAAGTATAGATAAGAATATAAATTCATATAAAGTGATTATTGGAAGATTGAAATCAATTAGGAATATATATATATATCTAAGTTACCGGTTCGGGTTCGGGGACGGGTGCAGGTACATGAAATTTTTTTTTAGGGGTTTGGTTACGTATGGGTATGTGTGTGTGTGTGTGTGTATATATATATATATATATGTATGTATTATATATACAAAAAAATAAGAGAAATATACATAATTGTAAAACTAAATCATTTCATAGTATGATACTTGATCATTGATCAATGCCAAATGCCAAAGATAAATATTAAATGCCAATTGATAGTTGAAAAATATTAAAATAAGCCGCAGACGAACTCGCAGATGAACCAACACGTACCCGCAAACGAACCTGAACTGGGTTTGGGGCCTGCGGGTACGAACCCTGCATCATATATATATACGATTATGCAATAATGATGCTTGCAACAATTATTGAGCCTTATAAGTTATGATGCTTTAATATAAGTATGGATAATAGATTCTTATCTGTTTGATCTACACTAACGATATCTTTTGAGTGTTAAGAACAGATCAATGGAAGAAGAGAAATATTCAGATCAGTGATCATCTTCAGAAATACATTCATTACTCAGGCAACAAATATTATAGGCATGGATAAAATCTGAGAAGGAAATACAGTAGATATTATGAGTAGTGATATTATTCTGGTTTAGCGATAATTGGTCATGACGGGATGAGGCAGGACTGCAAAAGGGAGAACTGTGAGAAAGGCACCCTATTATGCAAGAGGGAGAACTGCTATAAGGGCACCCTATTATGCAAAAGGGAGAACTGCTAGAAGGGAACCCTATTGTGCAGCCTCCCAACTATCCCTGAGTGAATCAATTATTGAAGAGAATGAAGAGGGTCTTCAATCATAAGGGGAGGATACTTAGGGCACCTCACCATGTCCTCCTCATTATGGTTGAGCCCACATAGTCCTTGGGACTTGTTATATTGTTATATATAATCTTTCTTAGACTTGGAATTAAATGTATTTCATGGATTATGTCCATTATATTCATCTAACATGGTTGCAAGTTTCCATAACCAGACTTATCTCATAAGATTTATATTATATTAATAGGAAATTCAATCATAAGATTTAACTCTTCTAAAATATTACATTTCATAAAGATCTAGAATATCAGGCCAGAAATGTATGTAGTATGGTTTTTTGATTCAAAAACATTTATATGTTTATAACCAGAATCTCTTTAAATCATTGACATGGACTGTGGAAATATCATGTCTTTAATTAATTACATAGTATGTTTATTAAGAATATTTGAGACAAAATAATGTATACTTAATAAATACAATGATCCCTGGCTTAAGCAGAAGAAAAAGAAAGCATTGAACAGAGGATGTGCCCAATTTATTACTCTGCAGAACTAAACAACTGAAGAGTACTAACCAATAATCTGAACTGTTCTCTTGATGAATATAGGATGTTTCCAAGATTAGATCACAATGAGAATAAGAGTGCATCAGCATATATTGTTTGGAAAGCATTAGAACATATCAAGCAAACTGTTGTATCCAACTTTCTTGAGGTTACTTTGGGACCTTTTTTATATTTTGTAGAAAATCATCATATTTAGCATCAAGCAAGGTGTGCTTCAAATTACATGCCTTCAACAAATGATTTTCATTTGTAGAGCAATGTAAATATTCAAAAGTAACTAGTTATAAACTATGCATACTCTCTTCCTCCTCAAGTTCACTTTGCAATTGCAAAAATGATTGTGGTAATTGTCAGTGGCAATGTAAAGGAGTGGGTGGGCTACATATAAGGCACGTTTAGGGTTTTATAAGGGAAGTAAGAGGATTCATAGGCGCCCCATGCATTTTTTTCTCTGTTTTCTAAATTAAAAAACGGGGGCGCAACCCCAATTTCACTAGAGGATAGGGGATGGCCAGGGGATGTCCTATGCCACCCTCATATTCTTGAGATGGCAGTGGGGAAGGGGAGCTGGGATGAGGAGATGGATCACCATGTGTCCCTGCTTAAAATGGATTTAACAATTTGCAATTGCAGAACTGCTAGAATCAATTAATTTTTATAGGGGAGGCTCACAGAACTAAAATGAGGTTATTTTCATTGATTTGAAGAACCTCAGTCATTGGCAATCTTTATGAGTCCTGAATTCTAATTATTTTTCATTAATTTTAAACCCTTCAAAAACCTGAAAATTTGAAATAATATTCATGGCATTCATAGTAATCCAAATTTATGGAGTTTCATGAAATGTAAATGCACCAGAAGCCTTTTCTTCACATTACATAGAACAGGAAGAAAAATGAAACCAACCAAGTCAAAACACAGAAATCATAAATTACAAATTTTAGATTTTTGTCTTCTGCTCTAACTAAGATCAGAATTCAAAACATAGTGTTGCTGTAGTCTCTTAGGTGCATATATTTATTTCATTCGACAAATTAGTGCCCAAATTGATAAATCATTCTGCTTGCTCAGGGTGTACAGGTCAGAAATTTGTTGAAACCTGAGGCAATAATATTTATTGGTACAAGGGTGTTAACTTGTTTGACTATTAAGAATTTGAGACTCACTGCAGGAATCTAAGTAACATGGTAAAGGCCCAGGATATAATTGGGGTGATCCAATTGAATTCCAAGATGTGGATATATACGTCCTGGATGAACATACCATTGACCCTTTTGAGTCACCTGCTTTGGTCATTTGTAGACATCAACATAACTTCATAAAATTGCAGAAGGGGCCCACTGTGATTGGGTTCACAGGCCAGTTCTAAGACTGAACAGTTGGTAACTGCCAGCAAGGACATTGTCACTCAAGAGAATGGGCAACGTTATAGATCCACAAGGCCCCAAATGAGTCAATGTGAAAGCAAAGAAATGCAGAGAAGTGAGCACGCTAAGTTGGATGTACAAAGTCATGGACAGTCAAAGTACAAATCAGATAGGGCAATATGAAAGCGAAGAAATGTAAAGAAGTGAACATAGTTAAGGGCATTCCAACAACCAAGATTCCTTAAATGAAACTAAAATACAGCTGATCTATCGGGATATTCCCTTTGATAAGTAATCCATCCTGTTTCTCAAGTCACTGAGAGCAGTCCAGTCACATGCCACATATCCGAATTTTATAAACAAATGCTCTGTAATAATCCATGGTGTTTGCCCAACAAATTAAAACAAGTTATTTCACAAAGATTAGAATTCATAATACCCAATAAGACAATTCTTCTTGGCACCAAACTTTATGTGTATTCTGTTATTCATCTATCCGCAGAGAAAGAACAAAAATTAGAGTGCAGGCTAATTTATGGCTGCCGGGCTAAAACATCTAACCCAAAATGACTCGCAAAAACATCGATGAACAGAACTTGATTTTAACTTTTAGGTTAAAGTATATTTTTGTCTGTCTATTCCCTTGTTTAGCTGTATGGTCTTTTCAACATTTCTTAACCAACTGCACTTGGTTAACATGGAACAGTTTCTTTTTCTCAATTGCAGCAGTTGAGTTATCCTTGATTATTTTTTTCGGTTCATTACAGTTGAGGCAGTTGGACCACCATTGAACAGTTCGTCTCTTCAATTGAAATAATTTTTGGTTCAAATGAGGAACTCGTTTCAAACAGCAATGACCGATACCGTTTAGAAGTTACGATCAATTAATCAACTGCACTCGTTCCAACATGGAACAGTTTTCTTTTTCAATTTTAGCAATTGGGTTAGCAATAAAAAATTTAACTTAGTTTATCCATTTCAGTTGAAGAAAATTGGGTTATCATTGTAACAGTTTTGTCTTTTTTATTTGGCTCAAATTAGGAACTCTTATAAACAACAGTGACCAATACCATTTATATTTTACAATCAATTAAGATTTTGTTAATCTTTACTATTGTACTTATTTTTTTAAATTTGAAATGCATGCTAAATAACTTAAATGGAAACATTATATCATAATGAGCATGTAACCGCTCGACTTGGAGTTCAGACCCAGTTTGTCCAAGAACTAGTTCCTCGTAACTTTCGCTGTATCAAAGACCTCGACAAAAGAAAAATCAATCACTTCCAAAAAAAAGAAAAAAGCAAAGACAGAGCACTGCGCAAACCAATGCAGACTTTAAAGGCATAGATTCAAGGTTCAATAAAACTGGAAGAGATGAACTTATTAAAACAAAATAAATTGGTACAATTGTATAAATGCATGCAAGTGTTTTAATTAGATACTAAAAGAAAGTAAACATACCAGAATTTTTCTGTTGCCAGAGTTAAAGAAAGTGCAAAAAGAAGGCACATGTGAGTGTTTTAAACCTTTAGCTGACTTTAATCGACATCCTGCAGTGCACCTCTCACAGGCTCTGAACACACTTACATTTTTAGCTTTTCCTTCATCCCACTTGGGTTCCATCTCAGATATTTCTTTTGTCTTTCCCTGATCTTTTGCAGCTGGTTGATTATGTGGGTCTCAATCGAATTGTTTTAGGCTTCCAAAGTCACAAAATACCTATTGATCTGAATTCCTGACATGACGGTGATCTGATTTTATCGAGGGAATGTCTATTCATTCATTGGATCATCATAACTTCAAGTAGTTGGTCCAAGTTCGGAATAAAAATGGCCAGATGATCTCGCATTAATTATTTCTCCAAATTTGGCTTGTTGAGAAATGATTAAGAGAACGCCACAATTTCTCGCGTGCGTAAGAAAGGAATTTAAAAATAAATAAAAAATTACATATGAATTCATTTATTTTTGTGGCATTATGTTGGGAATTAATCCATCGAAGTACATTACACTTGCCACTTTCTCCGTTCGCTCAATCCCCTAGAATTATGACAGAATGCTTTGAAACTCAAAACGTCTCATACATAATAATTGATCAGTTAAAAACAATATATTTGTTGTTTTTTAATATATTTGTATTTTTAAAGGAAAATAAACTTAACAAAAGTGTGTTATCGACTAATTATTATAATAATCTATATAGTAAAGTTGTGCTATGGATATCACCCATATTAAAACTTTAAATGTTAAATGTGAAAATTAAATGCAGAGTTAAAAACATTTTATTTGAGGTTTGAAGGAAAATAATCTAATATAACATTGAAGTTTTGAATAGTTTTGGGATTGGAAATAGAGTTTTTTTTTAATTTGTCTCAGAATTGGAATAATCTATGTATTTTGAAACAAATCAAATCTACAAATTGATTCGATGGTCTAGTAAAGTGATCTAGTAAATGTGTTATTTTACTTCTAGATTCGCTATCGTGTAATCTACTATGTGGACTTGCGGTATTTAAGAATATTTTTAGAGGGTTGTTCAATCGAACTTGGGTACACATTCTCCTTGGTCAACCACCAAAAGGAACCCACTTTATTTTCATGTCAATAATCAAGGACAATATTCTTCAAATGTATAGATGCTTCCAGTATGATTATGTAGATTTTGATTCATTTTAGTGCCCAATGGAATTGTTTCTAGCATGTTCCTTTTATAGACGTCAATGATTTTTCCTTTATATTTAATAATGATAAATTAATGCAATTTAATTCCTTTAAATATAGATACATCAATTAATCATATAAAGTTGTGTTTAGTCAACTCAAGGTAGAAAAGGAATGGGCAACAACTGCCCAAAATTTAAATTTGAGTTTTAGAAAATCAAGGTCAAATTTGTAGGAGTGAGATTGATCATAAACCCATAAGATTGTCTAGGATTGAAAAGTGCTAAGATCAAGATGGATAATGAATGTATAGAGATAGGAGCAATAATGGTCATAATAAATCCAAAATCTAGGTGAATATATTGGATATGTGCATATGTATGAGGTGAGGGAAACAAAGTGTAGGGATGTGTGTAAATAAGTGAATGACAACATGGGTAATGAGGCTGACTTTATACAAGATTGTTTCATTTGTTAGTATGTAAATATATTAATTAATTTTCTAAAAATGGGAACAAAACTAAATGGATTTGTGATTTGTGTACAAATTTCACCATAACATTTTGCCCCCACTTTCAGGTGTATGTGAACCCTTGAATGATCATGTATCTCCAAGTATATAGCACTAAAAAAAGTGCATGTAAAGTAAATTTTTAAACATAAAAGGATATAATGGCTCCATATAAATTAATGGACCTCATTGAATGTTATTGTGTAAGTACATCCTTCAACATTTGTGTTCCACGAGGGCTTGCAAAACAAAGGAAAATATGTAATGAATGACTTTTTTCATGAAAGTAAAAATGAAAACAATTGCAAGTTGAATAATATTGTATAGATCATGAGAGAGAGAGAGAGAGAGAGAACAGTGACAGAAAGGTTAGAGAAATTTTTCCTTCACAAAAAGTAGCAATTTCTACCTAGCTCGATGATAATGGGATGATAGGGCATATTGGAGGCCGGTATATCATGTAGTTTTGATATTTCTAGTCATGGTTGTTTAGAGTCTCTTTGTAGGAACGTATAATTGTCTAAATAATCTTCAACATAAGTGTCAGCATATGGATGAGATGGGGGAAAGAAAGTGTAGGGATGTGTGTAAATAAGTAAATGACAATGTGGGGAATGAGGGTAACTTTATAAGATTGTGTCATTTGTTACTATGTAAATGTGTTAAGTCATTTTCTCAAAATGGGTTTGTCATCCATATACAAATTTTACCATTACATGTTTCCCCACTTTGAGGTGTATATGAACCCTCTAGGATGATCATGTATCTCCAAGTATGTAGCACTCATAAACATGCATGTAAAATGTATATTCAAACATAAAAGGATACATTTTATCCATATAAATTAAGTGATCTCATTGAATTTTATTGTGTAAGTTCATCCTTCAACATGTGTGTTCCAAGGGGACTTGCAAAATAGAGGGAAAATATATACAATGAATAACTTTTTTCATGCAAGTAAAAATGAAAATGTTTGCAAGTTGAATTTTATCATTATTGATCATGAAAGAGAGAGAGAGGTGATAGAATGGTTAGAAAAAACAAATCCTATACAAAAAGTAGAAAATTTCTACCTGGCTTGATGGTCATGGGATGATAGGCATATTGGATGTTGGCATATCATGTGGTACTAATTTTTCTATTCATGGTTGTGAGTCTCTTTGTATGAACCTGAATAGTTTGTTATGTTCAACATAATTGTTAACAATAGAATATGCCCCCCCTTTAATTGGTTTTATAAATTAGATATAATAAGTTAGAGGAGGGGGGGAAATGATACATGAAATGTAAATGTAGGTTAAACACGTGTAACAAACAAGTAAAACAAATGATAATTACATAGTAGGCACATGGGTTGAAGATACCATTAAGGAATTAAGTTACCCTTAGAATGGGAAAGCAAAGAGTGGTGGTGTGGGCCCTCAATGGCCAAAAATACTTGTATAAGCACATGACATTAGATAAGACATATGATATCAATATGGATGCATGATCACACAATGGTCAAGGTAAGGCAATAGATCCATAGTGGTAATACATGATATCACATGTAATTAATAGAGTAGGGAACATTATGGTGTCCCTATTTTTACTCTTAGAACTTTAGTAGGTCATGCAAATATGTAATGTAATATGAAAGGAATGATGCATGATGCCCTCCAAAGTGGTAAGTTCGGTCCTAATACATGGTTAGGTAATGCAAGTGCAATAGTGCTAAATGTATAGTGAGAGCACATGTCAAAATGATTGCCCCCACATGGGTAAGAGAGCAATATGACATAAACGGTGTAATGGGCATATATCATAGATATTATATAACTACCAAAATAATGATGTAAAATATCCATAATTGGCTGCATAATTATCATGTAGTAATTGATAATATATACCCATGTCAAAAGATAAGTACAAATAAATGAGATATAATCATGAAGGTACATGTGAAGATATTTTTTTATCAAATATGAATGATGGCACAATGGAGCTCATAAGGTGAAAATAGTATGCAAATAATAATAATAAATATTAACATTTCAAATGCATGATATTAATGAAGCCTTTTACTAATTTTTGTTGTGAGTGAAAAGGCAAATGAACTAGTATAAAATTGAGAAATAATGATGAAGGGGTCAATCCAATTAGGTTTGCATGAAGAACCAATTCTTCTAATTGGATGTCTTGTTGGATGGCTCCTTTGTTATATATTTTGTTTTGTTGTCTTTGATATATATGTGGCTTATCTAACATATTGATTCACCTCTTTTTAAGGGTCTTGAACTCTTATAACCAATGTTCGTAATATGTATAATTGTTGGGATATGTGGCATACACCTTACAATCCTAATGTTTTAAGTATTTAATTACTTTTTTGTTTATTTATTGTATCCGCATAATTTGGGTATCCCACTTGTGCCACTTGTAGTTTATAATTTGGTCATTGTAAGACTCAATTAGTGTCATGGAAGTTATTAAATGTAACTAATATAGCTTGTAAGGTGTGTAAGAGTTGCTAGAAAGGAAAGAGAATGATGAGAGGGAGTTACTTATGGACTTAGAGAAAATCATGGATCATCTTTGTAAAAATTTGCATAAGAATATTTTGTGATAGTGATAGTTGTAGATTATTTAGATTATTTCTATAATTAATTAAATAATTTTTAATTATTTAATTAATTCATCACTTATCATTTTCCCTCCAACATTAATTAAAATCGAATTTAATTTATCCTTTCCTCTATAATTGAATCATTTTCAAACATTATTTAACTAGCTAACACTCCTCTTTTAAATAAATTAAAATAATTTATTTAAATCAAAATCTTTCTTCTACCCCCATTAATGGGGCTTCGAGCATTAAGGCCAAGATCGTGCGGGACAAAACAGTGTGGTGATGGTCTAAGGAAGGATGGATAAAATAAAATTTTGATGGGGCATCCAAGGGGAATCTATGCATGTAAGGTGTCTATTGCATCTTCAGAGATCATAGAGGAACGATAATGATAGAAAAAGTTACCCACTTCAACCTAGGACAAATAACGAAGCATAAATCATGGCAGTGAGACTCAGGCTCGAAGAAGGTGAAAGCTTGACATTAGAAAAATCAAGAATGAAGAAGACTCAATGATAATAATCAATGTCATCTAAAGCTAATGTTCTAGGGATAGGGCTGCATGATAATATTATTGCTTCTAGTATTAGACAGATTATATTGTTGCATATATGGAGAACCAGATGTAAAGCAGTTTTTAACATTTATTGCAATCACCTGGAAGCTGCAGTTTTAAAGCTTTACTCTGACACCTTTTATTGTCTTGCCTCCTTGTTCGTGCAATTGCAGGCAAAGTCTAAAAAGAATCCTATGTTGGAGGCCCATATTCATCAAATCAAACTGCAAGTGAACCAACTTTTAAGCAAAAAAGGTCCTCATATATCACAGGCTCTAAGGTCTTAGTTTTGATCTTGTCGTTTCAGCTCTCTTCTATGTTGTTGATCTACGTCTGTGATAGCTTTGGTCATTGTAATGCTGCCTTTTCAGTTTGTTGTTGTTTTTCTAGTGCTGTAATTGTGATTTGCCTCTGCTGGCAGTGATGTCTTGTTGATATGTTTTGTAGTTTCTAACTGCATTTTCCTCATGTATCTAACTGCATTTTCTCAATATAAAAAAAAAATCTACCAAATTCAAATCTAGAAACTAAGTAATCATTTGTGGAATGTTTAAGACTCCTTTGATGGCCACATAGATTTCAAATTAATGATCACGTATCATGAGAAGAATTTGGAGGCAGAACAAAGCAGTAGAGATCCAACAATCATGAGCTAGATGAAGAGTACAATGCAACTGGCATTCACATGCAAGTTGGCATGAGGTGGTACCATATCAAATGCATTGTAAGGATAGGTGGTGTGAAGGAAATCTAAAAAAAGGTGGCAGACCCTTCACAAATTTCACACGTGATAATTAACATGGTGGGATGTGAGATAATTATGAAGGCATTTTTCCCAAGGCCCACACATGCGAATTACTCGCCAAGCCCTTTAAATTCCATTTCGACTAGAAAAATGGGCATTTTGTTTTGCAAGCGAATGCGCAGAAATGGATACTCTAGTGAGACACACTTTTCCTAAGATAGCAGATGGCATTCCTAGGCGAAGTTATAGAGCAACGACTAATTTTTTTTTAAAGTAGCATAGTGGGAGGGAAAGGAAGGTGATTAAATGGATTTTAGGGGTAGATATTATGGTCAATGAAAGCCACTACATGGTTAACATGGACATATCTTCTCACTTTGTTACTTCTCTCTTGGACCTGGGAGAACCCAAGGAAATAATCTGGATATTAGTGCTGACATTATTTAAGAGAAATTATTTGCAAGGTTTGGAGGAGGTGGTGTTGAGGGTGGCAAAATATGGTGTCAGACTGCTATGTTCGAGAGGGACATTGAAATGGTGTTAAAGGAAGTTTTTGTGGTGAATTAGCTACCATTCCTAGAGAATTTTCACACTCAAACCCTAATACAACATCGTGCTCTAGCAAATAAAACATTTCAATATCTAAAGAGGGTAAACAATCTAGAGCTAGTGCACAAATTGGAGTGGTTTGAAGAGTTTGATGAAATGGTAATGGATGGAGGGATGTATGAGCCTTATGGGGGTTGAGTGCAGATTAAGAGTATAGGTATATAGGATAACAATGTAAATCATAGTCAATATTCCTTTTGGCTCAAGTGTGTGTTACCCTAGAGCAATAATATAGAAAATAGCTATGATTTTATATGTTCATTTTGGAAAAATTTGATGTAAATTTTTATTTTAATATAATCTATGTAGCCTAGTTGCCCTTACCTAACAAAAAAAAAAAAAATTCTCCTAAAATAAATAAATTAATATTTATTTATTTCTCTAACTATCATTTTGAATTAAATAAATTTATTTAATTAATTCTTTTGACTTTCCCTCCTTCATCAAATTTAAATTTGGATCTTACCTTATCTTGAATTTTCCTATTCATTGATCTTTCTAATTAATCTCCACCATTGCTCAAATATCAAATGAAGCCTATAAATAAGAAGATTTCATTTCATTCAAACCACCTAGCACTTTTATTATCAAAATATCTCTAGGACTCCTATCACTATCAAGAATTCAAGCATTCAAGCATTATCAAGCATTTATCATTATCATTGTCAAGCATAGGTATCATTTATCTTTGAGAATTTATCATTATCATTGCATCATATCATTATTATTCTTTCATATTTTTTACTTTGAAGAGAAACCAACAATGGAGCAAATCAAGATCTTATCTCTAATGACTTTGCTTGTTATCTAAATTCTATA
The DNA here is from genome assembly GCA_007115665.2 of Sequoiadendron giganteum. Classification (NCBI taxonomy): domain Eukaryota; kingdom Viridiplantae; phylum Streptophyta; class Pinopsida; order Cupressales; family Cupressaceae; genus Sequoiadendron; species Sequoiadendron giganteum. The sequence goes on from VCHN02000014.1 coordinate 53,488,210, forward strand.
TTCTAAGCCAATATCTTGAACTTCATTGTGTGATTGTGAGAGTGATTTTTACATTGTTATTCTAAGTGATTCACATTTTCATCATCCACATTTTGGCATGCCTAATGGGACCCACATCCTTAAAATTAACAATAATTTTTTTAAGAAGTGTGTTTGTTTGAAGTTGTAGGTCATATTTATGCATTTAGATTGATTTATGATGCTTTTAGGTCGACAAACGACACATATGAGGGTTATGTTAAAAAAATGTGCATTTGATCTATGAAATTGTGCATCTAATATATAAAATGGATCTTTTGATTGATGAAATGATGCATTTAATAAGTCTAGAAAAGAGTGGCGCATTTGATCCATATAAATGTGCATTTGGTTCATGAAATTATGCATCTAATCCACAAAATTATGCATTTGATCCATAAAATAACACTTTTGATTGATGAAATGGTGCATCTGAGAAGTCTAGTATGGTGTTGTGTATTTGACCCATAAAACTACATATTTGATCCATAAAATAGCACATTTGACCTGTAAATGGCATATTTGATCCATAGAATGGTGCATTTGATCAATGGAATGGTGCTTTTGATTTATTGGCACTTTTTACAAATAGGTTGTTTTATAAAATTGGGCATAACTTTTTCATAATATATCGGATTTTTGAAACTCAAAAGTCTTTGAAAAGCTAGTTCAGAGCTCTTCATTGTGAATCAATATATCATTTCAAATCTTGCACCAAAAATTTGGTGCATTCGTTCAAATTCACCCTTTCTTCTTTTTCAAATTTTAAATGATCATAACTTCTTCATACCAAAGCATTTTTCAATGATTTATTTTAATATCTATCAAAAAATTATAAGGAATTCGTTGGTGCTATCATTTTTTGCCTCAATATTTTTATTTTATTTTTTATTTTTATTTTTTTGGACTGCAGGAATCGGGTAGCACAACCCCCTATAAACTGCAGTGCGCCTGGTAAACTTTTTAACGTGACTGGTGGCGCTAGCACGACACGCCCTCTGGTACCACAGGTTTGGGGGAAGACTAGACCTCATGACCCCTTGCCTGCAACAGGATGCTTTAGCCAATCGAGCTAGGACCCCCGCCCCTAAGTCTCAATATATTTTTACTGGTATGTTTTCACACATTTAAAATTGGGACTTAAAATTTACCATTCACCTTTGGATTTGGAACCTAAAAAAAACCATTTTATCTTAATCCCCAAGATCTACTTACATATTCTCTCCTCTTGCACCTTAGAGTGATCTGGAGGACCATAAATAAGTGATCTTATTTTTCTTTTCTAGCCTTATGTGTTGGTCTTTTTGTTACAAATTGAAAATTAAAGGGTTATTAAAGAAAGTAGATTTGGATCTTTTCATCAAATTGGCATCTCAAGTTTAGCGTTGGACTTCAGTTTCATTTATTCTAATCACTCTATCTCTTTCAATTTGCATATTTCTTATTTTTACATTATTTTATTTACTTCAATCAATATTTCTTGGTGTGTCTTCTCACATTTGAAAGTGGGCTTAAATTAATCTTTCATAGTTGGATTTGGGTTCTAAACTAAAAAAGTGTCTTTTAATCCCCAAGATCTACTTATGTATGCTCTCCTCTTACGCCCAAAAATAATCATGAGGATAAAAAATAAGTGATCTTATTTTTATTTTTAGAGGGTATGTCTAGATAAGTGATCACTCTAAGGGACGGCCTCAAATCCTATGTTTTGGTAGAGTATAAAGAGTGGGGGTTGAATCGAAAGACATTCCTCTTGGAAGTGGAATCTTGTCAATATAGACTAAGCCTCTAAGAAATTTATACCTTAGATAACTAAAGGTGGAGAATGGGTTACCCTCTCATCCCATCTATTTGGCATTAAATTCCCTTTCATCTATAAATTAGGCCTCATGTACCCTTATGGTATATATAGAGGATACCCCTAGTTGAGCTTGTAAAGCATAGTCAAAACTTGTTAGCTATACCCACTTGAGAAGGCTTCATAATGTGTCTTGCATGTTTCATTGTTTCGATCATAATCTCCACTTGAAATAGAAGGGGAGATATCCATTCAAAATTGAGCCTAGGACATTGTCTTTTTCATTATATCTTTGTGCGTTTCTAATATTTGAACAAATTACAAAAATTTAAAAATTTAAAACTCAAAATATTCCAAAACAAAACCAAAATCAAAGGTAAAATATTAAACTATCAAATAAGTAGAGCTTAAATAGGTCTTTTATTGGTATTGTCCTATTATCCTTGATACTATTTGAAGAGTGGACAACTTTTTGGTATCTTGTCTTATCGTTATAAAAAATTAGCAAAGTTCAAATTGGATCTCATATCTTCTATCTTTATCTTATATAATTTGTGGATATAATATCTTGAGAGCTTCAAAGCTACTCTTGAGTTATAAACCTCCACTCTTTATCAAGTTTTATTGAACTCACAAGTCTAGTTGAAGTATACTTTATCAATATTTATCTTTATCATCTTGCTTGAACTCACAAATCTAGCTCAAGTATAATCTATCATTCTATAAATCAATATTATTATCATCATTGGGAGATCTAACTTAACTTTGGTCTATTTTGGTTTTTAGCAACACGCATCAAAATTGTTGAAAGAAATTATTATTTTATCTAAGGTCTTATATTGCATATGCCAATTACAAGATCTCAATATAAAAAAAAAATGGAATCCCATCAAGGAGATTTAAACATTCAAACAAGCATGGGCATGGGTCAACATGATCAAGGAACATCTTAAAATCCACCCTTCTTTCATAGTGAGCCTTTAAGGGTCCCTTATACAGAGGATGATCAAGACCCTTCATCCGAAAATCTTTGAGAATTTAAGGAAAACCCTAGAGCAATAAGAGATTTGGAAATTTTATTTGATAAAATTATTGATCACTACCTTCATGTGTTGGCTCAAAAAGGTACTAAAATATCCACCAATCTTATCCAAGATGTAGATCTTACTAATCCTAAAATGGGGCTAGAAACAAGCCAACCTAATCTAATTCAAGCCTCAACACCAAAGGTGGTTGCTACGTTCATATATTCACCACCCCGCATCGAATACATCAAAAATTCAATGGAAAAAATGTCAAGAGACACTTCAAGACTAATTTACACTAGAACCATCGCCTACCTTTTCCAAGTCTTATTTAAACATGGGTACCTTGAACATGCAAAATTTTCCCATTCCACCAAGTCAACCTCAACAACATTTCATTCAACCAAGTCAACCTCAACAACATTGCATTTGAAACCAAGTCAACCTTAATAATATTACATTCAACCAAGTCAACCTCAACATTATCACATTCCGCCAAGTCAACCTCAACAACATTACATTCAACCAAGTCAACCTCAACAACATTAAATTCAACCGAGTCAACCTCAACATCATTACATTCCACCAATTCAACTTCAACAACATTGCATACAACCAAGTAAACCTCAACATAATTACATCCAACAAATTCAACCCCAACAACATCACATTCCTCTAAATCAACATCAGCAATAATATTATATTCACGCAAGTGTACCTCCATCAACATCTACAAACGACTTGGCCCAACAAATGCAAGAGTTATAAAAAAATATAGCAAACATGGAAATGGGAAATGCTAACACTTGGAAGATCTATACATTGGAAGACATATTCCCCTATCCTTTTGATAATTCTTTGAACAAGGTACCCTTTCCTCAAAACTTCGAAAAGCCTATATTTGACAAATACAATGGAAACGGTGATCTAAGAGAACACATAAGAAAATTTTACATGGATTTTCTTGAGGTATCCTACAATGATACATACCTAATGCACATATTTCCTAAAATTCTAGGAGGTCAAGCTATTTAGTGGATTTTTCATTTACCTCATGGCGTCAACACCTTTCATGAGTTGGCAGATAAATTCATTCCACATTTTTTATATAATGTTGAATGTGAATTCTTCATGACTAATCTATGTAATGCAAAACAAAATGAGGGAGAATATTTTGTGTAATTTTTATAAAGGTGGAGAAACTTGGCAAGAAAATTCCCTTATCCAATTCCTAAAAAGCAACTTGTTCACATTTTCACCAAAAACATAAATAGTAAATTGGATTTCCACCTAAGAATTCAATGTGATAGTACCTTTGATAAGATCATTGAAAATGGAATGAAAATTTAAAAACCTCTCATTGATGAGGCTCTTGTGAAAAATTCTAAATATCATAAGGATAACCCTTCAACATCTAAAGATAAGCTAATAATTTGGACCAAAAACAAGAACATTGCCAATGATGGTGTGGTAAATGAAAAAATAGTTCAAAATTTTCAACCTACCCTACGATTGGAAGCATAAAATCCTCAAAATAATCAAGGTTTTAGAAGATCACATAGGAAAAATAAAATTCTCCTAAAAGGAAATACACTCCTTTAGGTGAATCTTGAATCCGCATTGCAAAAATTGATCTAAGCTAAACTCATCACATTACCCAAAGTGAGAAATCAAGAACCAAAAATTAAACCTCAATGGTAAAAAGAGAATGAATATTATGAGTACCATAGGATCAAAGGATGTAAGACTTACAATCGCTTGAAATTGAAAAATATTATCCAAGATCTTATCCCTACTCATGGAAAAGAGGAACCTTCAAATAAAAATCTTAAAGGAGTCATTTATGCTTTTGTTCCATATGAATACACCATAGATTGAGTAGAAGGAATATCTTTCATTAAAAATATAATCCTTGAGTGCACAATCACAACCTATATGGGAAAAATAGTATCCAATGATGCCCTTCTTTATCAAGATCAAAGTGTCCATATCATGCCATCTAAAGGGTCTATTCTTAATAAAATCATTTTCAATGGCCCCTTTCCATATCAAGATTAAGATATTTTACTTCATCCACTTCATAATCCCCCTCCATCTCAAGGCTTAAGTATCTCTTCCATGTCACCTCATGAAAAAGGCATCCTTTTCACTTTCAGATCTTCTAATTCTCTTTCAAATCAAGATCAAAGCACACCTTCCATCCCGTCCAATGACCCTCTCCGATATCATGAGCTCATATCTTTCACTCCATGTAGTGATCCCCTCCCATGCCAATATCAAAATATACTTTCATGCCATGATCATACTCCTCCACAAGATTCAACCATCCATATATAAACAAGATATATCAAAACACAAACTAAAAGGGTATACAAATTGACTCATTCAAAAGCTTCATCCAACCCCTAAGGCATCCATTCCATTAGATATCCCTCATTCCATCCAAATAAATCCTTCCTTATCGTGATCTTAACTATCCTATCCATATCCTTCATTATATATATTTCATCCTATCTAATCCATTCCCTTACCCTTGGTGCGTTAGTCTTGGTAAAGTTGGGGGCAAACCTTGTCCAAGTATGTTTTAGACAATGCAAATCCTTACAATCCATGTCCTCTAAACATCATCCTTTTATCCAAAGAATCATTTTTTATCTCATATCCATAATAGAAATATCTCTAGTAAAGGCTATCTAGTTCCTTTGCAATATAATATTTGGAGATCTCCTCTCCTATCATCCACCTATCCAGCTATTGTAGCTTAGTCAATCTATCTATCCCATAATAAGTGATCCTATACCTAACTAGGGGCACCTTTCCCTTGACCTAGGTGTTAAGTTGGATTTTTACATCTTGAGATCATATGAAAATCCTAAAACATTGAGCTTTAACGAAAATCATGAGAAAAATAAATGTCAACTATTGGGCTAAATCCTTGGCTTGCATAAGCTTGTTGCTTATCTTTCAATATCACAATCAAAAAAAATTTCATGTCCTAATAAAATTGTATTTCCTATGATGGGCATTATAAAAAAAAAAATTGAGATCCTAACGGATATATCCTTCCTACAATGGACCTTATCTTTCAAATCTAGGCTTATCTTTTGGCAAGAGATATGTTGGTTGTTGATTTTGTTTCTCAGTTGTTTTTCTTTTGATTTCTTGGTCTTATCTTTTCTATCCCATTTTCTCAATGAAAGCTTATCTTAATGTGTTTAAAGAAAATTGGATCATAGCATGTGTGTCTTCTTTGGCATGCTTGAATTTCTTAATTATATACTGATTTTCTCCATGAAGCATAATTATTTGGAGTTAGGAGTTCAATTTGAGATTTCCTTACTACAAGAACAAACCACAAGAAAAATAAATCAATCAACCTCCAAAATATTACCCCTCAAAATTACTCAATAAAGAAACCCCCAATAATATATAATATTGGCACTTTATAATTAGTGAACTATTACAAGTGTCACTTTTCAAAAGAAACAAAGTGGACTTGATCTTAGTGCTTAAAAATGTCAAATTTGGCCTCGATATCAAAGTATAATTGTTACATAGAATGGGATAAATTTTATCATTGTTAAAAAGTACATGAAAAATTATGCACTTTCAAAAAAAATTTCACCTAAAAATGTTATCGTAGGAGCGAGAATGGAGACTTGAAAGTTCCCAAAATGAGAATGGTTGAATAACACCTATGAAAATATACAGTTTCCACAAAACTAGGCACCAAAATCAAGAATCGATTGCACCACTATGAAGATCTTGAATTCTACCTCAAATCTAAAAACAATTCTCACAAAAAGGAGCCCATATGACTGAGATATGCCCTTTTGAAGTTGAGCCTCCAAACCAAAACTACAAATGAGAGGGGGGCAATTTTAAAAGAGGGTTTTTGACATAGTGTTGATTTCAGAAACCAACTTGATTAAATTTGATGGCCTATAAGTGATTGCATCCAAAATATTCACCACCTGCATGAAATATTTCCACCAAATATTTAATAAATTATTATCTTAGAATATGTTGTAGCTAGTCAAAGGGAAACATCTGTGGAGAAATGGTGGAATATTCGATGAAATTAATTGATATATTTGATGTGGGTAGAATATTCTACCAAAAGCTATCAGTTAGGTGTTGCCAGGTGGAAGCTCTATAAGCTCCATGGGTAGTACCATGGGTACTTGCATGTACCTTTGAGAATAAAATTGCATAAATTTTCACTTTTCTTTAATTTAATTATGAAAATATAATAAATAAAAGTCTATTTTAAAAATATTTTTTCTAAATCATATGAAATTTTCACCTATAGACTATGTTTTATTTTATTGTATGTTTGGATGGGGAAAAAAGGTTTTGAGGGCTCAAGGCAAGTGCTTAGATTTTGATAATTTGATAGTCAATATTGAGGTTTTTGGGCCTCCTGAACATGATGGCAACGTCTATTTTGACCCAAAGCATTCAAAAATTTTAGCTACCTCCTAGATCTAGCAACCAATTCTCAACTTGAAACCCTCATAGATCTAGCTTCACATGTTCGATTTAGACAAAAAAAGGAAAAACTAACTTTCTTCGACCCTTTGAATTCAATGATGAGCTCACATTTGCACCAAGAAGCTTCAATTCTGACCTAAAAAGAAAAGACACAAAGAAGAAACCCTCAAATCTAGTATTTATTTTAACTTTCTTTATTCTCCAAGTCATAGTTAGGTGTAAAAGAAGAGCATACTCAATTTTTCAAGATCCACCAAGATTTGCAACCTAAACCTCTCAATCAAGACTAACAAGAAGTAATCCCACATGTTTTTAAACAATGTAAGATTTGGTATAGATTACTCTACACCATGCAATATTTGGCTAAATATTACAAGGTAAGTGCACCAATCTATGACACAATTTTGGCTCTTAAGATGCCACTTTTTTTTTTTTTTTTCTAAATCAACAAAATCTGATTTGCATGAGAAAATGAAGATAGTTATGCTCAAAATTTCAAGATGCGGCAAGAAAAAAAATTGAAGTGATCCGAGTCTAGTTCTAAGCTACTATTTTTTTTTAAATTAATGAAGATTAAGGGTCTCAAAAGGGGGGGGGGAGGGGGGCGCAAGGGGCAAAACAGGTCCTGCTTTTATAAAAAAAATAGCATAGTGCATGAGGGCTCCCCCTTTTTGATTGACTATTTTTTAGAATTTCAAAAATCCTTATGGTGAGAAATTAGCTAACACCATGTAATTTATCCTCGTTCTTTCGGATAATTTTTTTAATGAATATATAATATTTTATGAATTTTCAAAGTGGACACATCTTGAAAAGATGAAATTTGAGCGTGCTCCCCCCTAATTTTTTTGCAAACTAATCGAAAATTGATTCTTTTTTTTTCATCATGTGTAGAATGGAGTCTAGTTTCAAAAAATGTAATTTGTTTCACGTTTTGATGAACGGGTAAAAATCTATCCTAAAACTAGCACATATTGGTTTTTGACCAAAAATAGAGGCATTCACAATAGAATCCATGGATCAAAACCTTAACTAAATCAAAATGGAAAAAGAATTATATATTTAGATAGCTAAGAGAGAGTTTAATGCTATCACGGTTTTTTTTATAAACTTGCATTCAAATACGTGCAAATGAGATGGGGAGCACAGACGAAAATATGAGAAAATTTGGCAAATCCTATCAATTAACACGTCCAAAGCAGGCCATTTGGTGCTCACCAAATGGCCTGCTTTGCACAGAACTAGAATTTCCCCTCTTTGGTGAACAACTTTGATAATGCTTAGAGTGCATAGTTCACGATCGTAGATGGATAGTCGAGGTTTTACCTTTCATGCCTTCTCTAACTCGTTACCATAACAGGATAACTCTTTATCCCTCTGAAGTCTCTATCTCTCAGGTCTCACTCCCTCCCATGTGACCTAGACTACTCTCTTAGTCCAATCGCCTCTCTCAAATCTATTTCCCTCCCACATAGGTACCTAAATAAATCTATCTCACTCCAACCCCCTTTCTCACTCTCCCTCTCTCTCTCTCTCTTTGGTCTCTTTGTCTCTCTCTCTCTCAAGTCTCTCCCTCCTACCCCCTCTCCCTCTCTTAGGTCTATCACTCACTCACTCCCTCTATCTCTCTCCCATTCCCTCTCTCTCACTCACTCTCTCTCTCTCTCTCACTCTCTCTCTCTCTCTCTCTCTCTCTCTCTCTCTCTCTCTCTCTCTCTCTCTCTCTCTCTCACACACACACACACACACACACACACACACACACACCTCCCTCTCTCTCTCCCTCCTCTCTCACTCTCTCCCACTCTCTCAAGTCTCTCCCTCCCACCCCCCTCTCCCTCTCTCTCTCTCTCAAGTATCTCTATCCTACCCCCTCTCCCTCTCTCTCTTTGTCAAGTCTCCTCCTCCTACCCCCTCTCCCTCTCACAGCCAGTCCCTCTATCTCTCTTCCACTCCCTCCCTATCTCACTCCCTCTATTTGTCTCCCTCTACCTCTCCATCTCTCTCAAGTATCTCCCTCCCACCACCTCTCCCTATCTCTCACTCAATTCCCTCTCTCTCTCGCATGCCCTCTATCTCTCTCCCACTCTCTCTCTCAAGTCTCTCCCTCCCACCTACTCTCCCTCCCTCTTTGTCTCTCAAGTCTCTCTCTTTTACCCCCTCTCCCTCTTTCAATCCTCTCTTTGTCTCTCTCACTCACTCCCTCTATCTCTCTCCCTCTCTCTCTCTCTCCCTCTCTCTCAGATATCTCCCTCCCACCCCCTCCTACTCTCTAAAATCCCTCTATCTCAGGTATCTCCCCCCACCCCCTCCATCTCTCTTGAATCCCTCTATCTCGAGTACTCCCTCTCCCTCCCACCCCCTCTCCATCTCTCAAGTCTCTCTCTCTCACTCCTTGCATCTCTCCCATACCTCTATCTCTCACTCCCTCTCTCTCCTACTCTCTTAGGTCTCTCCTTCTCACCCCCTCTCTCCCAATTTGTCTCCCTCTCCTTCCCTCTCAGGTGTCTCCCTCCCACCCTCTCTCCCTCTCTCTCTCTCTTAGGTTTCTCCCTCCCACCCCCTCTCCCTCCCTCTCTCTCACTCTCTCTCTATTGTATCTTCCTCTCTCTCTCCCACTCCATCTCTCTCTCTCTCACTCCCTCTATCTCTCTCTCACTTTGTCTCTCTCCCTATCTCTCTCACTTCCTCTATCTCTCTCCCTCTCTCTTAGGTCTCTCCTTCCCACCCTCTCTCCCTCTTTATCCCTCTCAAGTATCTCCATCCTACCCCATCTCTCTCTCTCTCTCTCTCTCTCTCTCTCTCTCTCTCTCTCTCTCTCTCTCTCTCTCTCTCTCTATCCCTCTCACACTCTCACTCTCCCCTCTACCTCTCCCTCTCAGTCTCTCCCACTCTCCCTCTCCCTCCTCCTCTCTCTCCCTATCCCTCCCTCTCTCCC
>VCHN02000014.1:53498981-53511159 GCA_007115665.2 Sequoiadendron giganteum
GGGATTAGGGTTTAAGGGTTGAGAGTTGAGGGGTTGAGGGATTAAGAGGGTATAGGGGTTGAAGGATTAGGGTTTATGGATTGAGGGTTGAGGGATTAAGAGGGTATAGGGGTTGAGGGATTAGGGTTTAAGGTTTGAGGGTTGAGGGTTGAGGGTTGAGGGACTGGGGTTTAAGGGTTGAGGGTTGAGGGTTGAGGGATAAAGAGGGTATAGGGGATGAGGGATTAGGTTTTAAGGGTAGAGAGTAGAGGGGTTGAGTGATTAAGAGGGTATAGGGGTTGAGGGATTAGGGTTTAAGGGTTGAGCATTAAGGGTTAAGGGTTAAGGGTTGAGGGATTAATATTGTAGAGGGGTTGAGGGATTAGGGTTTAAGGGTTGAGGGTTGAGGGATTAAGAGGGTATCAAGGTTGAAGGATTAGGGTTTAAGGGTTGAGGGATTAAGAGGGTATAGGGGTTGAGGGATTAGGGTTTAAGGGTTGAGGGTTGAGGGATTAAGAGGGTATAGGGGTTGAGGGATTAGGGTTTAAGGGTCAAGGGTTAAGGGATTAAGAGGGTATGGGGTTGATGGATTAGGGTTTAAGGGTTGAGGGTTGAGGGTTGAGGGATTAGGGTTTAAGGGTTGAGCATTGAGGGTTGAGGGATTAAGAGGGCATGGGGGTTGAGGTATTAGGGTTTAAGGGTTGAGGGTTGAGGGTTGAGGGATTAAGAGGGTATGGGGGTTGAGGGATTAGGGTTTAAGGGCAGAGAGTAGAGGGGTTGAGTGATTAAGAGGGTATAGGGGTTGAGGGATTAGGGTTTAAGGGTAGAGGGTTGAGGGCTAAGGGATTAAGAGGGTATGGGGTCTGAGGAATTAGGGTTTAAGGGTTGAGGGTTGAGGGATTAAGAGGGTATAGGGGTTGAGGGATTAGGTTTTAAGGGTTAAGGGTTGAGGGTCGAGGGATTAATAGGTTATAAGGGTTGAGGGATTAGGGTTTAAGGGTTGATGGTTGAGGGTTGAGGGATTAAGAGGGTATAGAGGTTGAGGGATTAGGGTTTAAACGTTGAGGGTTGAGGGTTGAGGGATTAAGAGGGTATAAGGGTTGAGGGATTAGGGTTTAAGGGTTGAGGGTTAAGGGTTGAGAGATTAAGATTGTAGAGGGATTGGTGGATTAGGGTTTAAGGATTGAGGGTTGTGTTAGGACCTAATTTTTTCATAACAAACCCTATGATTTTTCTCCATTTAAATCCCATCATTTGCCTATCTTTCTCATAAAAAATTCACTTTCGCCATCCAAAATGCTAAAATTCATTATACCGCTCCTTTGATATTCACTCCTTATGTTATTTACCGCTATGTCGCAACCTCCTACAAAGGGGCCTTAGGTATGGCGGTGACAGATAAGCATAATCATATGATTGTTACCGCTACACCACACACAGTCTTCAAACCGACCGTGGTGGTGCGGTAAACAGTCGAATGAATCAATAAGCGCTAGAAAGAGCCTATTGTGATATCGCTGGCAATCAAGCCAGTGATCGCGGTAGAGCAGTGGGCAACGGTAGCGGCTAACAGAGCAAGCATAAAGTGTGTACCATGTTACTACTCATAGTCTAAGCATAGACCATGGTGGCGTGGTGGGCGGTTAGTACCAGCCAGGCAAGCAGACATGAGGCTCACTGCGGTATCGCAGGGGGTTCAAACGGAGACCACGGTGATTGTGGTGATAGGAAGGAAATGATTAGCGAAGATGGATACCTTGATACCGTGGTTGGACAAAATGAAGCCTACGGTTGAGCGGTAAGGGCGCGGTGGACGAAGAAGGTCGTGGAAAATTCAACCACCGTGGAACCGCCAGAGGTAGAGAGAAGGGTTGCAGTTGGGTAGTAAGGTAAGCGATAAACATGGGGAGCAAAAAGATTACCGCGATGCCGTGGGTAGTGGAAGGACAGGTAGCAGTAGGGAAGGAGGAAGCTTTAGCAGTCACCGCTATACCACGGACGGTAAACATGTTGATCGGGGTAGAGCGATAAGCATAATAAAGGCCATGAGAGATAAAATGTAAAGAGCAGGAAATGTAAAAAAGGAAAAATCAAAGGCATGACTATAGTTTTAAATATTTGATTTTCTGATAAGGAAACTTAATCAAATATTTTAATATCTGCTAAAGAATTTCAAATGGTTGTAACAGGAAAATGAAGAGTTGTAACGTTTGAGATTTGATGTATAAATATTTTGTAAAATTTGTACAAAAGGTGGTAGGAGATTTTAGGTAGTTGGACAAGGTGAGCAGTTGCAGAAAAATATGATGACGTATATTGTAAAATCTTTTCGAATTATATAATGGAGAAGAATGCATAAATCTGGTGATTCAATTATGGTGTTAGTTGTTTATTGAATTTATCAAAAATATTATCTAGTTGTCTCCAAGGTTGTCATTTCTTTATTATTTAAATTGATATGTCAAAGATATTTTCAGTTTGTCAAAGAAAATTTGTTGCTCTTGTGTGGTTCAATTAATTGGCTCCTTCAAGGAAGGATTAAATTCATTTAATTAATCACAATAATTTGGAAAAGGACATTTGGATCAATAAGAAGAACTTGATAATTGCATCCTTGCACATTTATGTTAGACATAAACTCATAAAAGTGATAAACAATTAGAATTGTATCCAGAAATAGGATTCACGTATCATTTACATCTTGACTCGATTTACCCAACAAAACTAGGCACTGGTCATACCAATTCCATTTTAGGATCTCACAAAATCTTATCTATATATTCATATTTCAAAACTCATTAGGAGTAGAAGTAATTATTGAGATTTCATTTATCCCTCACAGTTTGCCATTAGGGATAGATCACATAGGTAGGAATCATATAAAATCTTCATCACTTTTATAGGTACACCCGCCTAGTTTTAGCATAGCCTGAAGAGTATAAGGTTCAATTATATCAATTGGCCTTGTACGTTGTCCAAAAGCATTGTGAGAGCTTGGAAACCTCTCATGGTTCAAACCTGGGTTTTTGAGACCCAACAGTTTGGTGACTCTACTGGGGAATAACTTGAGAAAATTATGGTGGCAGGCAGCCTTTCCATATAGATTCAATGAAGAGATATTCATAGTTAAGAAGTTTGAAAAGTGACTCCACTGGGTGAAATAATAACATATTTTATTTTCTCACTTTTAAAAGTGGGTGGCAACTTTGAATGAATAAGTGCATTGAGACTGATAAAATAAAATACAGACTGGAAAGAAATCATCCTAGAGTTCAGACTATCACAATTACTCACAACATATAGGGAAGAAGGTCTTTGTACAGAGATGGTGATGGTCCTAATGACAAAAGTAAGTGGAATTACAAAAATGATCAGGGCAAGAAAATGTCTAATGACCTGGGCCCAACAACTAAAAAAAAACATCAAAACTACCAGTAGAAACACACAATTCATATGATCCATTAGCAAATGAAAACAACCCATCTAAATAACCTCATACTCCTGAGGAGAAGATAAATCACTTCTATCGAGTAGAACATGAGAAAGTTGACAAGCTCATGGCTGGATTTGAAGTTGAAAGAGAAAGGAGACAACTTGAATATGATAAAAAGGCAACACTTTTTGAGGATGGACTTGGATATGAAGCAACATCTCAAGAAAATTATGAACTTATGATCCAAAATGAGATAAATGCACGGTTGGAACGTAAGAGGCAAGAAACATAAATATCAAGAGTAGAATATGAGAAAAATCTTCAGGCAATGAGAGAACTTGATAAATTGAAGTTGCAAAAAGCTCAGATTAAAACACCAATGGCCGACTCACCCAAATCTATGCCACCTCTTAAAAATAGAAATATAGGACCATCAAATTCCCCATAGGCCCACCAAAATCGGCCAAGGAATCAACATAAACATCCTAATGCTCCACCACAAGATCAGGGTGTTCAACCACCTCCTTAACAACAACATGTACCCCCACAAGGTTAGCAATATGTGGCAATATCTCATCATAATCCATTGTACCTACATAAACATTACCACAATCCACCTCCTTCACAATACACAACCATGATCAGGCAGTTTGATTTGGCTAGATTTCAAATATGTCCTTACCCTATGGACAACAATTGGAGAAGCCTTGTCTCAAAGTTTATAGGAAGTAGTGCAATTATAGATGAAGAGAATTTAAGGAGATTTAATGCTTTAATGCAGGATTTGGATATGCAATATGAAGATTTGCAGATGAGATTGTTTATGATGTCACTAGTTGAAGATGCCAGAGATTCATTTAATAGTTTACCAACAGCCTCTATTGATTCTATTCATGTGTTTTATGAACAGTTCCTTGAGCAATATGGGAATCAATATGCACCAGAATTTGCTTTGCATGAATTGGGGACTATTCAGAACCATGAAAATGAGTCAGCTTATGATTTCAATTAGAGGTTTTCTAAATTGCATAATAAGATACCTCCTAGATCCAAAGTAGTTGATCCTGTTGCATCGAGTATTTATTTAAAATCTTTTGATCTTAAGACAGGATATGAGCTTAGGAACAAGGGTCCCAAAAATTTGGTTGAAGCTCAAAGGATAGCACTCACTATTGAAAATAACAGGAAGGCTACAAGGATGATTGCCAAGAGAGATAACCCTAGATCTCCCCAATATGCTCCTCCAAATAAACAGGAAAACACATATAGGAATGAAAGGCCAAGACTACATGACATGCCATATAATACAAATTGGAGAGATGGAAAGCCAGTGATGGATAATAGGCCAAGAAATAAAGAGACACCTGATCCTCTAAAGAAGAGAGGGACACACATGGTTGATAATAGTCCTTGGTGTCCAGTGTGTGACCTGCCACACTCTTCAGAGCATTGTGTTGTAGCTCAGTCAGTTCCAAGAAAAGACATAGAAGAAAATGATAATGAAGAAGATCATAATAGCTATTTGACTTCTCATACTCTTCACTCAACAGAGCAAGGGTATTTATCCTCAGAAGAAGGAGGGTATGAATATGATGTTGATCATCAGAAATATAATGTTCACATGGCAAAACAACAAGTTTTTCTGACTATGAGGAAAGTGATGATGAACAAGATTCTCCTACTACATCATATCAAACCAATAAGGGAAATATGAGGAGACCATCTGAGGAAGAAATTAAAAGATTGACCATTGCAGTAGTTGAACAGGCTAAAAGCAAGTATTGGTTGAGAAATAGAATAGTGAATGAGAATGAAGGTGTTCCAAGAGGAATATTTTTGAAAAATAAAAAGATATCCCATGAAATATCAAAAGGGACAGATGATAAGGACTCTGATAAAAAAGAACAGAAGCATGTCCCTAAAGAAGGAAATAAAAAATTTCCTAAGGACTTGAGCAAAAGCTAGATCAGGCACCCAAAGGGGAGAAAGAGGAGAACAAAGAAGAGCCAACAGAGTAAAAGAAGGTGATCAGGAGTGAAGGTACATCTTTTGACTTCGTGTAAGCTTTTTCCCAGGTAAAAATGTCTATCCCATTACTTGAAATGATGAAAATTAAGGAGTATTGGGAAAGTTCTATTCAATTAATGTCTAGTGGGAGGAATCAAAATGTGAACTTTGAACAAAAGGAGAATCTTGGAGTTTCTAATAAGAAAGGAAAAATAAAGTTTCAGAAGTTTGCCTAAATAATGCATTGATGAATACGCCACAAATTGATCCATTTTTTACTACCCTACTCATAAATGGTAAATTGGTAAGAAATTGCATGATAGATTCAGGTGCTTATATGAATATTATGCCAGTAGGGGTAATGAAACAACTTGGTATGTGGATTGATATTGAGGGTGGTAAATGTTATGCCATGGATAGTAGGCCTGTCCCAGTTGTGGGGATTATGAAAAATGTAGAAGTAAAACTAGCAACCTACCCACAGGAAACCTATAATATTGATATAATTGTGATTGATACACCTCCTCAGTTTGGAATTCTTTTGTCAAGACAATGGACTGCAATAGTTGGAGGTAATGTGCAGTTTGATTTATCATATGCCACAATACCAATTAATGGTGAAGAAGTAAATTTTTATAGAGAACCAAGAATGAATCAGATTGTTGAGTATGTTCCTCAAGAAAAACAATTGATTTTGTGATGTGGATTTAGGGAGTTTCAGAGTAGAATTGTCTTAGCCAGAATTAGTGAATACTGACCCAATTGATAATATTGTTTCTAAAAATCAACAAGGTGTGTGGAAAATGTATTTTGATGGGGCATGCGGTCAAAAAGGTAATGGAGTTGGGATAGTTTTCATATCACCAAAAGGTACAACATTTAATTATTCATTTTTTTTGGCTTTTGAATGTACAAACAATGTGGTAGAGTATAAAGCCTTGTTGATTGGTTTGAAAATGGTTGTCAAGCATAAGATTAAGTTGTTGACTGTCTTGGGAGATTCTGAGCTAGTTGTGTCACAAGTTAGATCAAAGTATGCTACAAGGAACAAGAGGCTAAAACAATATAGAAATGATGTGTGGGATACAGTGGAACTATTTGATGCATTTTCAATTGATTGGATAGATAGATCTGAAAATTTGATGGCTAATTTTTTGGCTAATGTAGCCTTAAAGAAAGATGATATCACTTTGGCAAGAATGTCATAGGTTGAATTCAAAACAAGACTTGTTGTCCCTGACAACATATATAGCTGACATGTTTTTAATGATGATACTGGCCTTTTGAAGTTTCTTCATTGTATAGACCAGTATGAAGCACAGGAGATTGATTTCAATGCTTTTGTGGAAGAAGTGGATGGGAAACAGACTGTATTTGGAAAGGAAGTTTTGCAGCTTAAAACCAACAAGCTTCCCAAAGGGCTTGTGGCATTGGAGAGAGTATATGATGGGAATGATCATTCTCTCATAAAGCAAACACTTGTTAAGAAAGAGGATATTGAAGAAATAAATCTAGGAACTGAATTAGAACCAAAAAGGGTTTATATCGGAAATAAAATAAGCCCAACCATCAGAAGAATGTTGATTACACTGCTGAGAAAGTACAAGCATGTGTTTGCTTGGTCTTATGAGGATTTGAAGTCATATAGAGAAGATCTTTTTCAACATGAAATTCCACTAAATCTAGATGCAATGCCATTCAGACAAAGGCAGAGGCCTATCAATCCAACTCTAGAACCTAAGATGCAAGAGGAGCTAGCAAAACTCAGAGAGGGAGGTATTATAAAACCCATCAGACATTCAACATGGGTCTCAAATTTGGTTCCATTTAGGAAGAAAAATGGGGATATAAGATTATGTGTGGATTTCAGAAATCTAAATGTTGCTTCCCTAAAAGATAATTATCCTCTTCCAAACATGGAGGCAATATTGCACAAAGTGATAGGATGTGAGCTATTGTCAATGATGGATGGATTTTCTAGATATAACCAGGTCAAAGTCAAATAATCTAAGCAATACAAGACAACGTTCACTACACCATGGGGAACACACGTCTATGTAAGAATGCCATTTGGTCTCACAAATGCAGGAGCTACTTTTCAGAGGGCCATGGATGTGGCATTTGTAGATCTAATTAATGCTATAATGGTAGTATATCAAGATGATCTCATTACTTATTCCAAAAAGGCAGAGAATCATGTGGGGGACCTCGAGAGGATCTTCATCAAAGCTTTGGAATATGATATAAGTCTCAATCATTAAAAATTTCATTTTGTTGTTACAGAGGGTAAACTTTTGGGGCATATTGTGTCAAGAGATGGGATTAGGATAGATCCTGAAAGAGTTGATGCCATAGATAAAATTCCCATTCCCAAAACTGTCAAAGCAATCCAATCATTTTTTGGCCAAATTAATTTTGTTAGAAGATTCGTGTCCAATTTTGCTGAAATTGTTAAGCCTATATCCAAGATGTTAAAAAGGGGAGAAAAGTTGGATTGGGCTGCTAAAGCTATGGATGCTTTCATATCTATAAAATGATCTATCAAAGAGTCCCCCATCTTGAAGTCCCCTAATTTTAGTAAACCATTTTAGATATTTTCTTTTGCTTCATTTTACACCATAGCAGTTGTCATGTTGCAGAAAAATGATGAAGGCCATGAGCAGCATGTTTCCTTTTCAGCAAGTCTTTGTAGGGGTCAGAGTTGAAGTATGATATTATGGAAAAATAGGCTTATGCATTGGTCAAAGAAACAAAGGCTTTCAGACCTTATATTTTTGGTGCTAATGTAATTTCTTATGTCCCACATGCAGCTGTGAAGGATATCCTAGTGCAGACAGAGGTGACAAGCAAAAGATGTATATGGATTAATAAAATCCAAGAGTTCAATATGGAGATTCAGATTACCAAATTGGTAAGAGGACAGGGTCTGGCCAGGCTAATGGCAGAAACAAATATTGAAGCAAACCAAATCTGCAATGTAGAAGGTAAGGAAGAGGTTGTAGCAAGTATTGAGCATACTCCATGGTATACAAATGTGATGTATTATCTTAAACACATGAAATTTCCTAAAGGGTTGAATGATAATCAAAGGAGAACTTTGAAGTTTCAAGCATCTAAATATGTTTTTATAGAAGGGGATTTATTCTGGAAGAATAGGGATGGCATATTGCTATTATGTTTAGATGAGTCCCAGGCAAGACATGTCTTGAGAGAAATGCATGAAGGGGTTTGTGGAGGCCATTATTCCACTTATACCACTGCACACAAGATTCTTAGGGCTGGTTATTATTGGCCTAAGGTGTTCAATGATTCTTTTACACATGTGAGGGAATGTGAAGCTTGTCAGTAATTTTTAGGGAGGTTGAAGTATCAAGAAGCATTGCCACTTCGACCCTTTCAGGTAGAAGCACCTTTTCACCAATGGGGAGTTGACTTAATGGAGAAATACAAGAGAGATCAAGTGGAGGACATAGGTGGATACTAGTGGCCACATATTATTTTACTAAGTGGGTGGAGGCTGTCCCAAGTAAGCAAGCAACAAGCAAGGTGGTAGTAAACTTTTTGATGGAGAATGTTATAACCATGTCTGGCACCCCTGTCAGATTGATCACAGATAATGTGATGTGTTTTAGACTTGAAGAGTTCAGAGTTTTTTGTAGAACATATGGTATTGATGTTTCTTATTATACCCCATATCATCCACAAGCAAATGGTCAGGCAGAATCAAGTAATAAAATTCTTTTGAAGATAGTAAGGAGGATGCTTGGTACAAATAAAAAGGCATGGGATTCAAAGTTAAGATTAGTTGTATGGGAAGATAGGATTATAGTGAAGAAGGAAACTGGAAAATCTCCATTTGAATTGGTGTATGGGACACAAGCTAGGATGCCACTGCAGAACATTTTGCTAATTTATAATTTTATTCTACAAGAAGACCTGGATATTCCTGAATCTATGGAGGAAAGAATGGAACAACTTGCAAAACTTGATGAAATAAGAAGAATGGCTCAAAAGCAGAATGTGAAGTTACAGTCACAAATGAAATATATTTTTGATAAAAATGCCAAGGAGAGGAAGTTTAAAGAAAATGACCTGGTGTTGATGTGGAATGCTTGGTTTCAGGAGAAGGGGAAGCATGGAAAGCTTGAAGCTTTATGGTTGGGCCATTTTGTGATAATTGGTAAAGGAGGTGAAGATTCATAATTCATGCAGAACATGTCTGGAGAGGAGCGGGAGTTGCCTGTACATGGGAAATTCCTGAAGCATTTCTTCTCTTGAGGATCAGTAGAGGGTTACGGATTGCCAATGCATGGACAATTATTAATAACCCTCTTTAAGTATTCTTTTCCATGCACAATAGTTTAGGAATTTTGAAGGGTCTAAGCTTGCCAGTACATGGACATTCTCAGGAATTCCCTTTTTGAAAGCATTGCTTTCTTTCCATGTATAGTAGATTAGGGTCATTTTCACCTTCCATTCTCCATGCTCCTCTTTCCATTTTCCATCTCCTTCACTCTTTCATTCCCTCCATTCTCCATTTGCCTTCATTTTCCATCCTTTGCTTGGTTTGCTCTCCCAATTGCATTTTGTATTCTTGCACTGATTTGCTAAACCACTCATCCCCAAGAGGAGCCACTATTAGAACCTAATTTTTCATTAAAAACCCTATGATTTTTCTCCATTTAAATCCCATCATTTTCCTATCTTTCTCATAAAAAAATCACTTTCGCCATCCAAAATGCTAAAATTCATTATACCACTCCTTTGATATTCACTCCTTATGTTATTTACCACTATGCCACAATCTCCTACAAAGGGGCCCGTGGTATGGCGGTGACAGATAAGCACAGTCATATGACTTTCACAGCTATATCGCGCGCGGTCTTCAAACAAACCGCGGTGGTGCGGTAAACGGTCAGTCAAGTCAATAAGCATTGGAAAGAGCCTATTGTGGTACCACTGGCAGTCAAGCCAGTGACTGCAGTAGAGCGGTGGGCAATGGTAGTGGCTAACGGAGTAGGAACAAAGTGTTTACTATGCCACTGCACGCGGTCTAAGCATAGACCGCGATGGCGTGGTGGGTGGTTAGTAACCGACCAGGCAAGCAGACAAGAGGCTCACCACGGTACCGCAAGGGGTTCAAGCGGAGACCACGGTGATAAGAAGGCAATGGTTGGCGAAGATGGATACCACAATACCATGGTTGGACAAAACAAATCCTACGGTTGAGCGGTAAGGGGGCGATGGGCGGAGAAGGGCATGGAAAATTCAACCACCGCGAAACCGCCAGAGGTAGAGATAAGGGTTGTGGTTGGGCGATAAGGTAAGTGATAAATGTGGGGAGAAAAAAGAACACCGTGATGCCGTGGGTAGTGGAAGGACAGGTAGCGATAGAGTGGTAGGGAAGGAGAAAGCTTTAGCAGTCACCGCTATACCGCGACCGATAAACAGGTTGACCGCAGTAGAGCGGTAAGCGTAATAAAGGCCACAGGAGATAAAATGTAAAGAGCAGGAAATGTAAAAAAGGAAAAATCAAAGGCATGACTATAGTTTTAAATATTTGATTTGCCAATAAGGAAACTTAATCAAATATTTTAATATCTGCTAAAGAATTTCAAATGATTGTAATAGGAAAATGAAGAGTTGTGACATTTGAGATTTGATGTATAAATATTTTGAAAAATTTGTAGAAAAGGTGGTAGGAGATTTTAGGTAGTTGGACAAGGTGAGTAGTTGCTGAAAAATATGATGATGTATATTATAAAATATTTTCAAATTATATAATGGAGAAAATGCATAAATCTGGTGATTCAATTATGGTGTCAGTTGTTTATTGAATTTATCAAAAATATTATTTGGTTGTCTCCAAGGTTGTAATTTCTTTATTATTTAAATTGACATGTCAAGGAAATTTTTAGTTTGTCAAAGCACATTTGTTGCTCTTGTGTGGTTCAGTTAATTAGCTCCTTCAAGGAAGGATTAAATTCATTTAATTAATCATAGTAATTTGGAAAAGGAAATTTGGATCAATAAGAAGAACTTGATAATTTCATCCTTGCACGTTTATGTCAGACATAAACTCATAAAAGTGCTAAGCAATTAAAATTGTATCTAGAAATAGGATTCACGTATCATTTACATCTTGACTCCATTTACCCAACAAAAGTAGGCACTGGTCATACCAATTCCATTTTAGGATCTCACAAAATCTTATCTATATATTCATATTTCAAAAATCATTAGGAGTAGAAGTAATTATTGAGATTTCATTTATCCCTCACAGTTTTCCATTAGGGATAGATCACATAGGTAGGAATCATATAAAATCTGCATCACTTTTATAAGCACACCCGCCTAGGTTTAGCAGAGCCTAAAGAGTAGAAGGTTAAATTATATCAGTTGTCCGTGTATGTTGGCCAAAAGCGTTGTGAGAGCTTGGCAACCTCTCGTGGTTCAAACCTGCATTTTTGTGACCCAACAAGTTGTTGGAATGATGGATTAAGAGGGTATAGGGGTTGAAGGATTAGTGTTTAAGGGTTGAGGGTTAAGTGTTGAGGGATTAAGATTGTAGAAGGGTTGAGGGATTAAGAGGGTATGGGTGTTGATAAATTAGGGTTTAAGGGTTAATGGTATAGGGTTTACGGTTTAAGGGCCCCACTTCCTCTCTCTCCCACTACCTCTCTCAGGTCTTCCCCCCCAACATTACTGAATAAAATCTTTCCCTCTCAAGTTTGTTTCTCTCGGGTCTCACTCCCTCCC
>VCHN02000014.1:53511259-53610901 GCA_007115665.2 Sequoiadendron giganteum
AATTTCAAGTTTTCTTAGAATAGGCAAACCTCTTACATTCTAATTCTTACTAATCCTAACCATATTGTCAAAATTAATATGACCTATTCTCTTGTGCCACAGCCAACTTTCTTCAACATGATGCATCAAGCACATACCTTAATTATTTTCATTTCCAGATGTGTCAAGAAGATTGTAGAAATTTCCCTTAGTCCTTCTTCTAGCAGCAATAGCTTTTCCAATCTTATTTTTTATCTCACATCCCTCTGAAGTGAACAAGACCTGATAGACATTGTCACAAATTTGACTCACACTCAAAAGATTGTGTTTTAATCCTTCTACATAATACACATTGTAAATAGGAGTGTCTTCATTCAGAAGAAGTGAACCTCTACCTTTGATTTTTATACCTGAGTTATCTCCAAACTTCACATATCCACCTACATAATCTTCAAGATTAGTTATTTTTTCTTTATCACCAGTCATGTGGTTTGAACAACCATTGTCTAGGACCCATAAGTCCTTTTTCTTGGAGTGGAAAGCAGTTTGAACTAACATAGTTTGTTCTATGTTGTTGACAATTTTAAATTTCCAAACCTTTTTAGTTTTTTGTTGATTAGCTTTACATTGCTTAGCAGAATGACCCATGAAATTGCATGTAAAGAATCTAATCTATCTTGCAAAGACAATATTTTTCATAACCAAATCTAGGTGTTCAAGGATTTATAAATCTGCAAGAGCTCACTTTGTGGCCAAATCTGTTGCAGAAATAACAATACCCATAAAAGAAAGGGTTAGAATTATATGATATTCTATTATTCCTAAAAAGGATGAGCATGATCCTTATCAGAATCAGGATGTTTGGATTCAGCATTTTTGTTTCCAACAACAACATTATCCTTTGCATTGTCATTTGAACATTCACCTTTCATAAAACCAATACCTATTTTGTCCTTGTTCATTTTTTGTTTACTGACTATGTCATTCAATTTAAGAGTACTCTCATATTTCTCAATGATCTTCCTGAGATCAACAATATCATGTTCAAGTTTTTGAATTTCTCGATCTTTAATATTTATTCCAATACGAAGACAATCTTTAACTCTCTTGGTTTCTTCAAATTGATTTTTCAATCACAAAATTTCAATAGTTGTGAGTTGCTCTTGAGCAAGAGCTTGAGCAGATTTTTGTTCATGAACAAGCATTTTCTTTTTGAGTTTTCTCAGCTCTTTTAAAGCACATTTCAATTCACCTTCAAGATCCACTTCACCAACTTCAGCATCATTGTTGTTAGTTTCTTCTTGCTGAATGATTTCACCTATGAATATATTTTCATCCTCTTCGTCTAAAGAATCTTCAAATTGAGAGTCGTTTCATTTTTTCTGAATAGACTCTTCTTCTTTTTTAAGTTAAATTTTTGTTTAGGTCTATATTCCTTTTTCTTAGGGAATTTTTTATATTTCTTTTTGTCACTATTTGTATCACCATAGGGGAAATTTGCAGCAAAGTGACCTATTTTACCACAATTGAAGCATTTGAAGGGAATTTTTCCCTTATACTTTCCACCTTTTTGAGCTTCCTAACAAAGTGGGATTCTTTCGAATAAGAAAATTCTGATTCAGTAGCCTTAGCTTTTTCTTTCCTTTCAATATTAAAGACAATTTCTTTTGCAAAGGAATTTTTTTTACTTATTCTCATTTCATAGGAAGTCAGAGTTCATTGTAGGCTATCTAGGGTAAGCTAGTCAAAGTGTTTCTTATCTTCTAGAGTAGCAACCTTGGCTTCAAATTTGGTCAGTAATGTTCTAATGACCTTAGTTATGACATCAAATTATTTCACTTCTTCTTCCAGACCTTTCATAGCATTGACAATTTCATCAACTCTTAAGAAGTAATCAGCTACTTTTCCATCTTCCCTCATTTTTATTTCATCAAACTGGTGTTTTAGAGCGAGGACTTTTCACTGTTTTACTATTTCATTTCCTTGATAGATAGTTTCAAGTTTAGTCCAGATATCCCTAGCAAAGCTACAGTGTATGAATTTGATAAAGACATCTTTAGTCAATGCTCATAGGAGATCATGTTTTTCTCTTGCATTAGTTTCATATCTTTTCTTTTCATGAGAAGTTTTGGGCAATGTATTTGGTAAAGTGTACCCAGTTAACACTATGCTCCACACATCGAGTTCAATAGAAGTTAAATAAGTCTCCATTCTGATTTTCTAGAATACATAATCAGTTCCATCAAATAATGGAGCTCTAATCATGGATGTGCCTTCATGAGCTTGAGACATTTTGAATAGACTCCAAGGCCAGAATCAATCCTAGGTTGGAAAGACCTATCAGAGGACCCTAGGCTCTAATACCAATTGTTTGAGTGAAAAAGAAACTAAGAGGGGGGTGAATCATGGTTATTAACACTTTTCACAAATTTTAATAAAACTAAAACAAATCATATGTATGCTCTCATTTATCAATGATAAACTCATTCATGTATTGAATGCAATCACATAAACTGAAATGAGAATTATTATAGTGAAACATAGAATATTAAATCATTCATGCAATGACTTAGATGAACCACAGATAAGCAAATAGACACAAGATATGCCGAGTGCAAAACCCTCCTGGGGTAGAAAACCCCCTCCTAAATTGTTGCCTTTTTAGGCTTTCATTTTAATAATCATTTTTTACAATGCCTCATAGGCTGATTTTTGAGCACCAACTCAACGAGCACCAACCCCTTTTTTGTTTTCAGTAAGACATACAATGATAGAGAGGATCTCTTTATTTCTCTATTTTCTATCAAGTTCCTCTTAGAAGACAATGTTTACAATCCTCAAGGTTCAAGCATGCCCGTTTTGAATTCTAACCATTGTCAAGCCTTAAGACAAATTGATAATTAACTCATATTTTTTATTTACAATCTCAATGCTCAACATTTCTTCAATACATTAACAGTGATATGCTCACACTGGTTTTTCACTTTCTTTTTCATACATTTCTCATGGTTCCTCAAATAGTTAACACTCTCTTGTTTTTTTTTCCTAGAAAACCAAGAACCCTTATTTCTCACTTAATTTCCAAAAACAAAAATTGAAATCCCTAATCTCTTTTTTTTCATCTTACACAGATTTCATCATTACATTTTACAATATTGCTACAGTAGCTCATTTTATTTTTCAAAAATAAAATAGAGGTGATTATTAGAATACCCATTTTATGTCGAACAACCTTGCTAGATGTTCCTTTGTTCCTGAGAGAAATATCATCATGAGGGTTTGTTTCTGACAAGAATGATCAAGCAGTATGAAAATTTAGAAAGGAGACTTAACCCTGTCCACATAAGCAGCCTACACAGGCAGTACTTACCCAAATAACATTAAAGAATTTATATATTCCATGAACAATAGCCTCTAAAAATGTTGCAATAGTAATGTAACTAAAACCATAATGCAGTGTAACCGAAACCACATAATAATGCACCTAAGAAAAATTATCAATGAATCCAGGTGAGAAAATCAAAAGATTTGCAAACTTCATGATTACCCACAAACCAAAAACACCATCCCTTAATCCAAGAGCATAAATTAATATGGTAAACTAATTTGATATGCATTACAGAGTATGTGAAATTGACATACATCATTTCTTCTAAAAAAAAAACCCCAATTTACCATTTTCCAGAGAGAAGCAAACACATGTCTTCAACAGTTTGAGCTAGTAGAAGTAACAATTATTCACAACTGTTAAAAATATGAATACCTAAGAAGAAAAAAAAGGATTTTGTCATGGATTAGTTTACCAGACTGGTAGAGTAGGAAAGCAACATGAGCTTCTTCCAATTTCGAGCTCTTACCCAGTGATAACAAACTGGCAGGAGTATCGACCATGGTAATGGTCTTTCATATTCCCCCATTTGTTGTCCAAGAAAGTCAGAAAGCCAACAAACATAGTGAAACGGATGAGAAGAGATCTCCATGGTGGTGGACAAGATAGGGTTTGAAACCCACAAACATTATTATAAAATGATTTCCCTAGTCTTTCCAACCCAAAACAGTCGATTACCTTTACCAATTTTGATAAATTTTGATGTCTGAAAGGACTGAATTAACAATTCAAAACTCAAAATGCATTTTGAAATCCACGGACTGTTCAATGCCTTGCATGTCGACCAACATCATTACCATATAGCAATTGTTGACCAAGTGAAATGCCAACCAAATAATGCCTTGTATTATTTGACATGACCACTTTACAAACCAAATGTCGATTAGCTTAGAATTGATTTTTTCCAAGTAATCAAGGCCATGTCACTTCCATGGTGACATTTTAACTCAACATAACCTTATATTGTTGTTGGCCTTAAGGCCTAGTAATTTGTTAACAAAAAGACCCGATAAAATATGCACAAGTAATGATCAAATGTTTTCCATTATTCAAAGTCGATTGCCACCATATAATGCCATATATACCCAATGCCTTGTGAAATATAATAAAGGCTAATTTTCATGCTAAATTCAATATGCCATACATCCATTCCAAATTCAATATACCATATGCCCAAGCCATTATCAAGTATTTCTTATACCCATACCAATATCACAATATCAAATGCCCATGCCATTAACAAGTATTTAAGGAAACCCAATAGGGTTTTTTCAGAAGACTCGGAACTAGATGCAATTGATCATCCCAAAAACCAAAAAAATAGAAAGAATTACCTAACACAGAATCACACCTCCAATGTTGTTTAGATAAATTGTATCAATTTCATAATGCTAGAAAACTGAATGAGCCAATAACATATAATCATGTAGATCTCTATAGCACAAAAGGTCAAATATGAATTATATCACCTGAACATAGGAACAAAAACTCGTAACCAAGATTCTTTATGATATGCACATGGAGTCAAGAGATCAGTGCCACCAAATATAATATCATAATATAAAGTAAGTATGCCAATGATAGAATGGAAATAGTTCAACTAAGTAAACAACCACCAAGATGCCAAACTAAATCAAATACTATCATCAAGGAAAAATATCAAAAGAGAAGCTCAACAAACTCCCACTTTGTCCTTGATGGCCAAAACTGAGCCACCAAGCCAAAATACTCAACCAGAACCAAGAGCTCATAATTCCCCCCCTTTTTGTCACAAGGATAAAGGGAAGACAATAGTGAAATTCCATGAAGCTACAGATATAGCAATGGAGCAGCAAAGTATGAGCTTCAACGAGAGCTAACCAGATCCCCCTATCACCAAGATAGATATATTAAGATAGTAAAGATTGAGAGATAACTCCCAGTCTAGACAGAAGTCTTTCAAGTACTTCTTTAGCCAAAGGCTTAGTAAATATTTCAGCAACCTGTTCTTGTGTAGGAATATATCGCACATAAACCTCATTAGCCAACACCTTTTGATGAAGAAAGTGAAATTTAATAGCAATGTGTTTAGTGAGAGAGTGCATAACAGTATTTTTGGAAATATTAATTGCACTAGTATTATCACACATAATAGAAATAGGTTTAGGAATTTCAATACCCATGTCAGATAGGGTTTGTGACATCCATATTACTTGAGTACAACAAGAGGTGGCAGCAATATATTTTTCTTCAACAATGGAGAGTGAAACAGATTCTTGTTTTTTGTTGTACCATGCCACTAATCGATCACCAAGAAAGAAAGCAACACCACTGGTGATTTTCCTATCATCCAGACACCCAACCCAATCAAAATCAATATATACAATCAATGATAAATCATTTCTTTTGGGATACCAAATTCCATAATCTAGAATGCCTTGAACATATTTAAGAATCCTTCTAACATCATTAATATGAGATTTCCTATGAGATAACCAAAATCTTGCAACCATACAAACAAATTGCATTATGCCAGGTCTTAAGGCTATTAGATATAACAAGCTGCCTATCATTGACCTTTAGTTAGTTGGATTTATAGTAGGAGAATCATCAACCTTGCTGAGTTTACAATCGGTAGTCATTGGAGTGTTAACTAGCTGACATTCATCCATTTGAAATTTCTTTAGCATCTCTCTTGCATATTTTGTTTGAGAAAGAAAAATATCCATTTCAAGTTGAGAGATTTAAAGACCTAAAAAGAATGATAGTTCTCCCAACATTGACATTCCAAACTCAGATTCCATAATCTATGAGAAATTTTGACTCAAAGCAATATTGTTGTAGTCAAAGATAGTATCATCAACATAGATTTCAAAAACTAGCATATTAGAACCTTCAATATTAACATAAATATTATTGTCTACATCTCCTCTAATAAAACCATTTGAAAGTAAGTGACTGTCCATTCTGGAGTACCAAGCTCTAGGAGCTAGTTTTAGGCCATTTAAATCCTTTTTCAACCTGTAAACATGATTGGGATTGTTTTTGCAAGTAAACCCTTCAGGTTGTTCTATGTAAACTTCTTCATCCAAATAACCATTCAGAAAGGCAGTTTTAACATCCATTTTATATACAATAAATTTTTTTAAAACAAAATAGGCCAAGAATATTCTAATAGATTCAAGTCTAGTTGTAGGTGCATAGGTTTCACCAAAGTCAATACCTTCTTGCTAAGCATATCCTTTGCAAACATATCTAGCCTTGTTGTGAATAACATGGCCATTTTCATCATGTTTGTTTCTGAATATTCATTTACCTCCTATGGCATTTTTGTCATCTGGTCTTGGGACTAGCTCCCAAGTATGATTTTTCTCAATTTGTTCAATTTCATCCTGCATTGCATTAAGCCAGCCTTCATCAGTTAGAGCTTCATCAATTTTTTTGGCTTAAACAATTTAATTAAACAAAAAGAAGTAAGCTCAACAAGGTGAGCTTTTTCATCGAAGTTAACTGTTCTTCTTCTTGTTTGAACTCCTACAGATTTATCTCCAATAATCAGATCTTTAGGATGGTTTCTAGCAACAGATTTTGAAGGAGTTTTAGTTACACATTTTTTAGAGCTAGTTTCAACATCTTTAGATTTTCCTTCAGATAGTTTAGGACTTGTTGATTCTATTTTAGGATTTTTAGTTTCAAACCCTTCTAAATTTATATCAAGTTCAAATTCTTCCACCTAATCATCCTACATAGGTTCGGCATCTAAAAGAAGATTTTCAGCAAATTTGACATTGACAGATTCAATAATCTTATTCAGCCTATTATTAAAGAATTTATAGGCTTTGTTGTGAGTATAGTATCCTAAGAAGATACCTTCATTAGACTTACATTTAAAGTTGCCTAAATTATCATCATCTCTCTTGATAAAACATTTGCAGCCAAATATTCTAAAATATACAATTTAGGAAAATTTACCATACCACAGTTCATATGGAGTGAAATTGGATTTCACTTTGATTTTTACTCTATTCAAAATATAGATAGTTGTATGAAAAAATTATTTCTAGCACATGTTTGGCAGTTTTGCTTCATCCAGCATAGTCCTTGCCATCTCTTTTATAGTTTTGATCTTTCTCTCAACAACCCCATTCTGTTGAGGTGTTTTGGCAGCAGAATATTATCTTTTTATGACATGTCTTTCACAATAGTAAATGAATTCTTGTGAGGTGAATTCACCGCCTATTAGAACCAAACATTTCCATAAAAATTCCTAGGGTTTTCCTATTATTTTCCATAAAATTCCAAGAAATTCCTAATTTTTTCTCCATTTAAATCCCATCATTAGCCTATCTTTCTATAATAATTCATTTATTCCCCATTTCATAAAGCCAATAATGACTTATATTTTATACCGATTCTTTACATTTGCACCCTTAAAAGGCCAACAACTCTTACCACTATACTGTGGCCTTTTGAAAAGTAGCCTACGGTATGGGGGTAGTGGCTAAGGAATGAGCATAAAATGCTTACTGCACCACCGCGCACGGTCAAAACATTGACCGCGGTACCGCGGTGGTGGTTAGCAACCAACGAGGAAGTAGTTTGAAGGGCTTACCGCGCTACTCCTAGAAGTCAAGCCAGTGACCGTGGTAGCATGGGGAACAGTTAGCAAGCAGCGAGATAGACGTAGATAGCAGTCACCGCAGTACCACCACCAGCTTATGAGGAGACCTCGGTGAAAGTGGTAAACCGTTAGTAGGCAGCAATGGGGCTACCGCCACACTGTGACCGGCTAGAGAAAGAATCACGATAGCATAGTAGCACGATACCACAGTAACAGCGGAGGAAGTAGTTAGAATGGGGACCATGGTAACACGATGGAAGAAGTGGAGGTGACAATTGATGCTAGCCGCCATACCGCAAGGGGTCAAAAGGGAGCTCATGGTTGAGCGGTAGGGAAGTGGTAAAGGTAGAGGTAATAGTTGATGTTAGTCACCGCTATATCGTGGGTGAGCAAAAAAAAGGGCACGGTATCGCGGTGGAGGAAGAGATGGCATTCAAATTCAAAGACCGCTATATCGCAGTCGGTCAACAAGTTGACCATGGTAGAGCGGTAAGTATAAAAGGAACTTCGCAACATATAAAGTGAAATGCACAGAGTGGTAAAATATAAAGGGAAAAATCAAAAGAAAGATTATAGTTAAAAATATTTAATTTTCTGAAAGGCAACTTAATTAAATATTTTATCTCTATGATAGAATGTAAATGGTTTTACCAATCATGTGAAGGGTCATGACCCTTGGGATTTACTATATAAATGTATTGTAAAATCAGTTGCAGAGGGGATAGTAGATTTTAGGTAGTTGGACAGGGTGAGCAGTTGCTGAAAAATATGATGATGTATATTGTAAAATATTTTCAAGTTATATAATGGAGAAGAATGCATAAATCTGGTGATTCAATTATGGTGTCAGTTGTTTATTGAATTTATCAAAATATTATTTGGTTTTCTCCAAGGTTGTCATTTTTTTATTATTTAAATCGATATTTCAAGGATATTTTCAGTTTTTCAAAGCACATGTGTTGCTCTTGTGTGGTTCAGTTAATTGGCTCCTTCAAGGAAGGATTAAACTCATTTAATTAATCACAGTAATTTGGAAAAGGACATTTGGATCAATAAGAAGAACTTGATAATTGTATCCTTGCACGTTTATGTCAGACATAAACTCATAAAGGTGCTAAACAATTAGAATTGTATCAAGAAATAGGATTCACATATCATTTAGATCTTGACTCCATTTACCTAATAGAATTAGGCACTGGTCATACCGATTCCATTTTAGGATCTCACAAAATCTTATCTACATATTCATATTTCAAACATCATTAGGAGTAGAAGTAATTATTGAGCTTTCATTTATCCCTCATAGTTTTCCATTAGGGATAGATCACATAGGTAGGAATCACATAAAATATGCATCATTTTTATAGGTACACCTACCTGGGTTTAGTAGAGCCTAGAGAGAAGAAGGTTCAATTATCAATTGGCCATGTACATTGGCTAAAAGCATTGTGAGAGCTTGGCAACCTCTCATGGTCCAAACCTGCATTTTTGAGACCCAACAGTTTAGCGAATCTGTTGGGGAATAACTTGAGAAAAGTCTGGTGGTGGGAATCCTTTCCATATAGAGTCATTAAAGAGAGATTCATAGTTAAGAATTTTGAAAATTGACTCCATTGGGTGAAATAATAACATTTTTTATTTTCTCACTTTTAAAAGTGGGTGGCGACTCTGAATGAACAAGTGCATTGAGACTAATAAAATAAAATACAGATAAGAAAGAAATCATCCTAAAGTTCAGACTATCACAATTACTCACAACATGTAGGGAAGAAGGTCTTTGAATAGAGATGGTGATGGTCCTAATGAAAAAATGAAGTGGACTTACAAAAATGAACAGGGCAAGAAAGTGTCTAATGACCTGGGCCCAACAACTAAAAACAAAACATCAAAACTACCAGTGGAAACACATAATTCGTCTAATGCATTAGCAAATGAAAACAGCCTATCTAAAGAACCTCACACTCCTGAGGAGAAGAGAAATACCTTATATCTAGTGGACCATGAGAAATTTGAAGAGCTCATGGCTAGATTTGAAGCTGAAAGAGAAAGGAGATAGCTTGAATATGATCAAAAAGCAACACTTCTTGAGAACGGACTTGGATATGAAGCAGCATCTAAAGAAAATTATGAACTTATGATCCAAAATGAGATAAATGCATAGTTGGAACATAAGAGGCAAGAAATAGAAAGATCAAGAGTAGAATATGAGCAAAATCTTTAGGCAATGAGGGAACTTGAGAAATTGAAGTTGCAAAAACTTCAAATTAAAACACCTATGGCTGACTCACCCAAATATGTGCCACCTCATAAAAATAGCAATATAGGACCATCAAATTCCCCATAGGCCCAACAAAATTAGCAAAGGAATCAATATAAAACCTCAAATGTTCCATCACAATACCGAAGTACTCAACCACCACCTTACCAGCAACGTGTGCCCCCACAAGGTCAGCAATATGTATCCTTGTCTCACAATAATCCATTGTACAATTACTAGCACCATCCCAATCCTCCTCTTCCACAATACACAATTATGATCAGGCAGTTTCATTTGGCTAGATTTCAAATATGTCTTTACCCTATGGACAACAGTTGGAGAAGCCTTATCCGAAATTTTACAGGAAGTAGTGCAATTACAACTGAAGAGCATTTAAGGATCTTTAACACTTTTATGCAGGATTTGGATATGCAATATGAAGATGTGCAGATGAGGTTGTTTATAATGTCACTGATTGAAGATGCCAAAGATTGGTTTAATATTTTTCCAATAGCCTATATTGATTATATTAATGTGTTTTATGAGCAGTTTCTTGAGCAGTATGGAAATCAATGTGCACCAGAATTTGCTTTGCATGAATTGGTGACTATTCAGAAGCATCAAAATGAGTCAGCTTATGATTTCAACTAGAGGTTTTCTAAATTGCATAATAAGATACCTCCTAGATCTAAATTAGTTGATCCTGTTGTATTAAGTATTTATTTAAAAGCATTTAATCCTAAGACAGGATATGAGCTTAGGAACAGAGGTCCCAAGAATTTGGTTGAATCTAAAATGATAGCACTCACAATTGAAAATAACAGGAAAGCTGCAGGGATGATTTCCAAGAGGGATAACCCTAGGGTTCCCCAATATGTTCCTCCAAATAAACAAGAAAACACATATTGGAATGAAAGGCCAAGACTACATGACATGCCATATAATACAAATTGGAGAGATTGAAAGCCAGTGATGGATAATAGGCCAAGAAATAAAGAGACACCCGATCCTCTAAAGAAGAGAGGGAAATACATGGTTGATAATAGTCCTTGGTGTCCAGTGTGTGACTTGCCACACTCTTTAGAGCATTGTGTTGTAGCTCAGTAAATGTCAGGAAAAGACAACAGAAAATGATAATGAAGAAGATCATAATATCTATTTGACTTCTCATACTCTTTACTCAGCAGATCGAGGGTATTCATCTTTAGAAGAAGGAGGGTATATGAATATGATGTTGATCATCAGAAATATAATGTTCACATGGTAGAACAACAAGATTTTTATGAATATGAG
This sequence comes from Sequoiadendron giganteum, assembly GCA_007115665.2. NCBI lineage: Eukaryota > Viridiplantae > Streptophyta > Pinopsida > Cupressales > Cupressaceae > Sequoiadendron > Sequoiadendron giganteum. The sequence goes on from VCHN02000014.1 coordinate 53,522,777, forward strand.
GAAAGTGATGATGAACAAGGTTCTCCTACTACATCATATCAAACCAATAAGGGAAATATGAGGAAACCATCTGAGGAAGAAATTAAAATATTGACCATTACAGTAGTTGAATAGGCTAAAATAAAGTATTGGCTGAGAAATAGAACAGTGAATGAGAATGAAGGTGTTCCAAGAGGAATATTTTTGAAAAATAAGATATCCCATGAAATATCAAAAGGGACAGATGATAAGCACTCTGATAAAAAATAACATAAGCATATCCCTAAAGAAGGAAATAAATAATTTCCTAAGGACAAGAAAAAGCTATATCAGGCACCCAAAGGGGAGAAAGAGGAAAAAAAAGGAGAGCTAGCAGAGAAAAAGAAGGTGATTAGGACTGAAGGTACATCTTTTAACTTCGTGCAAGCTTTGTCCCAAGTAAAAATATTTGTCCCATTACTGGAAATGATGAAAATTAAGGAGTATAGGGAAAGTGCTATTCAATTAATGTCTAGTGGGAGGAATCAAAATGTGAACTTTGAACAAAAGGAGAATCTTGAATTTGCTGATAAGAAATGAAAAATAAAAGTTTCAAAAGTTTTCCTAAATAATGCATTGATGAATACACAATAAATTGATCCATTTTTTACTACCCTACTCATAAATGGTAAATCGGTAAGAAATTGCATGATAGATTCAGGTGCTTCTATGAATATTATGCCAGTAGGGGTAATGAAACAACTTGGTATGTGGATAGATATTGAGGGTGGTAAATTTTACACCATGGATAGTAGGCATTTCCCAGTTGTGGGGATTATGAAAAATGTAGAAGTAAAACTAGCAACCTACCCACATGCAACCTATAATATTGATATAACTATGATTGATACACCTCCTCAGTTTTGGAATGATTTTTTCAAGACAATGGACTGCAGTAGTTGGAGGTAATGTGCAATTTAATTTATCATATGCCACAATACCAGTTAATGGTGAATAATTAAAGTTGTATAGAAAACCAAGAATGAATCAAATTGTTGAGCATGTTCCTCAAGAATAACTTAATTGCTTTTGTGATGTGGATTTAGGGAGTTTCAGAGTAGAATTGTCTCAGCCAGAATTAGTGAATACTGACCCAATTGATAAGCTTGTTTCTAGAATTAGCAAGGTGTGTGGAAAATGTATTTTGATGGGGTATGCAATCAAGAAGGTAATGGAGCTGGGATAGTTTTCATATCACCAGAAGGTACAACATTTGATTATTCATTTTTGTTTGATTTTGAATGTACAAACAGTGTGGCAAAGTATGCAACTTTGTTGATTGGTTTGAACATGGTTGTCAAGCATAAGATTAGGTTGTTGATTGTCTTGGGAGATTCTGAGCTAGTGGTGTCACAAGTTACATCAAAGTATGTTGCAAGGAACAAGAGGCTAAAACAATATAGAAATGTTGTGTGGGATACAATGGAACTATTTGATGCATTTTTAATTGATTGGATAGACATATCTGAAATGTTGATGGCTTATTTTTTGGCTAATGTAGCCTTAAAGAAAGATGATATCACTTTGGTAGGAGTGTCACAAGTTGAATTCAAAACAAGACCTACTATCCTTGACAACATATATAGCTGGCAGGTTTTTAATGATGATACCGACCTTTTGAAGTTTCTTCATTGTATAGACCAGTATGAACCACAAGAGATTGATTTCAATGCTTTTCTGGAAGAAGTGGATGGGAAACAGATTGCATTTGGCAAGGAAGTTTTGCATCTTAAAACCAACAATCTTCCCAAAGGGCTTGTGTCATTGGAGAGATTATATGATGGGAATGATCATTCTCTCATAAAGAAGACACCTGTTAAGAAAGAGGATATTGAAGAAATAAATCTGGGAACTGAATTAGCATAAAAAATGGTTTTTATTGAAAAGAAAATAATCCCAACCATCAGAAGAATGTTGATTACATTGTTGAGAAAGTAAAAATATGTGTTTGCTTGGTCTTATGAGGATTTGAAGGCATATAGAGAGAATCTTTTTCAACATGAAATTCCACTAAAGCTAGATGCAAAGCCATTTAGACAAAGGAAAAGGCCTATCAATCCAACTCTAGAACCTAAGATGCAAGAGGAGCTAGCAAAACTCAGAGAGGGAGGTATTATAAAACCCATCAGACATTCAACATGGGTCTCAAATTTGGTTCCATTTAGGAAGAAAAATGGGGATATAAGATTATGTGTGGATTTCAGAAATCTAAATGTTGCTTCCCTAAAAGATAATTATCCTCTTCCAAACATGGAGGCAATATTGCACAAAGTGATAGGATGTGAGCTATTGTCAATGATGGATGGATTTTCTAGATATAACCAGGTCAAAGTCAAATAATCTAAGCAATACAAGACAACGTTCACTACACCATGGGGAACACACGTCTATGTAAGAATGCCATTTGGTCTCACAAATGCAGGAGCTACTTTTCAGAGGGCCATGGATGTGGCATTTGTAGATCTAATTAATGCTATAATGGTAGTATATCAAGATGATCTCATTACTTATTCCAAAAAGGCAGAGAATCATGTGGGGGACCTCGAGAGGATCTTCATCAAAGCTTTGGAATATGATATAAGTCTCAATCATTAAAAATTTCATTTTGTTGTTACAGAGGGTAAACTTTTGGGGCATATTGTGTCAAGAGATGGGATTAGGATAGATCCTGAAAGAGTTGATGCCATAGATAAAATTCCCATTCCCAAAACTGTCAAAGCAATCCAATCATTTTTTGGCCAAATTAATTTTGTTAGAAGATTCGTGTCCAATTTTGCTGAAATTGTTAAGCCTATATCCAAGATGTTAAAAAGGGGAGAAAAGTTGGATTGGGCTGCTAAAGCTATGGATGCTTTCATATCTATAAAATGATCTATCAAAGAGTCCCCCATCTTGAAGTCCCCTAATTTTAGTAAACCATTTTAGATATTTTCTTTTGCTTCATTTTACACCATAGCAGTTGTCATGTTGCAGAAAAATGATGAAGGCCATGAGCAGCATGTTTCCTTTTCAGCAAGTCTTTGTAGGGGTCAGAGTTGAAGTATGATATTATGGAAAAATAGGCTTATGCATTGGTCAAAGAAACAAAGGCTTTCAGACCTTATATTTTTGGTGCTAATGTAATTTCTTATGTCCCACATGCAGCTGTGAAGGATATCCTAGTGCAGACAGAGGTGACAAGCAAAAGATGTATATGGATTAATAAAATCCAAGAGTTCAATATGGAGATTCAGATTACCAAATTGGTAAGAGGACAGGGTCTGGCCAGGCTAATGGCAGAAACAAATATTGAAGCAAACCAAATCTGCAATGTAGAAGGTAAGGAAGAGGTTGTAGCAAGTATTGAGCATACTCCATGGTATACAAATGTGATGTATTATCTTAAACACATGAAATTTCCTAAAGGGTTGAATGATAATCAAAGGAGAACTTTGAAGTTTCAAGCATCTAAATATGTTTTTATAGAAGGGGATTTATTCTGGAAGAATAGGGATGGCATATTGCTATTATGTTTAGATGAGTCCCAGGCAAGACATGTCTTGAGAGAAATGCATGAAGGGGTTTGTGGAGGCCATTATTCCACTTATACCACTGCACACAAGATTCTTAGGGCTGGTTATTATTGGCCTAAGGTGTTCAATGATTCTTTTACACATGTGAGGGAATGTGAAGCTTGTCAGTAATTTTTAGGGAGGTTGAAGTATCAAGAAGCATTGCCACTTCGACCCTTTCAGGTAGAAGCACCTTTTCACCAATGGGGAGTTGACTTAATGGAGAAATACAAGAGAGATCAAGTGGAGGACATAGGTGGATACTAGTGGCCACATATTATTTTACTAAGTGGGTGGAGGCTGTCCCAAGTAAGCAAGCAACAAGCAAGGTGGTAGTAAACTTTTTGATGGAGAATGTTATAACCATGTCTGGCACCCCTGTCAGATTGATCACAGATAATGTGATGTGTTTTAGACTTGAAGAGTTCAGAGTTTTTTGTAGAACATATGGTATTGATGTTTCTTATTATACCCCATATCATCCACAAGCAAATGGTCAGGCAGAATCAAGTAATAAAATTCTTTTGAAGATAGTAAGGAGGATGCTTGGTACAAATAAAAAGGCATGGGATTCAAAGTTAAGATTAGTTGTATGGGAAGATAGGATTATAGTGAAGAAGGAAACTGGAAAATCTCCATTTGAATTGGTGTATGGGACACAAGCTAGGATGCCACTGCAGAACATTTTGCTAATTTATAATTTTATTCTACAAGAAGACCTGGATATTCCTGAATCTATGGAGGAAAGAATGGAACAACTTGCAAAACTTGATGAAATAAGAAGAATGGCTCAAAAGCAGAATGTGAAGTTACAGTCACAAATGAAATATATTTTTGATAAAAATGCCAAGGAGAGGAAGTTTAAAGAAAATGACCTGGTGTTGATGTGGAATGCTTGGTTTCAGGAGAAGGGGAAGCATGGAAAGCTTGAAGCTTTATGGTTGGGCCATTTTGTGATAATTGGTAAAGGAGGTGAAGATTCATAATTCATGCAGAACATGTCTGGAGAGGAGCGGGAGTTGCCTGTACATGGGAAATTCCTGAAGCATTTCTTCTCTTGAGGATCAGTAGAGGGTTACGGATTGCCAATGCATGGACAATTATTAATAACCCTCTTTAAGTATTCTTTTCCATGCACAATAGTTTAGGAATTTTGAAGGGTCTAAGCTTGCCAGTACATGGACATTCTCAGGAATTCCCTTTTTGAAAGCATTGCTTTCTTTCCATGTATAGTAGATTAGGGTCATTTTCACCTTCCATTCTCCATGCTCCTCTTTCCATTTTCCATCTCCTTCACTCTTTCATTCCCTCCATTCTCCATTTGCCTTCATTTTCCATCCTTTGCTTGGTTTGCTCTCCCAATTGCATTTTGTATTCTTGCACTGATTTGCTAAACCACTCATCCCCAAGAGGAGCCACTATTAGAACCTAATTTTTCATTAAAAACCCTATGATTTTTCTCCATTTAAATCCCATCATTTTCCTATCTTTCTCATAAAAAAATCACTTTCGCCATCCAAAATGCTAAAATTCATTATACCACTCCTTTGATATTCACTCCTTATGTTATTTACCACTATGCCACAATCTCCTACAAAGGGGCCCGTGGTATGGCGGTGACAGATAAGCACAGTCATATGACTTTCACAGCTATATCGCGCGCGGTCTTCAAACAAACCGCGGTGGTGCGGTAAACGGTCAGTCAAGTCAATAAGCATTGGAAAGAGCCTATTGTGGTACCACTGGCAGTCAAGCCAGTGACTGCAGTAGAGCGGTGGGCAATGGTAGTGGCTAACGGAGTAGGAACAAAGTGTTTACTATGCCACTGCACGCGGTCTAAGCATAGACCGCGATGGCGTGGTGGGTGGTTAGTAACCGACCAGGCAAGCAGACAAGAGGCTCACCACGGTACCGCAAGGGGTTCAAGCGGAGACCACGGTGATAAGAAGGCAATGGTTGGCGAAGATGGATACCACAATACCATGGTTGGACAAAACAAATCCTACGGTTGAGCGGTAAGGGGGCGATGGGCGGAGAAGGGCATGGAAAATTCAACCACCGCGAAACCGCCAGAGGTAGAGATAAGGGTTGTGGTTGGGCGATAAGGTAAGTGATAAATGTGGGGAGAAAAAAGAACACCGTGATGCCGTGGGTAGTGGAAGGACAGGTAGCGATAGAGTGGTAGGGAAGGAGAAAGCTTTAGCAGTCACCGCTATACCGCGACCGATAAACAGGTTGACCGCAGTAGAGCGGTAAGCGTAATAAAGGCCACAGGAGATAAAATGTAAAGAGCAGGAAATGTAAAAAAGGAAAAATCAAAGGCATGACTATAGTTTTAAATATTTGATTTGCCAATAAGGAAACTTAATCAAATATTTTAATATCTGCTAAAGAATTTCAAATGATTGTAATAGGAAAATGAAGAGTTGTGACATTTGAGATTTGATGTATAAATATTTTGAAAAATTTGTAGAAAAGGTGGTAGGAGATTTTAGGTAGTTGGACAAGGTGAGTAGTTGCTGAAAAATATGATGATGTATATTATAAAATATTTTCAAATTATATAATGGAGAAAATGCATAAATCTGGTGATTCAATTATGGTGTCAGTTGTTTATTGAATTTATCAAAAATATTATTTGGTTGTCTCCAAGGTTGTAATTTCTTTATTATTTAAATTGACATGTCAAGGAAATTTTTAGTTTGTCAAAGCACATTTGTTGCTCTTGTGTGGTTCAGTTAATTAGCTCCTTCAAGGAAGGATTAAATTCATTTAATTAATCATAGTAATTTGGAAAAGGAAATTTGGATCAATAAGAAGAACTTGATAATTTCATCCTTGCACGTTTATGTCAGACATAAACTCATAAAAGTGCTAAGCAATTAAAATTGTATCTAGAAATAGGATTCACGTATCATTTACATCTTGACTCCATTTACCCAACAAAAGTAGGCACTGGTCATACCAATTCCATTTTAGGATCTCACAAAATCTTATCTATATATTCATATTTCAAAAATCATTAGGAGTAGAAGTAATTATTGAGATTTCATTTATCCCTCACAGTTTTCCATTAGGGATAGATCACATAGGTAGGAATCATATAAAATCTGCATCACTTTTATAAGCACACCCGCCTAGGTTTAGCAGAGCCTAAAGAGTAGAAGGTTAAATTATATCAGTTGTCCGTGTATGTTGGCCAAAAGCGTTGTGAGAGCTTGGCAACCTCTCGTGGTTCAAACCTGCATTTTTGTGACCCAACAAGTTGTTGGAATGATGGATTAAGAGGGTATAGGGGTTGAAGGATTAGTGTTTAAGGGTTGAGGGTTAAGTGTTGAGGGATTAAGATTGTAGAAGGGTTGAGGGATTAAGAGGGTATGGGTGTTGATAAATTAGGGTTTAAGGGTTAATGGTATAGGGTTTACGGTTTAAGGGCCCCACTTCCTCTCTCTCCCACTACCTCTCTCAGGTCTTCCCCCCCAACATTACTGAATAAAATCTTTCCCTCTCAAGTTTGTTTCTCTCGAGTCTCACTCCCTCCCATGCTACCTACACTAATCTGTGTCACTCCAACACCCTCTCTCACAATCCCTCTCTGTCAAGACTCACTTACCTCCCACCCTAATTTCTTAGGTCTGTCCTTCCCACCCCCTCTCTCCCACTTTGACTCTCTCTCCTTCTCTCTCAAGTGTATCCCTCCCACCCTCTCTGCCTCTCTCTCTTAGGTTTCTCCCTCCCATGCCCTCTCCCTCCCCTCCTCTCTCTCAGGTCTTCCCCCCCACCATAACTGAATAAATTCTTTCCCTCTCAAGTATGTCTCTCTCGGGTCTCACTCCCTCCCATGCTACCTACACTAATTTGTGTCACTCCAATGCCCTCTCTCACAATCGCTCTCTGTTAGGCCTCACTTACCTCCCACCCTAATTTCTTAGGTCGCTCCTTCCCACTCCCTCTCTCCCACTTTGACTCCCTCTCCTTCTCTCTCAGGTGTCTCCCTCCCACCCTCTCTCCCTCTCTCTCTCTCTTAGGTTTCTCCCTCCCACACCCTCTCTCCCACTCTCTCTCTCAGGTCTTCCCCCCACCATAACTAAATAAATTCTTTCCCTCTCAAGTCTGTCTCTCTTGGGTCTCACTCCCTCCCATGCTACCTACACTAATTTGTGTCACTCCAATGCCCTCTCTCACAATCCCTCTTTGTCAAGCCTCACTTACCTCCCACCCCCTCTCTCCCACTTTGACTCCCTCTCCTTCTCTCTTAGGTGTCTCCCTTCCACCCTCTCTCCCTCTCTCTCTCTTAGGTTTCTCCCTCCCACGCGCTCTCCCTCCCCCTCCCCTTCCCTCTCTCTCTCAATTCTCTCCCTCCTACCCCCCTCTCTCTCTCTCTCCCACTCCCTCTCTCTCTCTCTCACTCCATCTATCTCTTTCCCACTTTGTCTCTCTCCCTCTCTCTTAGGTCTCTCCTTTTCAAAACAACATATTTGGTGCTTGCCAAATTTGGAGAGCGCCAAATTTTTTTTACCTTGAAACGGTAAAATAAGGGTTGACCCCATGATTCAAGCCCACATTCTCCTGTATTTGTCCAGATCAACACTTTATCTGAGTCAAAAACATCTTTTTTATGCATATTGTACCAATATATGCTTGATCCATCACATTTTTACCACCAATCTGCATGGTAGACAACATAGAAGAAGACATTTTGAAGTTTCTACATCATTTTACATTATCTGAGGTAATATATTCATTTTGGTAATATTGAAATTTTTATATTTAGTATATTTATTTATTTTTTATAATATAAACTAAATTTCCTTAATGATTTATTAATCATAACAATTGGAAATAGAATTCAACATTGAATTAGATGGGATTTGCATTAAAAAGTTCAATTTTTATGAGTTTGAAGAACAAAAAAATTAAAAACATGACATTTACTTAACATAAATTTACTTATGAATTCTATTTACATTGCTTACAGTAGTCCATTTCTAGCATGGCTAGTGGAATTCAATGTATTTCATTCTTTTTTGAACTAATTTGGAAAAAAATTATTTTCATCTAATTTGGAAAACCTAATAGCTTTCATCAATGTTAATGCAAGTGTCCATTAATTTTTTTGTTCCATAAAAAATTCACCTTCATCACATGTGCTTAGATAAATTCAAGTGAGTTGACATTGTTGTTAATGCAAGTTTCCATTCATTCATACAATTTTCCTTTCTAATAAATTAAAAAATGGGAAATTTTGTGCAATTGGGAATGCTTATTTTCTTTCTAAGTTACCTCATTTCCAAAGAAATAGTGAATAGTTATAAGATATAGCATCACAAACCCTTCTTTGAATTCATATTCTTCATTAATTCGTTGCAATCAAAAAATTGGTTTTGAGAAAAATAAACACAAGATTCTCTAGTTCTCGTTTAGGTGGCAACAACTTATACCCTAGATTTGTGATGCAGAGAAGGGAGACAAAACCTTCAACAATCATAATTAGATCAGTTTCAAACAATCTTCAATCTCAAAAACCTCAATTCAATGTTGAACTGACCAATTCACATTCACTTCCTTGTAGCATTCAAAATAGAGAAAATTGTTCATATCTTATCATATATTAGTCACTCAAATCCTCTCTAATGCATATAAACACTAAACCCTTGCTTTAGGCCTTTCTATTCTTGAAACAAGGAGGGTTTATTCAAAATCAACGTTCCAGGCCTCTGGTGCATAAGCACCTTGTAAGCTCAATTTTGTCAAAAATGTCATCTTTAGTGAGCATAGTCAAATGCTAGGATTTTGAGTATATTGTGTTTAGTAAGGTCAATTAAACCATTTTATAATGTATTTGGAGCTAAGGGAGTTTAGTTGTGTCATAGCTTGCAATTTGGCTAAATGTGGTCAGAAAAGTTGCTAAAAGATGCAAAAGTTGCAGAGTTTGAGGGAGTTGGAATGGAATAAAAATATGTGTAATAACCTTCAATGCCTCGAAGGAGAGATTGTTGGTTGATTTGTACCCCATTTTTTTTTATCAAGAAGAACGTTATTTTCTAGAAATTTACTGGTTTCTCTCACTTTTCTTGTTGTTGCACGACCTGTATAGACTCTAAGATGATATGAAACCGATTGGATGTTGTATATTAATGAATTGAATTTCATTTTCATCTATTTAGAGGTTCTAGCTCTCTGTATAGTGAAAGTTATATTGTTTTTACTGCTGCTACCTACTTTCACAATGTTCTTGGATTGAAGGGTTTCATTGTGTAATTCGACCCATTACACTTTTTCTGCCTATTGTAACTTGTGGAATGGGTCCTCTAACTTTTAAAATACATTGCTAGCCTATTTAGAATGTTGTGGGGTCAAGGTTGGGTGTTTGGGATGATGTTCTAGGACTGTAGCAGGGTCTTTTCATGGTGAAAATTAGGGCTTGAAGTGGTATTTTGACAAAATGTGGGAAGGATTGTCCATGTAATGTATTATTCACCATGTGCAGGGTCTTGTAAGTGTGTTTGGTGCTTTGTATGGGTCTGGCAGGTCCGAGAGATAGGAGTTTCATTAAAACCCCAAGTATTTTGCTTGAAATTGAGGGTTTGGTGTATTAGGGGTCTAGAGGTCTTGGACCTAGAAACAAATCAGGAAATTGGAGGTTTTGACACATAAAATACTACTATTTGAGGATTTTGAGTGAATATGTAGTGTTTAAAAGGTACTCTCTTTGTAAATTAGGCCAATTGAATAGCCTTTTCCAAGGTGGGTCTATTGGAAGTCAATGTTGGTCCAAAGGAGTTGATGTTGGGGTTTACCTATGTTTTATAACTTGCAAATGGGTATCTTAATCATCCCTTTGTTTGTCAAGTGTTTTGGAAAATCTTGGTGGAAAGGCCCTTGAACCAGGTTACCTATGCTACAAGGGAAAGCTTGGTAGAAGTTGGGATTTTCAGTTGAACATCTTATTTTGCTTTGGAATCTGATTGATTCTCATTGATTTTCTGTATTGAATGGTTTCCACCCCTCTCTACATCAAAAATGTTTTTTCTTGGTAAGTTAAGTGATCAAGTTGTGTGTAAGTCTATTAAGATCCTTCCTCTAAATCTTTGAACAAGTTCATTCTGGATCCCTACATGTATTGCATCAACCTCTAGGTACTTTGCCAAATCTTCAAACACACTCAAAATCCCTACTCTAATATCTAACCCTACAGACATCTAACTCCATCATGTATGAAAAATATTGTGTAGCATAGACATGTTTGATAATTCCAAACAACTTGCTGCCTTCTTTCATAAAATTCTTTGGTTTGTTTCATATTTAATGCAATATAATCAACGATATCAATATATTCATAAAATACATTACTTACTTTTGTTCTATGTGTGTTTGTGAACATGTAGCATTCAAGGTCATGCCAAGGAAATGACCGAAGCCTCTAACACCAGAAGAACGTGCAATAAAAAATGCAAGGAGAAGAGAATAAAAAAATGTAGCTCATGAAGAAAAGGAATTGCAGCCCATACAACCAAATATTCCGGTGCAATCTAAGAGAGATATCAAATTGGCAAAACAAAGGGCACAAATGAGGAAGTTCATGGAAGGATAGGAATGGATACCAAAGTTGAGGGCACATCATCAACCATAGGTGAAGCTCAATGAACATCTCCAGTTGAAGACACATTGACAACAACATGTGGCTTTCCAGGTACATCAAAAATCACATCTCCAATTGAAGACACACCATCAAAAACATTGCGTTTTGAAAGTACATCAGAAAACACATCTCTATTTGAAGGCACTCCACAAATTACATCTCAAGTTGGAGGTACAACATCTTTTACATGTCAATCTCAAGGTATGTCATCAATTGCACCTCCAATTGAAGGTACACGATCTATCCCCGATGTTGTTGACCTTCCCAATATTGACACAAATTTACATTTGAGAAATCCTCCTAGGGTTTTGCATAGAAAACCTACATTTTTTATTGATATTGATTCCAATGTTTTGAAATGGATGCCTAATAAGATTCCAAAACACACATGTCAAAGCTATGCACAAAGGATATAGAGTTTGTTTTTTGCGAAGCTAAGTGAGGGTGGAAGATGCCAACTATTTGTTGAAATGATGAGGTAACTCAAATTTAGGCCCACCATGAAGGCTCTTGGGCTAAGAGTTTTGAATGACTCAAGTGAAAATTCCATTGTAAATAACTTGATGAGTGCATATGAGAGCGTGGGTTCCACCTAACGCACGAAGGATAGTTGTGCCACATGATGTGTGATGACAACAACATTGTTAAGTAGTCAAACAAGGAACAAGGTGAACCTCACAAAGGCAAGTAAGTCTTTGAAAATAAGTATATCATCTCTAATGAGAGCCAAAGGAAGGCGTGAAAGAGTGGAGGATCCAAATAGCAATGAGTTATGGGCATGTTTGGGTAGAGTGCCACAAAAAGACACAAGAATTGCTCAAGGCTTGAGATCTTTAATTGTGAATTATTAGAAGGATAACACAAGGAAATCTCCTAATCAAATAGATGTTGTAAGAAGGAGAATTGGTAGTAAAAACTGTGAACCACATCCAATGCATTATTTGGATACCACTCAAACCCAATTTTTTGTTGATTTTGTACAGAAGTTTCCTAAAATTAAAATATGTCAAAGGTATTTTGAAATGCTAAAGCCTTTTTATGTCAAAATAAATCACACACTCAATACTTGTTGTTGTAGGGTTCATATTGATTTTTCTAACCATTATGATGTTTATCAACGTATATGTGTAGATATGCATACTGACAATGTTTTGCAGGAATGTAACAGAATGCCTCCACCTAAATCGTAGAGGAAATTTTTGTCTTCCATTTTATGTGAAAGAGAGGATGGTCAATTTTTTCACAAAAAATCATGTTTGGATGGCACATGTGATCATAGTGGTGGCATGCAACATTTGCCAATTTTCCAACACATGGCTAGTACACACACAATTGGAGACGAAATTGTTGAATTTGTCAAATATAAGACAGTGGCATATAGTCTAAAATATGAGAAAGAAGCAAAGAAGTGTGAATTGGTTAGTGATAAGATTCTAGTGTATCAATTTATGGGTATTTTTTGTGATCAGGTGGTCTATGATTATGCAAGGCATACACACAAAGCACAATGTTGGACTCACAGTTCAAGTTATGCAAGGACACATTTCCACTTCCTCATATCATTTCAGTTGTCGACTTCACTGAGAACTAGACACTAAAACCAAAAAATGAGGTACAATCACAGTACTACAACTCCATGCAAGTTTCTATATTTGTGCATATAACATTCATTCATGCAAATGATAGTACAGAGGAAAATAGGAAAGTATTGAGGGAGCATCAATTTTACATCAGTGATGATCGCATACATTCTACAGAGTTTGTGCAAGGTTGCTTTCATATGTTCTATGATGATCTGGCTAGTAGGGGCATATCATGTAGTCAACATATCATATGGTCAGATAATTGTACATCAGAATTCAAGAACGCCATAATTTTTTATTGGTTGAGAATGATGCATATGATTAGTGGTGTTCAACATATGTGGAACTTCTCAAAGGTCGGGCATGGAAAGGGGAAGCATGATGGAGCAGGTGCATGTATCAAAACAGCCCTAACACGAGAAGAGTTAAAGTACACAAACAGTGTAAAGTTGATAGATGCAAGATCAACTGTCCAATGGTGCAATCGTGCAATGTGTCCAGGTAGTGTAGGTAATTCTTTAGTTCATAGATTTTTCATTTAGTAGATGATACTAACATTGTAAAATATGAGGATTATTGTACACTAACAGAATCGAGCGAGCTACACTCTTTTAGAAGCTCCACTGTAGGCACATGGACTATCCATACAAGGAAGATGGCATGCTTTTGTTATGCATGTACACTTCAATCATGGAATTATTGTGAGTCAACAGAGTGGGTTGACGAATGGTCTGTAAGAAGTCTAACCCCACTAGACACTTATCAGCTCCCAATGGCTCTACAAATCACAGAGATGCAATCATCCATTGACTTTGATCATGTATTAGACCTACTAGAACTAGGTAATATATCTTACTTACAAGTTTTATTATGTTGCTCAGTAAATACATCTAACAAGATGAACATATCAATGTAGGGCACGTTTATGCGGTGATTGTAGATGAAGACAATGAAGAGGGTACAAATTATTACTTGTGCCATTATATTGAGGCCAAAAAGAAATTGGAGTCCCTAGTTATAGATGGAGAAAACATAGAATATCCTATAGGTTCGGTGGTTGTTATTGGAACATGGATTTGAAGGTATCCAGCTAAGAATGTTGTAGTTTGGTTGTTTGAGGACTTCGACATGCATCAAAAAATTCTTCACTACTCGAACCTTGTCATCGCCAAAAATGTTCATTTGATCAAATATAAGGGCAAACCTGCGAACAAGAACTTGTGGAAAGTGTGTGAGTCTGACCACAAGGCAATAATCGACACAATAAAGAGTAGAGAAAACCTAGATGGTTCCCTAGATTGATTTGTACGTATGCACATTGAATTTGTAAAGTCATGTTATTGATCACTTTTTTGGACCAACACCTTGCAATACGGCTTTTTCACCATTAGTGTTTGATGTCATATGCATTTACGACTGGCATTGATCCTTTTCTGATTGTGACTATAGGTAATATTGAAGTTTGTCAAAGTATATAAGAAAAGAGCAACATCGGTTGGTGGTGCAAGTGTTCAATGGTATGAGAAACATTGGTTGCTGGTGCATTTTTTGGTTGTCAATCTTCTCTTTCTTTTCCATCTTCTAGATTTATTGGATTCTTATATGCTACATGTTTCATGTTTTGCCTCTCAGTGATATATTTGATATTTATACGTAGGGTCATCGAGAGATGATAAAGTAAAAAAGGGGCACATCACCATTGTAGGACCTTTAATTGAACTCCTTATCTACAATGCATGAAGGTGATAGTAGGTCTCGTCAGCTATATGACTGACATTATTTAGTTATTGCTCTTTTAATGATTTTTATGTGTCTATGTCTAAGATTGAGAGGCTTTTGCAGGTTTTTTGTGGACCAAATTCCTATGATACTACACAACCACAGAGAGGCTACTACCCATGTGTTTTGTAGGGAGCAGGGGATGTACATATTTTGAACCATTTTGGAATGTAAATAACTGGGCCAACTGAGGTGGAATGGAGAAATGAAACTGGGCAGCAACTCCTTTTGTTTTTTCTCAAGTATAATATATTCCATGATCTATGTTGGAAATGGGAGGATTATTTCCCTACATGTATTGATACAAGTATTGACAAATGGGAAGATTTTCAAGATGTTCTTCCATCACTATTGTAATATTTGGCATTGACTTAGTGTATTTTTTTATATAAAACAATTATGAGAAATTAATAAATGCAAATGTGTATATTCTTTAATATATGCCTCAATTAAATGTATATATTACATTTAAAATTAGTTGTAATGCTTCATGGTTTACATTTAAAGTTGTCTTCGAGGAAAAACATGTGGATTTATGAGTAAGAATGAAATAATGTCTAATATAATTGTAGAAAAGAATATTTTATTGCCCCTACTAATGCAGAGGTGGTGGTAACCCAAGACACAAATTGACACAACTTCTCTCAAATATGCCAAGCAAGACATGAACTTTCAATTAACTCAACCTTGTAAAATAGCATCAAACTCAACAAGGACCCTACAAAGGTTGTCAAAATCCAAGCAATGATAATCAAATCAACTTTGCATAATCCCCAAGGCAGATTCATTGAATTCCTCAAAACTCACCTTTTGTCAATCCTATCGAATTGACAAGCTAGTGAGCTCACTGGCTTGCCAAATCCATAGGGTTGACAAGGTAGGGGAAATGTATACCTCATAGAAATTAATGCAACCTAGGTCATCTCTAACATACCTTAGGGTATGACATTCAACAAAACAACTACTATGGACCAATCGACAATGCCACAAGGGGACCTAATGAGGTTGTTCCAAACAAGAACCATGATGGAGAGTGGATCAACCAAATAGGAGAGATGAAATAAATTCTCTCAAATATGCCCACTTGGACATCAATTCACCAAACTCACAATAGGGTAACCTTGCCACTTGACATGGGATTTTGGCCAATTAGGTTGAGACGGAGGTTTACACCAGATTTGTTACCCTAGAACATGTTTCTTTTGACCACTCTAGGACATAACATCGTAACTTGCACCTAAGGAATTTTATTTTCTCATCACTCTAGCCTTTAGGCCTCTTTTACCCTTAACCCTTGTAGCACTGTCTAGTAGGACAGTCAAGACAAAAACCACATACAAGCTTGTACTAGGCCCAAACCACTGAATTTGGACAACAAATGGATGCCCCTACAAAGTCTCAAAGCCTCCCTTCTTGACGACCAAAGGTAGAGTCACAACAAGCCAAAAGGTAACACACAGTGGGTGGAAGGCTTAATATTGCATTTTAATGCACTCAAAACCCTTAAAACAGGGTATACAAACCAAACCTCAATAATTGGCTTCTAAAATGCACAAAATCACTTGAAATCCAACCAAACGATAACTAAAATGGATTTAAGTCTGCTGCCCTCCTAATTCCATCGAAAAAAAAACATAATCGCTCTAAGATAGGTTCGACCGACTCGTTCCCTTAAGGGTCCAAACTGCAAAAGGGCAAAAATCTTTGGCAGGGAATTACTTGTAAATTGTGGTGATTGCGGAATCTTTCTGAACCTATCAGATCACGTTGGGCCCCTCTACAATAACCTCTCTCTATTTTTTCTATCTCAAAGACATTTTCTTGTGGTGGCGAATTTTCACTCGGGGAAAAAGTTGTTAAATGCAAGTAGTTGAAAGTTGCAAAGTGGTACAACTTTCGTTCTACATCTCATATGACCAAACGGATTGTCCCAACGTGTCTGGGTGGGTATGTTTACACTAGGCATGGTCCTCTTTCGCACCCAAACATGCGAAATCGCTCTGAGCTACGTTCAATCGGATCGATCCCTTAAGGGTCCAAAGTGCAAAATGGTTGTGAACTTCAACATGCTAGTATTTAGACATCATGATTCTTAGAAACTTCTCATCTGAGCCTATGAGATCATGTTGGGGTGAACTTCAACATGCTAGTATTTAGACATCATGATTCTTAGAAACTTCTCATCTGAGCCTATGAGATCATGTTGGGGTGAACTTCAACATGCTAGTATTTAGACATCGTGATTCTTAGAAACTTCTCATCTGAGCCTATGAGATCATGTTGGGCCCCTCTACAATAACCTCTCTCAAATTTTTCTATCTCGGAGGCATTTTCCTATGGTGGCGAATTTTCACTCGGGGAAAAAGTTGTCAAATGCAAGTAATTGAAAGTTGCAAAGTGGTGCAAATTTTGTTCTGCAACTCGTGTGACCAAACAAACCATTCCAATGCATCCAAATAGGTATTTTTATGCTAGGAATGGTCCTTTTTTTCTCCTAAACACGCGAAATTGCTCCAAGCTACGTTCAACATGATTGATCCCTTAAGGGTCCAAAGTGCAAAATGATTGCAAAATTCAGAATACTATTACTCAGACATCGTGATACTTTAAAAATTATCATCTAATCCTACGAGATCATGTTGGGCCCCTCTACAATAACCTCTCTTGTTTTTTTCTATCTTGGAGGAATTTTTGTGTGGTGGTGAATTTTCACTTGGAGAAAAAGTCGTCAAATGCAAGTAGTTGAAAGTTGCAAAGTGGTGCAACTTTCGTTCTGTAGCTCATGTGACCAAACAGATTATTTCAACACATCCAAGTGGGTATTTTTATGCTAGGAATGGTCCTCTTTCACACCCAAAATGCGAAATCGCTCTGAGCTATGTTCAACCAGATCGATCCCTTAAGGGTCCAAACTGCAAAATGACTGTGAATTTCAAAATGCTATTACTCGGACACTGTGATTCTCATAAAATTTTTTTTTGATCCTACGAGATCATGTTAGGCCCCTCTACAATAACCTCTCTCGGTTTTCGCTATCTCGGAGGCATTTTCCTGTGGTGGCAAATTTTTACTTGGGGAAAAAATTGTGAAATGCAAGTAGTTAAGAGTTGCAAAGTGGTGCAACTTTCGTTCTGCAACTCGTGTGACAAAACGGATTGTTCCAATGCGTCTGGATGGATACGTTTATGCTAGAAATGGTCCTCTTTTGTACCCAAACATGCAAAATTTCTCTGAGCTGCATTCAATCGGATCGATCCCTTAAGGGTCCAAAGTGCAAAATGGCTGCAAACTTCAGTATGCTAGTATTTAGACACCGTGATGCTTAGAAAATTCTCTTTTGAGCCTATAGGATCACGTTGGGCCCCTCTACAATAACCTCTCTCGATTTTTTCTATCTCAGAGGCATTTTCCTGTGGTGGTGAATTTTCACTAGGGGAAAAAGTTGTCAAATGCAAGTAGTTGAAAGTTGGAAAGTGGTGCAACTTTCGTTTTGTAACTCGTCTGACCAAACAAATTTTTCCAACGCATCCAAATAGGTATGTTTATGCTAGTTATATTCTTCTTTTGCACCCAAACACGCGGAATCGCTCCAAGCTACGTTCAACCAGATCGATCCCTTAAGGGTCCAAAGTGCAAAATGGCTGCAAACTTCAGCATGCTATTAATCGAATACCGTGATGCTTAAAAATTTATTGTTTAATCCTATGAGATCATGTTAGGCCCCTCTACAATAACCTCTCTCAGTTTTTGCTATTTCAGAGGCATTTTCCTGTGGTGGCGAATTTTCACTTAGGGAAAAAGTTGTCAAATGTAAGTAGTTGAAAGTTGCAAAGTGGTGCAACTTTCATTCTGCAGCTCGTGTGACCAAACAGATTGTTCCAACACATCCAGGTGGGTATGTTTACACTAGGCATAGTCCTGTTTTGCACCCAAACACACGGAATCGCTCCAAGATACGTTCAACCAGATCAATCCCTTAAGGGTCCAAAGTGCAAAATGGCTACGAACTTCAGCATGCTATTAATCGGACACCGTGATGCTTAAAAAATTCTTGTCTGATCCTACGAGATCATGTAAGGCCCCTCTACAATAACCTCTCTCGATTTTTGCTATCTCAGAGGAATTTTGCTGCGGTGGCAAATTTTCACTTGGGGAAAAAATTGTCAAATGCAAGTAGTTGAAAGTTGCAAAGTGGTGCAACTTTCGTTTTGCAGCTCGTGTGATGAAACATATTGTTCCAACGTGTTCGGGTGGGTAATTTTATGCTAGGCATGGTCGTCTTATGCACCCAAACATGTGAAATCACTCTGACCTACATTCAACTGGATCGATCCTTTAAGGGTCCAAAGTGCAAAATGGTTGCGAACTTCAGCATGCTAGTATTAGGACACTGTGATGATTAGAAATTTATCATCTGAGCCTATGAGAACATGTTGGGCCCCTCTACAATAACCTCTCTCAGTGTTTCCTATCTTAGAGGCATTTTCTTGTAGTGGCAAATTTTCACTCGGGGAAAAAGTTGTCAAATGCAAGTAGTTGAAAGTTGCAAAGTGGTGCAACTTTCTATCTGCAGCTCGTGTGACCAAACAAATTGTTCCAACACGTCTGAATAGGTATGTTTATGCTAGGGATGGTCCTCTTTTGCACCCAAACACACGGAATCGTTGTAAGCTACATTCAACCGGATCGATCCCATAAGGGTCAAAAGTGCAAAATAAATGCAAACTTCAGCATGCTATTACTCAGACACCGTGATGCTTAGAAAATTCTCGTTTGATCCTATGATATCATGTTAGGCTCCTCTACAACAACCTCTCTCGGTTTTCACTATCTCAGAGACTTTTTTGTGTGGTGGCAAATTTTAACTTAGGGAAAAAGTTGTCAAATGCAAGTAGTTGAAAGTTGCAAAGTGGTGCAACTTTCGTTCTGCAGCTCGTGTGACCAAACAGATTGTTCCAACACATTTGGGTGGGTAAATTTATGCTAGGTATAATCTTTTTTTGCACCCAAACACGTGGAATCACTTCGAACTACGTTCAACCGGATCGATCCCTTAAGGGTCCAAAGTGCAAAATGGTTGTGAACTTCAACATGATATTACTCGGACACCGTGATGTTTAGAAACTTTTTGTTTGATCCTACAAGATCATGTTAGGGCCCTCTACAGTAACCTCTCTCAGTTTTTTCTATCTCGGAGGCATTTTCCTGTGGTGGTGAATTTTCACTCGGAGAAAAAGTTGTCAAATGCAAGTAATTGAAAGTTGCAAAGTGGTGCAACTTTCGTTCTACAGCTCGTGTGAAAAAATGGATTGTTTCAACGCATCTAGGTGGGTACGTTTACACTAGGCATGGTCCTTTTTTGCACCCAAACATGCGAAATCGCTCCGAGCTACGTTCAACTGGATCAATCTTTTAAGGGTCTAAAGTGCAAAATGGCTGCGAACTTCAGCATGCTATTACTCAGACACCGTGATTCTTAGAAACTTCTTGTCTTATCCTATGAGATTATGTTATGCCCCTGTACAATAACCTCTCTCAGTTTTTCTATCTCGGAGGCATTTTTTTGTGGTGGCAAATTTTCACTTAGGCAAAAAGTTGTCAAATGCAAGTAATTGAAAGTTGCAAAGTGGTGCAACTTTCATTTTGCAGCTCGTGTGACCAAACGGATTGTTCCAACACATTTGGATGGGTACGTTTACGTTAGGAATGGTCCTCTTTTACATCCAAACACTCGAAATCACTTTGAGCTACGTTCAATCAGATTGATCCCTTAAGGGTCCAAAGTGCAAAATGGTTGTGAACTTCAACATGCTAGTATTCGAACACCGTGACACTTAAAAAATTATCGTTTGAGCCTATGGGATAAATTTGGGCCCCTCTACAATAACCTCTCTTAGCTTTTTCTATCTTAGAGGAATTTTCCTGTGGTGGCGAATTTTCATTCGGAGAAAAAATTGTCAAATGCAAATAATTGAAAGTTGCAAAGTGGTGCAACTTTTGTTCTGCAGCTCGTGTGACCAAACTAATTTTTCCAAAACATCCAGGTGGGTAAATTTATGCTAGGAATAGTCCTTTTTCACACCCAAACATGTGGAATCACTCTGAGCTGCGTTCAACCAGATGGATCCCTTAAGGGTCCAAAATGCAAAATGGCTACGAATTTCAGCATGTTATTACTCGGACACCATGATGCTTAGAAAATTATCATCTAATCCTACGAGATCATGTTAGGCCCCTTTAAAATAACCTCTCTCGGTTTTGCTATCATGGAGGCATTTTTCTGTGGTGGCAAATTTTCACTTGGGAAAAAAGTTGTCAAATGCAAGTAGTTGAAAGTTGCAAAGTGGTGTAACTTTCGTTCTGCAACTCGTGTAACCAAATGGATTGTTTCAATACATATAGGTGTATACGCTTATGCTAGGAATGGTCCTATTTTGCACCCAAACATGCAAAATCACTCCAAGCTACGTTCAACTGGATCTATCCCTTAAGGGTCCAAAGTGCAAAATGACTACGAACTTCAACATACTAGTATTCAAACACCGTGAAGCTTAGAAACTTCTCGTCTAATCCTATGGGATCACATTGGGCTCCTCTAGAATAATCTTTCTTGGTTTTTTCTATCTCAAAGGCATTTTCTTGTGGTGGTGAATTTTCACTCAGGGAAAAAGTTGTCAAATGCAAGTAGTTGAAAATTGCAAAGTGGTGCAACTTTCGTTCTGTAGCTCGTGTGACCAAACGAACTATTCCAATGCGTACGAATAAATATATTTACGCTAGGCATGGTATTATTTCACACCCAAGCTCTTGGAATTTCTCCGAGCTACATTCAACCAGATCGATCCCTTAAGGAGCCAAACTCCAAAATGGCAGCAAACTTCAACATGCTATTACTCGAACACCGTGATGCTGAAAAACTTCTTGTCTAATCCTACGAGATCATGTTGGGCCCCTCTACAATAAGCCCTCTCATTTTTCACTATCTTGGAGGCATTTTCTTGTGGTAGCAAATTTTCACTTGGGGAAAAAGTTGTCAAATCCAAGTAGTTGAAAGTTGCAAAGTGGTGCAACTTTCGTTATGCAGCTCATGTGACCAAATGAAATGTTTGAACACATCCAAATAGGTTTTTTTACACTAGGTGTGGTCCTTTTTTGCACCCAAACACACAGAATCACTTCGAGCTACATTCAATTAGATTGATCCCTTAAGGGTCCAAAGTGCAAAATGGCTGCGAACTTTGACATGCTATTACTCGGACACCGTGACACTTAGAAACTTCTCGTCGAATCCTGCGAGATCATGTTGGGCCCCTCTACAATAATCTCTCTTGGTTTTCACTATCTCAGAGGCCTTTTCCCGTGGTGCCGATTTTTCACTTGGGGAAAAAGTTGTCAAATGCAAGTAGTTGAAAGTTGCAAAGTGGCGCAACTTTCGTTCTGTAGATCATTTGACCAAACAAACTATTTCAGTGCGTACGAATATGAGGTTTTACGCTAGGCATAGTCCTCTTTCACACTCGAACACACAAAATTGCTCCGAGCTACATTCAACCGGATCGATCCCTTAAGGGTCCAAAGTGCAAAATGGCTGCGAACTTCAACATGCTCATATTCAAACACCACAAAGCTTAGAAAATTCTCATCTAAGCCTATGGGATCATGTTGGGTCCCTCTGCAATAACCTCTCTTGGTTTTCACTATCTCGGAAGCATTTTCCCGTTGTGGCGATTTCTCGCTTAGAGAAAAAAATGTCAAATGCAAGTAGTTGAGTGTGTAAAAATGAATTTATAGGCATTTCATCACCATGAGACCACATTTATTTGAGGCGTCTTTTGAACTAGTTCACTGCCTTGTCTATGGCTTGTCATGGCATTCCATCACCACATTTATTTGATGCATTTTTTCAAACAGTTCACTGCCTTGTCTATGCTTACTATTATGCTTTTGATATATTTTTTGAAGCATATATAGCTTGTTCAAAATCACTTGTTTTAGGCTTTTAGCCATAGCAACAAGGCAGTGAACTATTTGAGAAGATTCTTTGGTACACATGTATGAAAAATGTGGTAACATAGACAAGGCAGGGAACTATTTGAAAAAGTACCTCAAAGAAATTTGGTCTCATAGAATGCCATGATAAGAAAATGCAATTGGTAGTTGCTCCTAGTTATTAGTTATGCAATGTGAAGAAATTGCATAACTGCTTAGGTTGACTTTGTACAAACTATATTGTAATTGAAATTTGGTCATCTATCAGCATCTACTTATTAGTTATGCAAAGTGAAGTAATGCTTTGAATTTGAAAGATGTGCAATGCAATGTAATCAACGATATGAATATAAGCTACAAAAATCCATTTTTTACAATTCGTTAGTTAAAATATTTATTTTATTTGCTCTCTATATCTCTATATGCTATGGAAATACCTTTCATTTTTTTTTTATAAAGTTTTTATCTTTTGTTGTACAATTTTTCCCAATTTTTTCACAAAGTATTATGCTTTTCATTTGTCAAAATTTTCCCCAAAATATTTTTGCTGCTATGCATTGGAAGCATGAAGCATATATGTGAATACACACAATATAGGTGAAGTATACATGTGAATAAGTGAAGCATACATGTGAATAAGTGAGTCACAAGTAATTGAAGCATTCCAAAGGATACATACCACCACGAATGGTTTATACAATACGCTTTAGATGGGGCTTATTGAGCATTCGACATTAATTAATTAAGCATTAGACGTAAACAAAATCCATGCCTACAACATTCAAGCATACAACTTACATGATACACATGATAACATCATTCAAGAATGGTAGTAGCAAAATAAGATTTTTATTTAATCAAAAATCCAAAAGGCTATACAATGATATATATTGATAAAAGTATATACAATATATCCAAAAAAACCATATAGGATTAGTCTAAAGGAGCCATATGGACATAAAATATCGCATATATATGGATAGTACAAAACATATGTTCCAAAATGCCACATAGGCATACAACAAACAACACTAATACATAGTCATTTCCCTTTAGGGGAAGGAAATAAATCTTGTGTTGCCTTCGAAATTTGACTAGATGGAGTGACTGTTGCTTCTCTTGTCTTTCGAACATGCTCACTAGTCCTCTTTTCACTCTGGACCTTCAACTGATACAATTAAATGTAAAGATGTTAAAATATAGAAATTGAATTGTGGAATGGCATATAACAAAATATATAATCACTTATCGCATACATATAGTCATCATGCACATTTACAGCATCACCACGTCCACTATCTAGAGTGACAACCACTTGTAGCAACCATGAAGATAGAAATTAAACTACATAAAAGTATCATGAAAATTTTCTATAATAGACCATAAAAGAGAAAATATAATGTCAAATCAACTAATCTATTCCATACCTCTCTCAATGCATCAGAACTAGCTATTGTTGCAGCAACTCCATGGTCCATCGTGCCACCAACATCACCAAGGCTATCTCTTGTCAACATCTATAAATGAAACAATATCTTAGGTATCATGTTGATATAAATACCAAGAGGGGATAATGGAACATAAGGTGAAATAGGAGAGGGTAAGGGGATGGGAATATAAGGGTGATGCAGAGAGGGGGCTCAAACTCATTCAAAGTGAAAAATTGCATTCAAGAGAAATCTAACAAGATTAAAATGGACTATTAGATTTATCCAAACAATCCTCAAATCTTGACAACAATCGAGAGTCTAACTTCTCACTTTCACCCATGTAACCTAGCAGTAGTGCAAACTCAATTTTTGGCCTTTAACTCCCATGCTTTCCAAAAAATTTGACAATCAGAAGGTGGATTCAAATACCCATTTCAGAGTTATACAACATATCTCTTAACCAAATACAAGTATTTTGGACCAATCCCTTGAAATTAGACCCTCAACGATGTCCTAGGCCATGAATTAGGCCAGATTTACTAAGGAACATACCTTTAAACTTAAGAATAACCCTTGAAACCTTGGGGCTGCATTTTATATGCCCTCAAAAATCTAAAACCACAATCAACACCCAAGGTTGACTCCTCCAACATAGAAAACTCCAAAACCCTCAATTTCATGCCAAGTCAAGAGGGTTTATTCAAAGTCCCACTTGCACAACCTCCCAGACCATGCCACCAACTTAGACATGTATATTTTGACCCCAATATTCTCAAAAGTTGGAAAAAACTCCACACTCTCATTGATTTCCACAAACCTTAGACCTAAGGCTCCATCTTCATGTGTTTTTCTTCACAAAACTCATCAAGACAGCAGGTTTGTCTTCTTAGTTCCTTCTCCACAACTCTAATAATGTAACCTACAACCTACTCAGACTCCCTAGGGCTCATTACACTAGTTATAGTAGGTACAGTTGGTGTAAGGGACCTTAAATTATGATTTTGGTTACAAAACCCTCAAACATCGTGTCTTTGGCCTGTCACAGGAAAACAAGGATATTTACCACAAATCACAATAGATCTCCCTCAAAATTATTCCAAAATATTTTTAAAACCCACCACCACAAATTAAAATGATTTACATGGCACAATGAATTTGTACGGGATCGTACAGGCTTGTAAATGACAAGAAAACTCAGAAATTCGATGAAAAACATAGATATTCTTATTGCCAATGCTTCAGACTTCAAGCCAACATTACAAAATGAGTTTTCATGCCTTTTTAAAGGCTTCTCCTCATCAAACCAACACCCAAATGCCTTACAACTACTTTTTGAACCTCTCATGACCGTTGCATTTCACAAATTTAGCACTTTCAAGTTTTGACTCTTTATATTTTCTTAGACCCTCTTAAACACTTAAACTATTAAAAATAGTCTAATGAGACCTTATTCAACTAAGAAATCATGACCTACTCAATAAAACATCATCCTATCTACCTTGACACCCCTTGTCAACTTTGAGAACTCATTCCACATGATTTGCAAACCTTACAAGATGAATAAAAAAGCCCCTCAAAGTTGATCAATTACAATAGAATGGTCACATTGGACCTTATCAAGGACTCAACTCAAACATCCTAACACACCTTTCCTATCTAATGTAGAGTGGCAGGGAAGGTAAACACACAACTATGATGGAAAAGACAATCCAATTCAACGCTTCTCTCAAATACTCTTACAAGGAGTCATAAACTCCATTATTATTTAAATGATCAGCCCCCACACACCTAGGGTTCACAACTCATACCACCCACAAAACTTGAAAGCATTTGGACCATGTCACATTAGGACAAAACAAGGTTCAACAACCCTCTAGCACTTAGGTTTCAAAAAACAACTATCACTATGGTGATTTAGACCTCACTCTCTCTTGATAGTACATGCATATACTTTCCATCCCACCAGGATTTAGAAACTCTACAACCTGTGGATGGAAGAAACACCCATAATTCACTCAAAACCCTGATTTTGAGGGTTTTCAGACCACCTAGGAGTATAATTAAGATATCTCCCTTGATACTCAACGGAATCTCATCACTTCAACACCAAAAGAAAGATTATTAAATTTACTATTCAACCATTACAGGCTTGGAGCATGAAAAAACATGTACAAACCATACCATGTATGGGATCAGCAATTTCTTCAAGAAAACACAAAAATCAGCAAACTCTTTATTGAAAAATTCTTTCAAACTTCAAGAATAGCCTTGCCTCGACCAAGAGAGGCATATATGAGTTTAGTATACTTTCCCTTTGGAAGTCTCTCCTTCTTCAAGTGAGCCATCACCAAATCTTTAACCTTGTATTGAACATCCCTCTTCTTCAAATCTGCTCTTTCTTTGTACTTCCCAACATTCTTTTGTAGAGTTTCCTTCACTTGTTGATGGATATCCATGATTGTAACAACAAAATCCTCTTCTTGATCACTTATCCTATCAAATCCTTCTAGATCTCTTAACTCATAGACCCCTCTAGGGTGCATGGCATAGACTACTTCAAAAGGGCTCCTACCAATGCTCATATTCATCGAGTCATTGTATGCAAATTCAGCCTGATGTAAAATTAGATCCCAATCTTGTCCATGCTCCTTGGTAAGACATCTCAAGAGATTTCCCAATGATCTATTCACCACTTCAGTTTTTCCATCTATTTGTGGATGGTATGCAGAGCTAAAGGACAGGTTTGTGCCAAGTTTCTTCCACAAGGTCCTCCAAAAGTGACCTATGAACATAGAATCCCTATCAAAAACAATGCTTAAGGGAAATCCATGTATTCTAACAACCTCCTTAAAGAAGATACCTGCTATACTAGATGCATCATTGGTGCATTTACAAGGAATAAAATGAGCCATCTTACTATACCTATCAACCACCGCAAAAACACTATCAAAACCTCTTTGGGTTCTAGGCAACCCCAATACAAAATCCATACTTACACTCTCCCAAGGCCTATTGGGAATAGGAAGTGTTTGATAGAGCTCTGAATTTGATGAAGTTCCCTTTGCTCTTTGGCAGATTGTACATCCTTCCACAAAATTTATCACATCCACTTGCAACCTTGGCCAATAGTAGTACCTCCTCACTTGTTCTAAGGTCTTATCAAGGCGAAAATGATCTCCAAGAATCCCACTGTGTTTCTCCTTTATAATATTCTCCCTCGTTGAGCATTTAGGCACACAAATTGGCTTCCTTTGAAGAGAAAACCATTCTGTAACAGAAAATCAGAGTATTCACCATGAGAAGTATTCAAATGCTGATCACAAATGTTGTATACCTTCTTAAAATCTACATCTTCATGATACATGTCTTTCAATGCATCAACCCCTATGCTTTGGAGTTGGATCTCTTGCAATACAAGTGCCCTTCTACTGAGAGAATTTTCCACCTTATTTTCTTGGCCCTTCTTATGCTTTATTATGAATGTATAGGCTTGTAAAGACTCCACCCACTTCATGTGCCTATGATTGAGTTTATCTTGTGCATTCAAGAAACTCAAAGCATGATTATCAGTATAGACAAAAAATTGTTTAGGTAACAAGTAGCATCTCCAATTTTTGAGGGCTTGGACCATAGCATAAAATTCCAAATCATAGGAACAATACTTCCTCTTTGCTTCATTCAGCCTCTCATTGAAAAATGCAACCTGTTTGC
This sequence comes from Sequoiadendron giganteum, assembly GCA_007115665.2. Taxonomy (NCBI): domain Eukaryota; kingdom Viridiplantae; phylum Streptophyta; class Pinopsida; order Cupressales; family Cupressaceae; genus Sequoiadendron; species Sequoiadendron giganteum. The sequence continues at coordinate 53,550,480 of VCHN02000014.1, forward strand.
CTTCTTGGCTCAAGACAACCCCTATTGCTTGGTTGCTAGCATCACATTCAATTGTAAAAACCTTATCAAAATCAGGGAGCACAAGTATAGGTTGTTGTGCTAATCTCTTTTTTAGATATTCAAACCCTTTATCAGCCTCATTGGTCCACGAAAACTTACCCTTGTTACCTCCTTTGATGGTGTCCAAGATGGGTGCACAAATTTAACTAAAGTTCTCGATGAAATTTCTATAAAATCTTGCAAGTCCATGAAAGATTCTCACATATCCCATGGATTTTGGTGTTGGCCAAGTAATAATAGCATCCACCTTTGAAGGATCCATCTTCAAACATCCCTTGGAGATGACAAATCCAAGGTACACTAGTTTTCCCTTCATAAATTCACACTTTTCCATGTTGATCAACAACTTCTACTCTTGTAACCTCTTCAATATCAAGTCTCTTAATGGCTCTTGAATCAGTGAAAATCATTAAATTCCCATCCTTCCTTGGTGCTAGGATAGTAGGAACAACGCATGGGCTCAAACTCTTTCTCACTAGTCCCTTATCCAACAAATCTTGCACTTGTCTTGCAATCTCCTCATTCTGAGCAGGTGTCATCTTATATGCAGCCTTATTGGGAAATGTAGCCCCTATAATTAGATCAATATAGTGGCTTATATCCATAATGGGAGGTAGGGAACTAGGTATTTCATTTACCGTTATGTCCTTGTAGCTTTCCAACAACTCTTGGACCTCTCTAGGTGCATCTTCCTTCTTATTTGTGGGTAGATCTGCTTCACTCTTTGGCTTCATAATCAGGAAGAATCCTCTTCCTCCTCCTTCCTTCAAGGTCTTCATGAAATCCTTCTCACCCACCATCAAAAAATTAGGCCCTTCATGCTTTTCCTTGTCTTCTTCTATGAGAGGTGTGAGGTTGTAAGTCACCCCATCCTTCACAATGGAGTATGTATTCTTCTCCACATCATGCTTGGCCTTCCTATAAAACTACCAAGGCCTCCCAAGCAACAAGTGGCACACATCCATTGGGATTATGTCACATAGGATCTTGTCCTTTTATGACCCAATGTTGAATTCTACCCATACTTGCTCATTCACCAAGACCTATTGTCCTTTACTAAGCCATGAAACTTTGTATGGGTTAGGGTGATAAATCCTTTTCAAATTCAATTTTTCTACCATCTCAATTGAAGAAAGATTATCAGTTGATCCTAAGTCCACTACTATCTTACACAACTTACCTTGTAGCTTACAATTTATTCTAAAGAATTCCTTCCTTTGTGGGGGTTCTTCAGGGATTGGTGCCTTGAGCAATGCTCGCCTAATCATCAAGTTCTCTCCAACTTTTGATGTGAGGTTTATTGCAAGTGAGGTCACACTTTCTTCATCTTCATGTACCAATTGATTCCTCCTCTCTCCACCATGAGATCTTGATCCTTGCTTTTCAGGGCATTTGAAGGATGGATTCCCAAGCTAGTTCTAAGTGTAACATCTCCCTGAAAATTGATTGGAACTTCTTCCTCCATTAAATCTACCTCTACCATTGGGTCTCCTACCCCTGAATCCCCCTCTATTTCTTGATTCTCCAGTTGATTCATTAGGATTAGACTCATCTTGATGTTTTTGGGACTGATTTCTACCCCCAAAGCTATCTCTACCTCTGAAATTCTTACCTCTTCCTCTATTTTGCTGCTCTTGTTTTCTTCTTATCTTCTCTTCAGCCTTATGTGCAATTTGTATGCAATCGTCCATGGTCTTGGGGACAACCAAATTGATCTCACCTTCTATGTTGAGCCTTAGGCCATTGGTATACTTGGCCAATCTGTCATTCTCACTTTCTACATGATCACATCTCATACTCAACCTGAAGAATTGTACAGTGTAGGATGAAACATCCATGTCTTTTTGCTTTAGATTCTTCTTCTTTTTAAAATCTTGCACCTCATGATCAGCAGGCAGGAATTGTGCCTTCAACCTATGCACCGTCCTATCCCATGAGTTGATCATAGAATTACCCATCTTCACCCTTTCTCCTTGGATGAAATTCCACCATGTCAAGGCAGATCCCTTCAACTTTGTTTTGGCAAAATTCACGTTCTTGTTCTCTGCCATTTCTTTATATTCAAAATATTTATTCAATGCCTCTACCCATTCCAACACTTCTTCCACATCCATCTTTCCACTATACACCGGTAGGTCAATCTTCACTTCAAAGGACTCTCCTCTTGATGCTTGTAATGATTTAAGGATTCTTCTCTCATGAGGGAGTATCTCTTCCCCCTGAGGGTTCTCTCCACCTTCTACAAGTCCTTCATCCTCTGGCTCTTCTTCAAAGGAACTCTCTTCCTCCATGACCACTCCTCTTCTTTTGTTCATTGCCTTTAAGGCCTCTACCTATTGTCTCAAGGCCTTCAACTCCTTTGTAACCAGTGGTCCATGTTGATTTGGAGGCATGATGTCTTCCCTTCAACAATTACTTGAAATTAGGATTTGATACCACTATGATGCAGAGTGGCAGGGAAGGTAAACACACAACTATGATGGCAAAGACAATCCAATTCAATGCTTCTCTCAAATACTCTTACAAGGAGTCATAAACTCCATTATTCTTTAAGTGATCAGCCCCTACACACCTAGGGTTCACAACTTAGACCACCCACAAAGCTTGAAAGCATTTGGATCATGCCACATCAAGACAAAACAAGGTTCAACAACCCTCTAGCACTTAGGTTTCAACAAACAACTATCACTACGGTGATTTAGACCTCACTCCCTCTTAAGGCTTGTAGCCCTTACCCGATAGGATATTCAGAATAAAAACCCAATGGAGGACTGTCAAGAAATAAAACCCATGGATTCATACACCCCACATGGACCATAACAAATTTCCAAAACCTTTCCTCTTGACTGTCAAGGCATAACTCACAATGACCATTTCTACCTCTGCTCCAAGAGGCCTAAATCATAGACCTACACTTGGGTCTTGACTATCTTGGCTCTCCCCTTCACCTCAAATCCCAAAAAAAAATTACTATAGGATTTCCAAATCTATTACCATCATTCCTAAGTGCCCTCCCAAACAAATTTTCTAGAAACCAAGCAAAACTCACTTTTTTGCTTGTTAATTAGGCTTGCCACATAGAGATGTCAAGCCAAGAATCTCACAACACTTCCCCCAATGAGCCTTCCATTCTCTAATACATTGAGGAAATAATAGTATAGGCATATACCATCCATCCCACTAGGATTTAGCAACTCTACAACGTGGGGATGGAAGAAACACCCATAATTCACTCATAACCCTGATTTTGAGGGTTTTCAGACCACCTGAGAGTAAAATTAAGATATCTCCCTCGATACTCAACTAAATCTCACCACTCCAATTCCAAAAGAAATATTATTCAATTACCTATCCAACCATTATAGTCTTGGAGCATGAAACAACACGTATAGACCGTACCAAGTAGGGGATCAACAATTTATTCAAGAAAACACATAAATCAACAAACTCTTTATTGAAAACTTCTTCCAAAATTCAAGAGAAGACTTTAATTTCCCAAGAGAGGCATATATGAAGCCTTCCAACCTCCTCCAACTGAAATTTGAATCAGTTGGCCATTGGAAACACAAAAAGACTTCATTTTTTACTCTTTAATGCCTAATTAAGGCAATTTAGCCAACTTTCACCAACCCGACTACAAAGATACCTCCAAATTGTGTGAAAGGCATCCAAAAATCCTCAAAATAAAAAATATGAATCCCCTCAGGTGTCTAGCTACATCAAGGCATCCTTTTTGCTTAATTTGTCAAAATGCACTAGACTTACAAAGGAGGATGGAGACCTTGTTTGTACAAAAAGTTGGTCATCAAGACCAAAAATCCACAAAATCCCTAGGAGACCTATTACAAAGCAATGAAATGGTCCATGAGACCTTATTCCAATATTAAACAAAGAAACAAAACATAACAAATTATTCTTGGTCCCTTAGACCCATGCGTGCTCCTACACCACTATCAAACTCTTAATGAAGAAACATAGAAAAGAGTGGTGCCCCTCCACCAAAGGGATTAATGGAACATAGGATGGACTAGTATAGATTGATGGGATGGGATAGGATGGGATAACAAAATATAGGGTGGAAAATTTGAGGTTAATGGGATGCGATTATTAGGGAATAATGCAACATAGGGTGAATTAGGTGTCTAGGGTTTGACTATAGTACACGAAGTGCGAACTTGACCTGTGTGTAGCAATAATAGAGAAGAGTTATCTAGGATGAAATATGGATAAATATGGTATAACATAGGATGATATAAAGGAGCATAGGGTGGAACATAGGGGATCATGGAACATCTAGGGTGATATAATAATGGGTGCAATAAGATGGGAGTAGGACATAATGACACATAGCATGGACTAGAAGATATTAGTGGGATGGGCTAGAAGGGAAAAATGAAAAATAGGGTGAACTATTAAATTTTAATGGTAAGGGATTAGGAAGGAATAAAGGAACAAAAATTGAATTAGGAGAACATAATGTGACACGATCAAGGAATACTTGAATGTAATGTTTGTGTTTCTCATCAATTTTTTAGATTTGTATATACATAAAATTACAAAAACTATCTAACATAGATTTACAACACCATTAATGAATAAAGGCTACCTGATTGTACATTGTTTGAGGATATGAATCATGAGGTGTGGAGGAAGAAGGTGCACCAGGAAATTGTTTGAAATCTGAAGCATGTTATGAGAAAAATATTCAAATATAACATTCAACTGTTCAAATGAAATAATAATATCTTTAATACTAGTTGCATACCTGTGGACTCATTTTCGAGAATGTATAAGGGTCTGTAGGAATAGAGCATCCCTCATGAACAGTGTGACCCTGAAATTTCATCATATCAAAATTCTACTAATTTAGTTATTCTTGAATTTCAAAATATATTTTAATAAACAACATTAGAATAACTTGCTAAATTTTACCTGAGTGTCAATGCTGAATGTATCATTCATAATATCATCTGTGAAAGCCATCGCCTCTACAACTGATGTAGGCTATGTAGCTGCATCACAATCACCTTGATAATCGTACGTGCGAACAGTGCCACAATGGTGGGGTGGAGCTCGTGGCCTACACGTCTCCTCCACACCACGCTCTACTAGAGGACTCACACACTGTAAAATGGTCTGGGTGAGTGAGCCAATTGACTTCATCGTGTCCACCACTACACATTCCTTAACAATGGAAGGAACAACGACATGCTCCACCATGGGTTTGCCCAAGGCTCTCGGTGCCTATTGTGGATTACGTCGTGCAATAGGTCTATCATGTGTGGAGCCCCCACCTCTACCTTGAAAGTCTAAGATGTCAAAATAGTTTGGCATTTTATTGAGGACAAACTCACAATAGAGTTTCTTCAAAAAGTATTGTGGCACCTCATGGTTATTGCATGGAGGTTGGTCAAATACCATCCACCACCACTCCCAAAATTTGTTTTTAATTAACTCATGGTGGCACCAATGGATGGGGAACCTCTTGCATGGATGGGACAAAGGTTCATTGGTTTCTGGGTCTATAAATAGGGCACACAAGTCGGTTTTGCCAATTTTTAGTTTTTCGACATTTGCATATGAAAAACCACTAGCATAAAATCATCTCATCTCATGCCTTTTATTTGACCAAAAATTAAATTTCTCGCTCATTTCTCCTATAAGGGTGGGTTTCGACATGCTTAGTTAATCTTGCAATTAATTGTTGAATGTCTCTTTTATTGTTTTCAATTTTATTTTGAATATTTTCTTGTGTTCTTTGAGGATGCCTATGAATTGATGGAGGGGTTTCAAGTTGTTCTTGTATAGGAGGCTCTTCATGAGGGGGTGATTTTGAATTATCAATGTTTCGAGGCGGAGATTCATTCCTTGAGAATTAGAACAAAGTTTTATTATAAAAATCTATTTAAATTTGCATTCTAAATCAAATTTCAAATAAATAGAATAAAAATACATACCTCTTTGCAATCTTTGACCTCTCTGATGTGTTGGCGACATCCTCATGGAAAATGGCAAGCTAAGGATGCAAACAATGGAAGAGATTTGGCGAGCGCAAGTTGCAGAACTGAAATCCTCTTTCTCAAGCCGCGGGTTGAAGACAAAATGAGGGTTTGAAACCCGATTTTTGGCTTTTAAGTCAAATAAGTCATTTGGCATACGCGAAATTTCTTTTAAGTCATTTGGTGTGCGCCAAATGGATTATTTTGGGTTTTTTTATAATGTTTTTTCAATTTGGCACCTAAATTGTGTCACAGATTGGTGCACTTACCCTATAGCCACCTAAGATCTAGGAATTTCATGAAAGCACAAGAGAGATCATCTATGAGAGAATAATAATATTATATCAAAGGATGCAAATGATATATTATGATGATATAATTGTTGATTACACATGAAAACACCTGACTATATAGCCAATGTGAGACATAGGATTAGACAAGATCACGACAAGTGTCTTAATCCTATATCATGAGACAACTAATATTAAATGACCTAATACATAATCATTAAATGTCAAAAGATAAGATAAAATCTTATGAAAATAACAAACTTCTAGAAAGATTCCCTAGGACCTAAGTAAACTTGACATGTAAATAGGAACCACCAATTAACTAGTTAGGTAAAACACCTATTTATACCAACAAACCATGCAGCCCCCCTCAATGTTGAGTCTCCTACAATGATGGTAGATGCTCGACATTGAATGCTGAAAAATGATCTATTACCATTGAACATAATTCCTCCCCTTAGAAAGAAACAAAACCAAGATGATATGTGGGTAAAAGCACAAAGTTGTGTCACACTTTATAAAGGAAATGACCAACACTAGTCCATCTTTTAAACTTGAATCGCTAAAAAGGGGCATATATGTTTTGAATTTTGAAATGATGTAAACTAGTAAAATATGTATTTTTTAGTATATTTTATGTTTGTATATTTTAAATATATATATATATATATATATATATTAAACTAGTTTTTAATAAATTAACACTATAATTTAGTTGTTGATAAAATGTTTAAAAATGAAATTGCATGAGATGTCAAACTTTTTATAGTAATTTTTTTTCTTTCAATTTTTTTGTGTGTATTTATAACTTGAAGCTTTAGTGCATGGATTTTTTTTTTTCCAATTTTGATAAATATATATTAAAATGTGTGTGAATCAAAAAACGGTTGTTTCCATCGAAAGTCAACTTTCATATTAAATATTTATCTAAAATGGAAAAACAATTATACCATCTTGAAAAAGATTCTTTTATCTAGTGCATCATATTTTTTTCAAGTTCTTTTAATAAGTTCTCGTATTTTTCCTTATCATTGTAATCAACCTAATATTTTGTGTTGATAAACTACTTTTAGTAAAAATAAAATATAAAATATAAAATACAAATAATAATTAAACTATTAAAATAAATATATTTTTGAAAACTACACTTATGGATCTACAAAAGGGTATTTTTATATTTAAAAAAAAAAATTATTTACATTAGTAGGAGTTATTGAAACTTTAAGTTTTTCAAATATTTTTTTTTTTGGTAAATTGCACTCAAAGTGGTGCTTCATATATTTTTAGCCAACAATTTTAGTTGAGAAATTTGTGGAAGTATCTAACTTAGTTAGAATGAATCTTACTAGATCATATGTTTGACCAAAATTGATTTTTAGTTAGAAATACTTAAATTAAGTTGTGCTAATAAGTTGGCTGAAAGTGTGAAACAACTTTATGCTTTTATCTATGTAGGATATCTACCCATTCCTAAAAATAAGATGAGGGAAGAAATATGATGTGTGATGTCTTAGAACTATGTTGAATTGTCTCCATGTCAATGTTGAAATATGTCACACTCTAAACATGCATTCTAGGCTACATTACAAAATATGATAATCCATAATATCTTAGAAAATATTGTAGAACAAAATCCAAAGGTAAAGATACCTCCTCTGAAGGCAAAGAAGTCTCCTCCAAATTATTTCCAAAATAATCCACAATCATGTTAAACTGTGAGGAATGATCATGTACAAAATGAAGAAGAGGGTCACAATTTTCCCTCACAACAACTAAAGAAGGATCATCTCCATAAAATAGAATACAAATGCAATCAATGGTATCTCCAAAATATAAAATGTGGGACTCTACAAATAAACCTACAATGTTTGTAAAGTACTCATCTCGAGTAGTCATCTATGGAAGAAAATGTATGTCTTGCTACACTAAATCACAAGGAGCCAAAACTGTGGCAACACAAGCATCATCAAAAGCAATAGTAGATGAAGAAGATGGAATATCAACACATGCCACTAGATCCTCAGTGGATGAAAGAATACCAAGATTCAAATGACCAATACTAAATCTCCTCAAAAGTGTCCACACTAGATTCTTGAATGTGAACATCAAATGGTTCTACCAATGTTGTATTACTAGAGTCCTCAACCTCAAGATGTTGACTCATAGATGAAGAATATGAACCCTCTAAGTTTGGATTAGGATCCATTAAATTGAAGACTCAATATAAGTCTTTGCAGGAGGAGAAGGAGAAGTCTCTAGGTCATTAAAACAACCATGCTTCTCCCAAACAACAAGCACTATAATTGTTTTATCATCAATTGGTTGAAACTCATCAAATGGAACAAGACAATCTATAATAGGATCCTCTGTGAATAGAGGTTCATTTGATTCTCCATACATCTCCCAAGGTCTAGTCATAAGGTCACAAGGGATATCAGTACCATCAATGATTATTTGTGTGTCAATATCACAACTACAACCAATTACTCATAGGATATGTTTAGTCTTTATGTCCCGCACAACTCTCTTCCATTTGGACAATGATTTAAGAGCTAGTCCATAGAGATATGGAAAAATATTAAGCCACCTCCAATGTGTTAGGATTTAATCTCACTGAGACTTAACGTTCAATCTATTCAACCTTATTACAGTAGGACGCCTTTTGATTCCCATGATAAAATCCTCAACTTTAGTCACTTAATAGATCAATGAAGAGACATAAGCCAAAAAAAGTGTAAGATTACCCCCACTCACCCCACCCACAAATTACACAATCATGGAACCCCCCAAAAAATATATGATTTGAAATTTTATATATAGTGTGATTACAAGTGTCACTTTCCAAAAATAGAGAAGTAGACTTGATCCTAGTGCTTACAGATGCCAAATTTGACCACAAGCTCAAAGTAAAACTCTTACATATAATGGGATAATTTTGATCACACCACTACAAATTACATGAAAAATTATGCTCTTTCAAGAAAATGCACCCAAAATTTTTACCATAGGAGCGAGAATGAAGCCTTGGAAGTTCCCAAAATGAGAACAATTCAGCAACACCTATGAGAATCTGCAATTTATAGAAGAAAAAAAAGGCACAAAAATTAAAAAACCAACTACACCAATGTGAAGAACACAAAATTCTACTCCAAATATAAAAAAAATTCTCAAAAAAAGTTTAGATGATTGAGATATGAGCCACTAAAGTTGGACTACAAAATCAAAAACTACATTGGAGAGGAGGAATTTTTTTTTAGGTGCCTACTGATGTCAACATGACACCAATAGATGGAATATTCCATTTCTCACAAGAATATTCCTTTGAGTGGAATATTCAACAAGAATATTATATACTCAACAAACAAAAGGAATCTAGGCAAAATCTAATAAAATATATCGAGTTGATGTCAAAATATTTAAACTCCACAAAATATTCATTTCTTGGTGAAATATTTTTTCTTCACTGGTTTATTCTAGCCATTAGCAGATGGTTTAGAGGGTTTTCTTGGGTCGTGGAAAGCCTATGGCTGTGCCACATGACGACCAATTGGCGAGGTGTACCTTGTCATGGGTACCAAGTACCCTACATAGGTAGGGTACAACTTGCAAAACTTATGCGTATATTTTTTTAATTTAATTTTTTGAAATAAAAAAATACATAAAATTGTATTAATATTTTTTCACCTCTACACAAGTGATTTGGTACAACTTGTGCTATCGCATGTTCAACCATACAATTGAATTGAGCAAAACAATTCTTTGAGGTCTGAAGCAAAGTGCTCAAATTTTGATGATTTGACAATCAATCTTTTGGAGTTTTTGGGCCCCTTGGACACAATGACATGGTCTATTTTGACCCAAGGTGCTCCAAAATTGTAGCTACCTCATGGATCTGGAAATCACTTTTCAACTTTAAACTTTCATAGATCTGGCCTTAGATGTTTGATTTAGATGAAACAAGAGGAAATTCTGACTTTCTCAAACCCTTTGAACTCAATGGTGAGCTCAAATTTGCACCATCAAGCTCAATTTTTTTTTTATAATCTAGGGGTACCCCCATTGTACTTAGTACAATTACAACCCAACCCAATGATTCCAATCACACCTTATCTTAGGCTTACTTTTATGTCAAGATGGCATACCAAAGGGTGAGTTGTGGTGATACAAGTCCCCTAGAGGTGAAAAACTTGGCTCACACAAGGTTACCACTAGGTTTAGCCAGTTAGCATGAGTTGAACCTTAGACCTACATGTGAAGAAATCAAAGCCTTATCACAACCATACCAACCGCATGAGATATGGGGTTACCCCATAACAAGCCACAAAGAAGAAACCCACAAATTTGATATTTCTTTTAAGTATTTTAATTCTCCAAGTCATCATTCAATGCAAGAGAAGAGAATACTCAAATTTTCAACATCCACCAAGATTTATAACCTAGATATCTCAATCAAGACTAACAAGAAGAAATCCCACAAGCTCTCACACCATGTAAGATTTTATATATAATACTCTGCACCATGCAAGATTTGGCTAAGATTATAGCCACTCAAGATCTAGGAACTTCATGAAAGCAAAAAAAATATCAAATATGAGAGAATAAGGTTATTATATCAAAGGATGCAAATGATAGATTATGGTTGTATGATTGTTGATTTATGTACATGAGACCCCTTGGTTATATAGCCAAGGTGAGACATAGGATTAAATAGGATCATGAAAAGTGTCTTAATCCTATATAATGAGACAACTAATATTAAATGACTTAGGAAAAAATCATTAAATTTCAAAAGATAAGATAAGATCTAATGACAACTAACAACCTTCTAGAAATATTCCCTAAAACCTAAGTAAACTTGACATGTGAATAAGACCTACTAGTGAACTAGTTAGGTAAAACATGTATTCACACCAATAAGTGACAGTCTAACAAGGGTCAAGATTTCCTAGTAGGCTACCACATTGATTTCAAGCACTAAATAGATTATTTTAGGCCCAATTTTCTACTACAAGTCCATATATATATATATATATATATATATATATATATATATAACTCACGTATGTTTATAAATCATAATTTTATCAAGTGAATGTCCTCTACTCTTTACATTTTATGTCTCTTTTTCAATCATCCAAGGGATAAAAGGTTGGCTATTCATTTTGACACTTTTCTTGTAGATTTGGAGCTAATATTTCTTAATATGTTCTTATATTATATTATCAATCATGCCTATCAATTTTAGGATCTCATCATTCCATTTAATAAGATAATCCTTCTGTCTTTTGAGTAACTTTGTTCATTTCAATCATGTATATTAGGATCTCTTAATTTTGTATGAAACTACATCTCTTTTCTACTCCCCAACAAGTGTACATTTTCTAGGATCTTGGAACCTCTAAAAGAGTCATCTTAACAAGTTCCAGGGCCCCACTTACTTCTTGTACAAGACCAAACCTATGGACAATATTGTTGTGGCGTCTATTAGGGCATGTTAATATTATCATGGTAATGGTTTGGTCTTGAGAAACTATGACCTTTTAATCCCAAGACTTACAAATTTAATAGGAAGCATCCAAATTTGATTCTAAAAATATTCCTATTGAACCACTTCACTTCACAGATGCATCTACACCTAATTTTGCAACAACCTTTAGTTTTCATACTTTGTCAAACTCCTACATTATTTAATTGCATATCCTAATTGTCCAATTTAAGCATAGTTTTTCCAATTTCTAGTCAATTATCAATCACATCTCTAGTGATTGTAAATTAGTATTAGGAGAGTTGGAAATAGTCTTAAAATATTAATTTGTGTTTTGTATGTTTTGATAGTTCAAAAGCACACTCTTGTACTCTTTTCTACCAAAATAACTTCTCAGATTATGAAGCTAATTATTTATTTTATATTCAAAGAATTTAATTGAAATCATTTAGGATAAAATGGATGAGAAAATATAAGAAATAGAAATATATTATATTAGTGACATTTCAGGTGCAGAATTGGGAACATCCTTTCAATGTGTAGCTATCGAATGTAGAAATGGGTCATCTTTTATGTCTACTATCCAAGTGTGGTTGAATGCATTCAAATCATTCTTGGTGAAGATATATATCGACTCCAAGCTCCATGCCTCAATTTACCATTCTAGGTACTCTCAATTTTTATGTCTAGTGTCCTAGATCTTGTGCAATATTTTGAGTATCTAGAGGTGATAGTAGATGAAGTGGTCCAGGATCGATTTTTGGATCATAATGGTTTGTTACGTAATGTACAAATGTATGAATTTGATAAGGGGAAGGGTTGGGTTGGTGATTTATTTCCAAAATTCTACTTGAAGCACAAGAGAGTGTTTGTGATTGTTTATGATGTTGTTAAGCAAGCTTTCCAAATAAATTATGCATGAAACCTATACAGGGTTCTGGAAATTCATTTTAAAGAAATTGGTAATTAGCTGGTAAATGGAATAAAGAACAAGTACTTTTCCATTTATTTTCTCCATTCTTATTGTAGGCATTACAATGTGAATGCTCCTCCTCTGGTCCATGTAAATGATGATGATGATACATCTCAAGATTTTCAAGATGAGAACTTTGTGGCAAATGGTAATTTGGTTTGAATGCAGATAATTGTAATTATCTAATATCTCTAGCTATTTCCTTTATAAGTCATTATGCTAAGTTTTTCATATGAGCTAGTGTTCTTTGTTCTTGGAAAATTTTGTAATCAATAGGTGACAACCTTCATACTCTAATATTGTTGTAATATTTCAATTATATAATATAATATACAAGCTAAATGTCTTTTACCGAAAAAAAATGTTGAATGTCGAATTATTTTTTGTTATCTAACACTAAAACAAAATTCCTTCTATTCTGAATACATGATAATATAGGGATAGTGAATGACACATTAGCACACAATCACTATTATATGTGTAGATAACTAAAACTTCAACATAAAAGAATCAAGGTTGAGATATGAGATAATATATTAATAACTTAGAAAGAAAACTCTTAATAGGAACACCAAGTAAAATGTTTCACTCATTCACATTGATTCACATTAGAATAAGTATGAAAGACTAAGGGCACAATCTATCAATCACCAAAGAACAATAACTGATAGTATTTTTCCTTGAAGGCTTGAATACTAAAATGAATATATTATTTCACCAAAATTCTCCCCTCTAACTAACATACACCAAATATTTATATGATTATCTCCAACAATTTTGGTGTTATCAAATTTTGAGAATTTTGAATTGCATGCTTATTATTTGTGCTATTAAATCTAGCTTAGAGATTCAAACCATGAAATATGACAAGAAGTTTAGCATGTATTTTCTCCTTTAAAATTACTCTTTCTAAACTACCAGGTGTAATAGCTTTTGAACAAATTGGATGGTCCTAAAGAATTCATCTATTAAATGTACTAAATATATTTCCCTCCAATGGAACAACATAAGATGTGTGTCAATTTGTCAACACGAATAGAGAGTGCCATGATGGCTTGTGTCCAAATTTATAGCATTATCCTTTTATAAGAACATGCATGTAGTGGGCTAAAAAATTGCTAAAATGTACCCTTCAGACCAATGGTGTAATAAATTTAAGATATCAAATTGTTAATTTTTAAATATAGGGTCATATGTTGATCTTTCAAAATAAATATTTTTTAGATATGACATCCCATTTTTTTCCTTATTCCTTTTATCCTTTTTAAATAGAGAGGGGTTCACTATTTATAACACATCATTCCTATTCAATAGTTTAAGAGAAAAACCCTATCCTCATTTATAGTATCTTTAAAGAGCACCAAGAAAACACATAACTTACAAGTGTTAGCTTTTCATCTTTATTCCCTCATGCTTTGTAAAAACTACAAGAAAACTAGGCCCACCAATAACACCAACTCACTAAATCCCAACTAATATCACAACTAGGAAATTGTGTTAGATTGAATTCTTTAGGGAAGTGTGTCACATTGACCTTTGGAAATGATCAATGGTGTTGATTTGTTACATACTCGGGAAGCAAAATAAATTCATGGAAATAGTAAAAAATCTCACAAATGGACAAAAATTGAAACATAGAAGAGGAAGATTATAATGTTAAAACATAGCCAACCTTAACCAAATTGAGAAAAGGAATAGCCTTGAACAAGAAGAAGATCATGAAGAAAAATTACTCATAAGAGAAAGTATCTCAAAGGGTGAACAAAGAGTAGAGCTTTATTGATGAAGGGCTACTCCACCCAACACCCACACATAACACAACAACAAATATTAACAAAAAAAATGTAGGAAGGAAAACAACTCACTTTCAAGTTTTTTCAAAAATGAAAATACAAATTCAAAATTACAATGCTATAACCACATGGGCTTGTCTCACTACAAAGAAAATCAACTCTATAAGAAAACTCTACAATTTGGAGCGACAATTTGCACTAATGGAATCACCTCTCATAACCTTCATTCAACCCTTTATTTAACACCAATAACCACTTTAGAATGTTTTAAAAAATGTAACTCCCCCTTTTGTTTTGGCACCCAAAAGTCCAGTTGTTCGTTTTCCACCTAAGAAGATATTTCATTTGAAATTCACATTTTGGTGGCACAACTTCCCAAAGCCATAAGTTTTGATTTTGGTGTCTGATTTATTATTATTATATATTATTGGAAAAATTGCGAAGAGATCTACAACACTCAAATTATTTTAAGATCATTTCTTCCACTTTTTGAGCTTTTACGAGGCTTCTAAAAACTTCAAATTTGAGTTTTAATTTTATTTGAGGAAATTCTCAAGATGAAAATTTCAATATCTCCCAAATGGTATAGGATATTGGGATGATTCTTTTACCACTAGATTTAGTTTTCAATTCCATTCCTTGGGGTAAAATTTCAGGTCCATACATGTTTGTTTAGACCGACTTATTAAAAATAACATATGATAATTTTTGGTCTTTTTTAGCTTTTAATTGTCTTACACCTCTTAAGTGTCATTTGAGCCTCAAAACAACTAAAAAAAATAAGGAAAATAATATTTTTGGGTGATGCAAGATTGCCCTTACACCATTGGATGCTCTTGCATCATCTATATAGTATGCACATAAAATCACGCCCTAGAAGAACCAAATTTAAAAGGGTTAATTGACACGTCATCATTTAAACCCTTTTTAAAGATTCATCTTTTTGGTTCTTTTTATTTCCTTTACTCTTTTCTAATTCTTAGTCTTCAACAATTTGACATCCATTTCTAGTAAGCATCTCTTTCTATTTCTTAATTATAATGATCTTGTTAAACTATGACATTTTATGTATTTCTATTATATCATATCCTTTTTTCTATTGCTTTTTTTCTATATTGATTCAACTTATATTTTTATTTTCCATACTTTTATTGTAAATCTTCACCTATTTTTATTTTCTTTTCTCTTCAAATTTTATATATTGTTTCCTTGAACTAAAGTAATAATTTCTTATATCTCATATGAATATTATATTGTGTGATATGTTAGCAATAACCAATATCAAATTTTCTTTCTCTTTGTTTCTAACATTCATAATATGTTTTTCTCTAATTTTCTTTTTATCATTTTCTTAATTTCTTATAAATTCCTTCTTAATTTTCTTTTGTTTTTTTAATTATTCTATTACACAATTTATCACTTTAATTATATTTGTAACATTGTTATTAGCTTTTAGTTTCCATTGTTCTTTTTTAGAAGTTATCAGCTATCCCTCTCTTTATTCTCTTAATTTAATTTCTCCTATTGCTTTCATTTCTTTTGTGTAAGCATACATTTTTTTTATTCTTTTCTATTCTTATTTTTATTTAGAAAAATATAAACTAATTATTAATAGTCAGCTTTGTAATTATTAATAACATACTATCTTAGTAAATTTAGACCATGTGTTAGCATGTTAAAAATTATTCCTTCACTTCACATTAAAATACTTTCACTTTAAATTATTATTATTATTATATTTTTTGATAACCTCAGGGTATCCCTGCGACCCAGCCTAGCGTCCAATCCGCCTTACCTTGGGCTTACTTTTTATGCCAAGTTGGGGTCAGGAAGGGGCGAGCTGAGGCGAGACTAGTCCCTTGTGGATGCACGCAATCGCCTGCTAACCAAGTGCATCGGGTAAATCTGGGCCTCAGAATCGAACTCGGAACCAATGGGGAGCAAACCCACGGCCCAAGCTAACTCCGCTACCCGTGCAGGCTTCACTTTAAATTATTATAACATCTTAATTAAGATGATGACATTTTTCATCCATAAACTATCTGACGTCATAGTAAACTTTCAAATGCTAAAATCATTTATTCAATTTGATAAATTTGTTTTTTACTAAAAAATATAATTTTAAAATAATAAATATGAAAGTATAATCAACTTATATACAAAACAAAACAATCAAATTTTAAAATAATATATTTAAAATAAATAAATCTACAATTAAAAACATAAAATTTTCTTACAAAATAGAAACAATGTGATCACTTAAAATTATTTAACCACCAAAAACTTAGCAAATTTTTAATAATCTTTTCACACTAGCACTCAAGATTGATACATAGTAGGGGAGATGTACCAGTTGCCGCCCATGATCCAATTGTTGTTTACTCCTTGTTCACCCGACCCCCCAATAACTGTTTACATTTTAGTCATTACATTGTTTTAATTATGCCAATAAAAATTTACAAATTACACCAATATATGTTCACTACTGAATGTGTAGCTAACCAAAAAAAAAAAACACATTGAAAACACCTTAAATTTTTGTGGGTTTTTATTGTTTGTCTAATGAACGGGTATTGGCGAAGTGGTAAAAATGTAGGGGATGGAGGTTTAAAAACACCCTTTTTGAACACCTTTCTCTTTACAAGTTCCACAAGGCGTATTTTAAATATCCAGAAGTCAATTTTTTTCTTTTTAAGGTCCTAGTTCGCTTACAAAAAAGCCAAAAATAATAATTTGAAATCAGACCTATTTTGCACTCTGGACGAATGCGTAAAATTAACCCTGACGGCTATTGATACATCTCCCCTAACTATATAATGAATTCATTCCATAAATTTGTACACCCTTTTAAGGAAACAAAGTGTTATGAAAGCCTAGGCAATGGGAGTGTTGTCCCATGTTCCTTGGGCCCCAACTCTTAAATCATTTCTATTTATACGGACAACTATGTAAGTTCAAATATTAAGAACAAAAGCACTAATGTACGGCACCAATGACAAAAGTAGCAAATGGACATGTAAACAAGACAAACTTGTGGAATGACGGACTGCACGCTTTGTTTTAAACTATTATATTATATTGACAACATGCGACTTGGCAGCTTTACAAACTTGGTTCTTCGTGAGAATAGGCTAATATAGAATAAGTGGTTGTGAATTTTGAGCTGGTTTCATGCAAATAATATTAAGTTATAATATAGAATAAGTAGTTATGAAGTTTGGGAGGAGTTAAAATATTTATAAAATGTATTATGTGAATTTATATTAATCTTTTATAAGATTTTGAAATAATCTTCGATAGATTTTAGAGATATTTATAGTTATTTTTAAATATTAGTTAATATTTAATATTGATATTTGTATCAAGTGATTATTGGTTTATTAATGAAGTTTAATGGTTAACAAATATCTTAGTATAAAGGTTAGATTTCTTTAAGGAATGAAGTGGTATTGTATAAGTTGGGTGACTTTAAATCATTATAGATGTTATTTAGACCTACTTATCGTATTAAGGGATAAGGTTAGATTAGGTACCCACAAATTTAGTCCAATATCTTTATGGGATGCAATCTAAATCATACCGAAACAAATTTGGTGGAACAATTACTCCCCAAACCTTGCTTTTAGTAGAAAAAATAAAATGATGACGATTAAAACACTTGATAGCACATTGTAATAATATAATATTATAAGATGTTTATCAAATTGAAAGATATATATAATGAAAACTTGTAACATATTTAAAAGATATTTTATTCTATCTTTAATTTTAGGTTGCAATAATAAGTTAATTAAAAAAGTTTGTATCCAAAAATTAAAAGCACTTTATTTTATCTTTAATTTTTTAGATTAAAATAATAATTTAAATTGATTTTATTTATTAAATCATTTTGTAATTTTAATTATAAAAATTATTGATCAATTATTAAATATTTTTAATTATTTAAAACAACTTTATCTAAATTAAAAATATATATATAATTTTAAAAATTATAAATTTATATAATGAATAATCTATATAAATTGATCAAAATCCACAATATGAAAAATAGAAATCAAAACAAAATACTATATATGCAAATGCTTGAGGAAGAACTCAAGACAATAGAAGGAAAGTGAAAATTATAGGAATTTGTATGTCTTATTGTGAGGGAGCCAAGCCTAAAATGTCAATTACAAATTTCAAATAAGGGGTAAGTCTCCTTCCTTTCAAAAGCCCCTAATTATTGCCTTTTTAAAAGGTTCTAATGTATCAATCAAATACATTGTATTTTATAGTTTTGTTTAGAGGTAGATATGGCAAGAATGATTCTTCAAAAAAATAATTATTTAATTTACATTAGATTTTTGTAAGATCATTTTTTTGTCGTTTACATTATATTTTATTTTTAACCACATGTTATTTTTAGTCAATCATGTGCTTTTCTTAGCTAGATATAAATTAAGTGGTTACATGTCTAGTTTTAGACAATTATTTCTCTATATGTACATCCATATTGTGAGTTAAGTCATCCATGCAATTGTTGCATTCATATCTCTATGCTTTTTATTTTCTTGTAGTAAGGAGCATGTATGTGCTTATCTCATGTAGCTCAAATAGCCATAGGCATTGATCCGATAGATCTTGAGCACTTTTACATGGTATTAGAGAAGAATTAAAAATAATTTGCAAGGTTCAGTAATTGACTGTTAAGTTTTTATTTGAAAATATTAGCTGCATGCAATATTTGTTTTGTTGTGTGTGGTCTAGAAAACATGTGTACAAAGGGAAATATTATCTCTTATAGATCTCTGTGTTTTTTGACATCTAATCATTCTATGTACTTGATCATGTGAACATCGATCTAGTGTTTCGGGAAGAAGGTTGAGCATCTAAATCATTCTATGTAGTCAATCATGTGAACCCCAATCTAGTGTGTTGGGAAGAAGATTGAGCTCCTCATTCACAGTCTTCGTGTGGAGTCTGGCATATGTGTGGCAACAAAGAAGGTGCAATTTGTGCATAAAACGTGATCTATCCATAAAAACCAAACATTTTTGAGAGGTCACAAGATTCATGGTTAAGTAGGCATAAAACCATTGTGAAGGCATTGTGTTGAGGTCAATCTAAACAAAGTGAAGGGACAAAGAAAATAATGAAAAGAAAGAAAAAACCTTGGTTATATGGTATGGTCATATGAGGGCTAAAACCTTGTGTTGGCTACTGATGAGGGCTTAACTTTAACCCCCTTTCTCACCTCTATCTATAAGGTAAGTACAATTCAATTAGGAAAGATAGGATAATACTAAAATTGTTGTAACTTTTGATAGGAAACTCAAAATTGAGTGCCATTTTTTAAAAGTGTAATTTCTCTATACCCAATCCATTGGAAATGTTATTGCACTAAAATTATAAAGTTCACTTTTTCATTCCATTGGACTTGTCTATGCACTAAACATATAAAGTACCAAAGTTTAGGGGGTTTCTGAATATTGAATCAAAGGGGGGTGTTTTGTATTGTGTTGTGTGCACTTCCATATTTCCTTCTACACCTCATTTTTGTAAGAAACTTTCCAGTGTAGAAAATAGAGAAAAATAATAAGTGCTACTTTAACATAGTATTTACATGGAAAACTTGGTAAAATTATACTAGGAAAAAACCATAGGCAAATATCTTTTGTATTTTATTTCTCAAGAAATTCACAATTACAACAATCTTCTGAAAAGTTATAGAAAACATGACTTCAACAGAGTATTATAAATTCAAGTTGTAGAGTCTTTATCGAACAAAAATTTCCAAAAATAGAAAGTATGAATCATAAAACTACATGTCGAACATTTGTCAAAACTACTAAAAATAGAGACTCCCAAAAAAAATTCTAGCATTGATAGAAACGCCTTTGACGTGTAGGGGGGCTATGACAACCCCCTAGGACCCCCCATCACTATAACCTTTGGTTGTATAGTAGGCCTTCAACCATGTCGAGCGCGTACCATGAATGCTAGATATCAACGTCAACTATCTATCACTATTGGAATAACAATAAAATTGACTTCATATTCCAACAATTTCTACATTTAACTTTTGTAATAAATTCACGTTAAGAATGGAGTCAAATTAGATTGTTACACCTTTAAACCATATAATTATCATGAAATTGATAATTAAATGTACAACTTATGTTAAATAATAAAGAGTTGTATAGGGTAACAATGGGAACTAAGAAAAATTATATTGGTGAGGAAGTTGAAGAAAAATGATTTAACAAATATGATCAAACTTTAAGATTCTTATGTCTAAGCTCCTCTTTCATGTAGAATCCTTGAATTTACACAATGAATTTTGGCTTGCATTAGAGAATTTTTTTGGGAAGATTGATGAAATGAAAGGTCATGCTTCTTAGAAAATAAGTTCATAAGTTTGAGCCCCAATTCCTTTGACAACTTAGAGGACTTCTTCACTAAGTTCAAATTATTGAGGTTGCAACTGAAAGAATGTGGAGTAGAGAAAAATTGGATCAACTAGTTCTTTATATACTCTAATTAAACTAAATATCTTAGTTTTACCCTAATTATTATCTTATTTTAATTTAGTGAGAGGAAATAATAATTATTTAAATATAGTTGAAATTGGTAATGAGGTTAATTCAATTCAAACTCAGTTGAAGGAAATTACCAACGTAACTCTAGGTGGTGCATCCTTGCATCTTACCACACTTTACATTAACTCTACATATGGTTAGATAATGTAGACCTTGTATTTAATTAAATAGTATAAAATTAATGTGTATTTTACTCTAGTTGTTAAAAATTTGCTATTCAAATGTCATCTTAAAGTGTTACTTATTCTCCACCAAAAATCAATCTTAGAAGCTCAATGGTTGGTATTCAACAAGTTTAATTACTTGAATGGTTAATCAAACATAAATATAGTAATGATAAAGCTTTTTGGTTAAATGGAATCAAGCCTTAGGCTATGGTTACACCATGATGGTCTTGACTTGTGACAGTATCAATTGATAATGGTTCATGAAATTTGTAACCTTTTCACCTTGTTTTTGTTTACATCACATTAAATTAGTTATGTTGATATTGGGACCAATGTTGACTTGAAAATGATTAAGGAAAGCATCAACAAGCTCATTAAATGAGTGGATTAAATTATTAGGCAATGAACAAAACCATTCCAAGGACATGTCTTTCAATGGCCTAGGGAAAAGTTTAGCTAGGAGCTTATCCTCAAAAATAAATTCACTACACATGACAATATATTCTGATATATTGTTGCTAGGGTCCCCTTTACCATTGTACTTGTCAAATTGGGGGATCTCTATGTTTTGTGGCATTTGTGCTTTCGATATCTCAAGTGACAATCGAATCCTTTTGATATACTATGATGGTTGTTTGTTTTGGTTTTGGTTCATTATTGAGATTTGTTGTTGAAGTGATGTTACATTTTGTAAAAGTTGGTTTATGACAAAATCATTGTTTGACATGTTTTGGGAATGGGGTGAATATGGTGGAATGGTGTATGCATTTGGTGGGCTACAATGTTGTGAAGTTATAAGTGGGGATGGAACTTGATTTGTGACATGTGAAGATCCAAAACCACAAGGATCTATTGTTGAAGTTATCCCAATGCTTGGTTGTATTGTTGAAGAAATAGTTGGATTTGTGTATGTAGGAATAGAGGTTATAGTGGTAGGGAGGGAAACTTGATTTCCTCCTAGACTTTGGGTGTATCCTAAATCTTGAGCACATCTATCCATTGTAGGTATATTACCATCAACTATATGGGCTAGACTACACAAACCTCTAATCCATGATTGTCATTAAGAAACTTACTCATGTTGTCAATTACAGGAATTGTGGTACCAACAAAATGTTCAGTACTTACATATTCTTGAAGTTTTTCTAGGTCTTTATCCAATTTTCATATTTTTTCTTCAAGAACATGGGAAACCATAGTCTCAACATCGGTAAAGGTAGGTTCTGTTGATGTTATTGCAGCTACGATCTGCACTTCATCACACGAATTCCAAGAAGAAAAGATAAATTAAATGCATAGCCTCTCGACTATTTAATTTATATCAAACAATATATATTTGTTAAGGGCTGACCCCTTATGATTCACTTATTCTTGTCTTAACTTGAGTTGACCTCAATATATATATATATATATTCATTGTTATGTTTTCCTAAGAAAGGCCAACCTAAATGAAGAGGTGCCTAAGATGTATAAATATAAGGTCATTATCATTGTATCATCCAATTCGATTCAAGCAAGTTCACATCTTTCTTCAAGAGCAGAATTCACACTTTATAGTAGCAGGTCCAATTTCAAGGAAGAACATATCCATTTGTATCTTGTGCATCTAGGAGAGGTGCGACCTCATAACATTCATTATTGGCCATTGCTGGACCTGAGTTGTAAGCAGATTTCTGCCATTGTTCTATATATATAAGTGATATATATTTGCTGGGTTTTTCTACCTCAAGAGGAGGGTTTTCCCAGGGTATCTTTGTGTGTTCATTGTCTTATGTGTTGCAATTCTATTAAGTGCTTTCATTGTTTAATCTAATCTAAGAAACACTAACAGGGTCTTGTATTGGCATGGTAACATTAGGAATAAAGTCCAAAATAGGCTGAGTATTGGCAACACTTATTGTGAAAGGGTTGGAGAACTCAAGATCCATAGTGGATGTACCAATAGTGAGTTGGACTCCATGAGTCTCAAACTATGCCTCACTGAAGTATTGGCAATAAGACACCAAGTTGTGAAACTCATGCAAGTTTCACAACACCAAAAGTGCACCCAAGATGAACACCAAACTATTAAATAAGTACATCAAACACCCAAAAACAAAAGACAACCCGGTAGAATCAAACAAGAACCACAATTGTAGAGGTCTCAGAAAAAAAATTCTTGGACAAGACAAGTAGGACAGATTCACCCAAGGGCATCTAAGTCCTGGTCAGGGGTTGTGAAATTTTGAAGTTTGACCGAAGACTACACTGCTTAGGGAATTTGATTCTACTTGGAAACAACTGAAACGGTAAATAAATTTCCAAAAATTTCTTAATGTATCCCAATTTGATGCAAAAAGCAAGTATGCAATCATGATGAATATTTTTTGAACAAATTTGAATGTAATTTTTAGATCTGAGATGTAATAATTGATTGATTGCAATATGTAAAGACCTGAAAGTAATGATTTTGAATGCAAATTTTGATTTTAAACAATGCACTTTCTTTCATTAATTGAACTAAATGCAAAATTCTTTGAAAACATATAGTTACTGATTCCAAAACAAAGATATGTAAGTTCAACGAAACTAAGCAGATAGAGACAAAAAAGTGTGAAAAGATTGTTTAAGCACCTATACAAGAATAGGGTCGCCCAGGGGTGACCGAGTCTTTGTTTATGTTTCTAAAAGTTCAAAATTTTAATTTTGAGAATGAAGTTTAAGGTTACTGTTGCTAGTTGCACATAGGTTTGACAATTTTGGAACAAAATGATACTTTTTATATGCAATTTTGAAATGAAACTCTGATCTAAATGACTGAAACACACTGTAATGCAAGTTATGATGCAATACATATGCAATATTTTTGGATTTTTATGATTTTTTATAATGCAATATGCAACCCTAAATGAAAAATACAATGATGCAAAACCTAGATGAGAAATGTAAAATTGCATGATGTAAAACCTAAATCTAGGGTTTGAATGACTACCAAATAAGAAAGCTATGATGTCAAATGTCAGGTTCACCAAAATGAAACATAAAAAAAGGTGATGACCTTAAACTTAATGTCTAAAGCTTAAGGTTAATGGGAGCCATCATTTCTATAATTTTATTAGGATGCAAATCAACAAGGTGCATATATTGACTTACAATCACCTAGGTGAGTCAATTAGACGTGAATCTGCATCTTTTTTAGGATGAGAATGAATTGGAAATGATTTAAAATTATTGACCTAATTAGAATAAATGACCTAGTATGATAAATGTAATTTATTGAAGATAATTAGATGAAAAATAAGTCTACAAGTGGATCTAGAAAGTGTAGACTGATGTGTACCTATCACCAAAAGTTGGATTTGAGTGTTGTAGCGGGACTGGGTCACCCCTGGGCAACTGGGTCTTTGTTAGGGTTTCTTCCTTAGTTTTCAAGGTCCTTTAGTGTTAGATCTAAGCTTCTATTTTCCACTTGTCCCACTATCAAAATGTCATCGGTAAATTTTATAATTGAGTTTATGTGTCTTGACAAGGTTGATGGCAATAAATGGAACAATGCAAAATAGATCTTCAAACTCTCCTTAATCTTCTTCAGTCTTGTGACCTACACATTCACAAAGAGAGAAGTGTCATATAGGGCCTTGCCTCAGTCAAACCCCATGTAAGTGTTCCCACTTTCACAATGGCAATGTCAATGATAAAACCTTAATGGAAAGGAAGGAAATGATGAATGAACAAAATGTTGCAAATCACCACCCTTCAATGGCTTCCTTGAAGGATTGAAGTCATACACATATCTTCAAGAATTTGGATCTTTCTTGATAGATTTGTTTGAATTCTTGAAGACCTACAAAAACGTTACCCTTCATAACACATGGACATGAACATACATGTAGAATTTGACATGATTTTGGATCTTGAATTGTTGCAATAAAATCCGATAATGTTTCTCTTGACAATATTATTTTCTCAATTGTATGCACTAGTCCTAGATATCTCTTGTTACATTTCAAATGATAAAATAGCTAGGTATTTATAGGTGTTTATCTAATTTCCCAAAAAATAGATTCCAAAAGCTGACACTTTATATTGAATTTTAGATGTTAAAATACTGCCAATAAAATTTTTGAATTTGGGTTTCGGCTAAGAATGGGGAGGCAACTGGGCTTTGACCCAAATTTCCAAGACACTCAAATTTGTGGACAATTTAATGATTGAATGAACTTGTTTAATGTTTGTCCGTCTTTAGAAAATAGTAAAAATTGGGCTTTAGAATGCATAAGTTGGAAAAGTAGAAGCTTAACTAGGTCCAATAATTTAGGGGGTCCAAAATATAATTTGAAATTGTTAAGTTATACAATTTTCTACACTACATCTTTTAGCCCCAACATTCCATCTTCATTAACATTGTTAGGGCTTGGGTCATCTCTTTGGCTCTTTCTTTTCCTTGGATTTGGACCCCATATCCTCCTTTTGGGGAGTAAAATAGAGAATTTTTGTCATGTTAGTGTCCTTCTTAGACCCTTTGTTAGTTTCACCATCCTCCTTCATAATGGGATCATCTTTGTTTTGGCCTTTTTCTTTCTAGACGTCTCTATATTTTGTTGGAAATGTCTGACATTTTTTGGTGAAATGATTATAATGTGCCTTACATTTAAGACAAAATAACTTTGGGGTTTCAACTTTGATAGTTTGAGACCATTCCTCCTCCCTTGCCACCAAACAAATTGAATTCGGGATATCTTTGATGGCCAATACAATTATATGAGAATAGATTAGGGATTCACTATCTCTGACAGCTACCTCGACTGCATGCCCTAATGTGTCTCTAATTTTAGTGAAACATCCTCTCGACCAATATTCATATGACAGATTGTATAATCTTAACCAGACTAACCCATCTCTTGGCTTATAATTTAAAGGGTTAAAATTTTGGTGCCACTTTTACAGATGTAGTTATTAAACTCCATTTTTCCAACCATCAACCTTCAAAAGAACTTCTCTCTATTTCTGATTTGAAGACCACTATGAAAAAGCCTTTTGATGGGAAGTTTATGATGGAATCCACATGCCAATTGTTTACCACCCAATACCCAATCTCCTTTTTGGTGAATCTTTTCCCCAAAAAAATGACCAATAATTATAGTATTCTCTAATTCACTTGCATCCTTATTCATAGGATCCGAAACATCAACCCAGATTATGGTGCTATCATTTTTCCCAGCTTCCTTTTTCCCATTGCAACGTTCTTGGTTCATCAGGGCCTTTTATGTTCCCTCAGGACTTCACACATATTTGCTTCTTCGCTGCCCTGCTCTATGAAATTTGAGATTTTATGGCATATTTTTGTTCTATTCTACTTAGGTTCCTCATGTTGGATGTTGTCAAGAAGATGTTATGATGATTTATGAAAATTTATTTAGTAATGTCATTGGCTCAAGTGGGATGGTAATGTTGGTTGGAGTATTATATCTGATTTTAATGCATTCATCCCAAATAAAAGGTGGTCTTAATTTTATTGACCCTAAAACACAAGGAACTTGTTTTGTTGCTAAATAGATTATTAGAGTCGCTAGAGCTAACAAAACATGAAAAATATTACTAAGACAAAGATTTGTTACTATTACTATTAAAGGGAAATGACAAGATACTGATTAGCTAGATAAAATTATCTTTACTCGTAATTTTCAAATTAAAGCCTCTTTTCATATTCTAACTATTTGGAAAGCATGGAGAAAAAAATCAATTTTTAAATTAGATAGAATCACTTTAGCACAAGTTCAGTTTTCCACCTTCTTCCATCTGATAGAACATACACAGTTATTATCTAAAAAATTGATTTTCGATTAAAAGAATATTAAACATTTAAGAAATCCATGGTAATTTTGACGCTACACAATGATCTTCATGACATGGCATTAAAGATTGGTTTGTTTTGAATAACAATTATAAAACTTTCATTATCTTTACGCAATCTCTTGTACCTTCTAATTTAACCATAAAAGTAAGCAGTCCAATTTCTTGCAACTTCTTTAATGATTGGTGTTGGTTATATAGGCACCATTTCTCATCCTTCCCTTTGAAACATGTTTATCTCCATCTTTTTCTGACTTTGAACTTAATCCCTCAGCTCAATATTAAATGGAGTATTATCCTAAATCTAAAATTCCAAGATATTACAAGGTGCTTTACACGGGCACTTGGAAGAGAATTAGATTCTTGCCTATTCAACCAATTAAATGCCCCTCTTGTGAAGCTGACAAAAATATAAAACATTTACTAAGGAGTTGCATTATTGCTTTTATATATATATATGGATTGATGCATAATGTATTTGCCAATTTTGTAAGACATACATTTTACACATTTTCACCTTTGAAAAATTAAATTAGATATACAACTATGTTTAAAAATAATCTTTTCAAATTGCTTCACTATGCTCTCAGTTACAGGGTTTGTCGAAAAACTACCAAAGAGTTGCTTTCCAATTGGATTAAATCAGAAGCATCAATAATCTTCAAACCAATCCTTCCAAGTGGAATGAGAGAAAGATAAAAAATTCTTAAGAGCAGGCAATAAAAGACACTAACAGGCACCCAATGGTTTCCTAATCAACAATCAGCCAGCTAATCTTGTCATGGAGTTACAATCTGCTTTGAAAGCTATTGATGATGGTTGCTCAGTTGTTCTACATATTGCTTCTTTAATGTCAGTGAATTCTGCTCATCCCTTTTTGACTATCTTGTTCTGCCTTCAGCAGAGTTACAGGTCTCACCATGCTGCTAGTACTATTTATGGTTGCAGAGTTTTTGGATTTATGCTAGGCAAACATATTTCTTCATTGATGACAGATCTCTGCTCATCTCCTTATGAGGGCTTTGCAACGTGTATACTGCTGTCACCTTTCTGTAAATTTGCTGCTTACTTTTATATTGTTGTCATTTGACTGTTATCAGACTAGTGTAAACTTTTATATTGCTGTCATCCGACTATTATTAGCATGGTGTAATCTTCTTTCAGCTTCCTGGCAGCACGTCATGTTCTGTTAGTGTATCTTTTGAGAGGTCTGTGTTCTTTGCAGCCTTGTTGCTGCATTTTCTCATTCATTCTCTGCTCTGTTCAATAAAAAAAATAAAATAAAAATAATTGAACGGTTATAATTATGACATCTACAATTGCATGTTTTGTTTTGATAACAGAAATTCTTTCTTAAAACCACTGAAGCTATATTTCACGTTTTGATATTCTGTTTCATTTAGGAGGTGCTAATATGTCTGTAATATTTTTATTTTATCAATGAAATTTTGTAATTTTAATAAAAAATAAGTTAATTTGATTCATTGGTTTTTTGGATATTATATTATTTAGGAGTTTGTTTTGCTATTTAATATAGAAGCATGAGCTTATGTTGATCTATCTTTTCGGCTAAGAGTTAAGGACTGAAGGTTATTCATTCCGTCAAAATTGCTTGAAGCATTGAACATGGCCTCATCCCTTATATCATACCTCTTTAGGTTTGAATCTTGGCGGGCGACTGGATCAAAGAACATACTATCACTCTCATTAATTATATTCAACACGGCTTAATCAAGGAACAAACCATCACTCTTCAATTATACTCAACATGGTCTAATCAAGGAACATACCATCGCTTTCATCAATTATGTTCAACATGACCTAATCAAGGAACACACCATCACCCCATCAATTATGTTGGACACATCTAATCAAAGAACTTACCATCACTTTCATCAATTATGTTCAACATGACTTAATCAAGAAACTCACCATCACTCTCATCAATTGTGTTCGTTATGATCTAATAAAAAAACATACCATCACTCCCATCAATTATGCTCGTCACGATAATAAAAAATATACCATCACCTCATCAATAAAACTCAATAAATTGACTACAAACCTATGAAGAATAAATCTTTATTTTCAACCGCATGTGATGGAACAAGCCAAAACTTACATGCTGTACAAATATGTGGTACTTCACCTTTAAATGATTTAATAGCATTTGTCATGCTTAGCTCTATGAATGCTCCAAAACAATCTGTGACTGTCAAACTGTTCAGCAGCGATGGGATGTTTTTTTTATTGTTATTCAATAATCTGTTTGGGTGAGCATGGAGTCCATGTCTGAACATCTGTAAACTGTCATAAAAAAAAAGGCACTTGTTCCCTCACCTTTTCCATTCTTACCTAACAAGACATACAAACGTACGAGACATCTACCAATTCACATGAGAGCATGTGAAAATACCAAGTGTGCACTGCAATGTTCAGAAGTGACATGTTTCTAGTCTTTTCTGTATAAATTTCTCCTCTTCCGTATGATGTGCATAGCAAGAAATTTTACTCGCAATGACATCTCAAGTGACTACTGACTGCTCTTATCGTTAAAAGATTAACTAAAATTGTTTCTTTCGTAGAAGCATGTAAACGTGAAAGTACATTTAGTTAAGTATTATTTTGTATCGAATTGAAAGGTGGAAAAGCTTAGTTTACAGATTTCAATGGCAGTTTACACGTGCCTTACGACCACTCCTAAATCTCCGACCACAAGTTTTTGCACTTTGTACTACACACATTCGTGATCCCATTTCAATTCCGTTGAGGAACCCTGCGATCCAACACTATTCCGCCTCTTTTTTTTCAACTCCCAATTTTTCACATTCTGCTCGAAATGGCTAGATTATTGTCAAGCGTTCAAGAATATATATATAATGTATATGTGGATTAAAGAATCATAATACTGACTGAATTAACCATGGCAACCATGGCACAGTCTGATCATTTTTTGAACTCAACTTGCACTCTTTTTGTTGTTTTTATAATTTGTATTTAAAGAGTCCAAGATACGATTTGTATTAAAAGAGTTGAAAGATATATAAGTTACTTGTTTATTCTATTTAAATATGATTTATTTTAATAATTAAATATGTTAATAGTAATTTTATATCTGATTCATATTAACAGTGGTGAATATGTGTTATTTTTATTGTCAAAACTGATCTTTAACTACAATGAATTATGTTTGAAAATAATTATATTAGTCTAGAGTTTTTTTGTTTGAAACATGGGTGCAAAAATTGCTACACAATTATATTCAAAAGCACTCTCTATCACTTGTAATTTTGTTAAGAGATAAAATGTTCCTTAATCTTCTCATATTTGAATCACTGTAAAGAATGATGATATTGAAGGTTCACATTCTCTTAGGCAATTAGACCCTTAGTTGGACTAGCTTTACAACTCTAAGTGAGAGAGTTAAAGACAACAAGTAAATGTTAATGGACCTAAAATAATATTGCAAGGAAACAATGAAGAAAATATTCTCCCCTGATCTCTTTAACCTAGATGTTATTTTCAGATTCTAACATGATTTCAAATGAGTGAATGAATGTATTTAATTGCAACAAGCAAGCACATCAATGAGTATAAACATTTGCTAGGTTGAAACTCACAATAAATGCTAGGAGGGAGCTGGTGGGATACTATTTGAATATAAATTTTTAAAATTTAGGGTTCATTTTTTGTAACTAAAAAAGTGACCTAGTTTAAATCTACACTCATGGACTTGATTGAAGGTGAAAAAGAGAGATCTAGGGCTCAAGGCCACTTCTCTAAGGATAAGTGATAATAAGATCAGGATACCAAAATGTTATGAGATAAATTTTTAATGCAAGAATATACCACTTGTAAATTTGTATTACATTTGGGAACCTTTTTTTGGAAAATTACAATGTAGAATAAATAAGAGAAAAATAATAAGCACAAATTTAACATAGTATTTACGTGGAAAACCTAGTAAAATTATACTAGGAAAAAACCACAAGAAAAGATCTTTCATATTCCAACACCTTTAAATCTCAAAACATAAAGGAAAAAGGCATGGGTATATAATTTTCACCATTACATTTTTCTACTACTTTGGAGTGCATGCAAAAAAGAAAGCTCAAAACATAAAGGAAAATGACATGGGTATTCATTTTTTACCATTATATTGTGTTGCCACTTTGATGTGCATACATATTACTAGGTAGAATTGCACATGTCAAAGTATAATAAATAGTTAGCTCATATTAAATTAAATATGTTCACACTCAAAGGATACAAATCTATATAAAATACTAAATATTTCTTCATTTTTTCTTGTAGTGAGCACTCCATTGTAAACTTGCAAAATATAAAAAGAACATTCAATCAATAACATCTAATGTATATTTTAAACTGTTAGTGTGAGAATTAGTTCTACCTATCTATTTTACTTTTACCTAATAGTCCTATTCACACTACATTAAAGATTTTTTATATTTTTGTCTCACCTCAGATAATTTACATATGTCCTCACACTTGTCCCAAGTGTTCTACATGTGTCACACCCCTTGGAAGGTTAGTCAGTTGTATATTCCTACCTTCCTTCTTCCTTGTCTTAAATATGCATGGAGCTCATTGTATATTTATATTCACTTTTATGATAACTTTTGGATTTTCATTGTGCAAGATGAATTGTGATTTTTATTTTGATTTACATTCATTTTATTGTTGCTTTCAAGCATAGTATCAAAGGAAGATTAAATTTTCCTTCTCAATTTATATTGAATCCCACTCTTATCTCGATTATTAGTGCATCATAGTGTCAAGTGAACATCACTATTGAGTCTAGAAGGCACAAGAAAGCTAGAACTGCCTATTATTTTATCATTTTTTCATACAAACATTTTTTTGGGAGGGGTAATGTACCCACACCATACATAATTATATACAATCTTACTTATATAGAATAAGTTATTTTTTTTGCAAAGGGGCAATCTATTGAGAACCACCCTCTATAAGATCTTTATTTCTTACAAATAGTGGCTGATATGGAATAAATTTATGAGAGGGGTGTTTAATATGTGTTTGCTTTTTGTTTCTTTTGGTTCATGGTTTTTTGGAGTGCTCTCTAGTTTTCCACCATTAATTTTTTTACCATCTCTTAATTTTTGTAACATCTACATTTAATAGATTTGTAGTCTAGCTTAGGATTTTGGAGTTTGATTTGAAGGTTTTGGGCACTACCACTCAATTTTTGTTTGTAGCAAGGTTTACATCATTATATCCTTTACATCATTGGGATTTCACCTATGTTTTCATCACAACCACCAACCTTTATGTTTTAGACTTTTCGTTTATGTCATAACAATTATGGTACTACGGTTATGCCACCCAAAGTTCACACCAACTTGCATCACACACATAGGTAGCTTTTGTCACTAACATCTCATGTCTTTTGCACCACCTAAAAGTTCTTTGAACTACTATTGTTGCTCCAACATACAATAAATTTGAATCCTAAACTATTGCAAGACGCAAATTTTAAACTATTATAAAACACTGAATTTTAAACTATTACAAAACCCCAACCTACAAACTTGTTGATGTGAACTTCAAAAGTATAATGCAAGTTTGTAGAACTCTAAAATGTTGTGGGTGTTTGGAATCGAATGCAAGCTTGCAGGAATCCAAAACATTACAAGTTTCTAGACTTTGACACAACTTTGTAGGACTCTAAAATGTTATAGACTTTCATACTCTAATGCAACTTTGTAGGACTCTAAACTACTATGGACTTATATAATCGAAAGAAACTATGCAGAACTATGGGCTTATATAATCTTTTGCAACTTTGTACACATTAGGAATTTCAGATTCCTTCTAGACTCCATCACAACTTTATAGGAATTAATACTTTTATACTTTACAACATCTCAACATAAATTTAGTCTTTCAAACTTTTTTTGTGCCATCATAATGCCACCAAGACCTATGTAATATCTTAAAGGGATTATTTTAATTTTTCATATAACTTGGGAAACTAAAGTTAGTTTTTTTACTTCTTATAGGCACTAAAAAGATCTTTTCAAGTACTTCATCATTAGGCAATTAAAATTTTCTCATATTATTATAATTTTTGGGATAAATCCAAACTTCAATTTTACACCTTTTTCAACATTTATTTTTCTAAAATGGCATATCTTTTGCTCTTAATATCAAAATTTAGAAAACCCTTCTTTTAATTTATCAAGAAACAAGTAATGTAATAACACATGTAGTTTTTTCCTTGAATAACCTCTTTTTTTTTGAAAATTTATAAAATTGTTGTGTTATAAACGATCAATTTAAACTTCCAAAATACAAAAACTATACTCAAAACGTTTTTTGTGGTGGGCACATATTTTATTGCATTATTTATATTTGTGGAGGTTTAATTTTTTAATTTTCTTTTTGAGGTTGTAAGGCATGAATCAACTATGTCTTCTTGTGGTTACCTCATGACATAAACTAAAATTGCCCCTTTTTAGACACTTTAAGAACTCTACAATAGCACATTTGTTTATAAACACACTAAGATAAAATTCCAAATTTTATTTTTTCTCGTTGGGGAGAATTTTCCCCATCATGTCATGCATTTTTTTATACTCACACTATTTTATAAATTTTCATGAGGGGTTGTGTGTGCGCCTTAAGTTTTTTATCACAACTCTATCCAATGAGTGACCCACAGTCACAATAATGAATAATTCAACATTCTAGCCTCATACGTGTGTGCCTTATTTTTTCACACTTTTTATTTGCTTGTACATCACATTGGACCTAATGTTACTACTACATTTCTTTGCATATTTTTTATGTCAAGTTTTAGTTTCTCTACCAATACCCCTCCCTTGTCAATATTATGGTGGGTATCATCACATGGTTACACTAATTCTTCCTTGGTTTTAGTTGAGTAATGGAGGAAACCTTCTACCTTTTTAGTTGATTAGTATTTGTGAGACTATAGTACTTATGTAGAGCACCATATGCACACTCATGTAGTGTTTTTGTGTCTCCTCAACAATAAATCTACATTTTCAACTTTGTATGTTATTTTTGTTTTTGTGACATATGTGCATATATAGTTGAGTAGTGCACTTGAGATCACTTTTATAGACTTGTTTTGTGCCTCTCTTATATCCTCATCTACCTTTATTGGAGGATTCATTTTTTTTTGAAGGAAAACTAGTTGTTCTTGAATAGAGTCTATAGATTCTACATCCTTCTTAAGTTCTTCATGTGTCTCTTTTAGAGATGAATTTTGAGGAGTTTTAATCCTTCTCTTTCTCTCTTTTGGAGAGGATTTTTTCCATTGGATTTTCTCCTTTTATATATTTAATGAGATATTTTATTGTACAAATGAGTAATTTATTAGGACTGGCCATCCAAACCCATTTATTTGTATTTATCTTTCTCCCTAAGTATCACTTAAGGGAGGGTATTAGTGTGGAAAAAATAGTTGTATTTATCTAGTTTAATTTTACCTAGTAGACCTATTCACACTACGCTTATGCTCACTTAGAGGATTTTTATATTTTTGTCTCATCTCATAGAGACTTTACACTTGTCTCACCCTTTTCCTAAGTGTTCCACGTGTCACACAATTTATAGGTTTATTTAATTTTCTACTCCTACCCTTTTTCTTCCTTCGTGTCTTACATATATAAGGAGATTATTGCATATTTTTATTGAATTTTATAATAGTTTTTAATTGTGCAAGTTCATTTGTGGAAATTATTATATTTTTCATTCATTTTATTGTTGCTCCAACAAAATTAGGCAAGTTAAAGATAAATTACTTGAAAAAGAACTATCCTCCAAAAAATAAAAGTAAAGAAAAGAAAGGTAAGAGATTCTACCTAATATAGAAAGTGGCAAATCTCTTACATAAAAAAAGGTTCTAACAACATAAATGGATTGATAAAATCTTCCCTAAACATGGAAATGATTATGAGAATATCATTTTATAATATAAGAATGGAACATTAGTGGAATACCTCTCCTCGTCCAATTAGCTTCATAGAAAGGATGTAAGGAATTTGGTGAGTGGAGAAAAATGTAATCATAATAAGACACATACACATGGTCAAATATGACACCATATAAACATGTGAGGAAATAAACAAAATATAATGAAAATTCATATAGTGAGGGAAAAGGAAAGATGATTGTTGGCATTTTATGCTACTCTTTGATGACCCATCATTGATAACCGATCTAAGAGATCTCACATGGGTCACCTTGCATAAGTCTCCCTTGAAAGCCCAAAAATTGGCTAAGTGTTATGTTTTCAGACCTTCGAGTTGTCGCTTGCTTGTTTCCTTGCATCCCTCTTCTATAACATTGATCTCCTTCTTCTTCTCCCTTTCCTTCCATTTCTCCCTTTGGAATTTCAAGTTTCTCCCATCAGGCTTAACCCTTTTCCTCTACCTCCTATCCTTCCTTCTAGAAATTTACTAAGTATTGATCTTTTGGGGGCCAGATTTGACCTTATCCTTTACCTCTTACCTTTGTTATGGTAAGATGTAAGCTCTCCATCCAACCCCTGACCCCCAATATGTTCCCTAGAAAATTGACCAATTGTTCGCTTTTCAAAGTTCGGGGATCGACCATTCCCTTTAGCTCTTACCTTTGTTAAGGTAAGAGGTAAGACCTTCTGTTAACCCCCGATGTGCTTTTGGAAAAAATATTAAGAACTTTTTTTAGACATCAGGGATCAGTCTTCCCTATTACCGTTCATTGTTTCTTGGTAAGCGGTAAGTCATAAGGCATCCTCCCGATACCCGAAGCCCGAATTCCTTCTTCCTCCATCTTCTTCCTTCATAATTTCATTTTCCTTCTCTAAGCCTTAGGTCTCCCTCCTGAGGTCTATTTCTGCAAAAAGACTAAGTGTTGGTTTGTCGGGGATCATACATCAGGCTTTCAAAGAAGTTAGCGGACTTGGCTGCCTTCCAAGTCTAATACCTCATTTTTACTTTCTTTTCTCATTTTTCTTGCATATCATCCTAATGATGGATCATGGAGTATGATCTAGAATGTTGATATTAAAAAATTACATAGTTTCAATCTAAAAAAAACTACACTTGATGATCATGGATTGTGGAAACTTTATGTTGTTAATTAACACTCTTCATGGGAGAGATTTGTTCTTCAAATCCAAGCAGTTAGAGATTCTAAAAATCAAGCTTTCTAAGAAGTTAGCAAAAAAATTTGCCTTCCAAGTTTGCTACCTCATTGTTACACTCTTTTCCCTTTCTACTTGCATATAATCATGATGATGTATCATGGAGTATGATCCGAAACATTAATATAATTTTTTTACCTAGTTTCAATCTAGAAACAACTAGCACTGGATACTATGGACTTCCAAAATCTAAAGAAACTATGTAGAACTATAGGCTTATAGAATCTTTTACAACTTTGTAGACATTAGGAATTTCATATTCCTTCTAGATTCCATCATAACTTTATAGGCATTAATAATTTTATACTTTGTGGCACCTCAACATAAATTTAGACTTTAAAACTTTGTTTGTGCCACCATAATGCCACTAATACCTATGCAATACTCTTAAATGGTTTTTTTTTAAATCACAAAACTTGGGCATTTGAAGTTAGTTTTTTAACTTCTTATACGCACTAAAAATATATTTTCAAGTAATTCATCTATAGGCAATTTAAATTTTCTCATATTAAATATAATATTTGGGATTTACCTCCAAACTTCATTTTAACACTCTTGGATTCCTATTTTCAGAGGTGACCTTCTACTTTCATTTGATCAACATTCTTTAGACTATTGGTTCCTATGCATTTATATCTTCAAGTTCCAAATGTTTGCCTTTGTTTCAATCTAATTTGAGTAGTGTTGTTGGGGAACTCATGTATATTCTTGTCTTCTTGATCATAATTATCATCTATTTTAGAGGTGGTTATTCATTTCAACACTATAAGCAATCATCATTCGACATTAGTCTACAACTTCTTTGTGTTTGTGTGATGTTCTTCATGTTTCTCTTTTTAGGACATTATTTTGGTTGGAGGCTTCTTAGTCCTTCACATTGGTTTGGATGATTTTCAATCCTTCATTCACCTTTATCTCTTTTTGGAGAGGAGTATTTCCCATGTGTTTTTCTCCTTTTCTCCAGTTGTGATAGATTAGATTGTCTGAACATGGGTACCTCATCAGGCCTTGTTTGTTGGGACTATCATGAGTTCACTTTTTATGGTTTTGAGCTACTTCCTAAGTTCATTTTAAGGGGGTGTTAGAGTAATCATGCATTGGCTATTAATTAATTTTTAATTGATTATTAGTCTAATTCATTTCATGCACTTAAGCTAAACTTAGGAGTGATTTTTTGTGCTAACTCAAGTGAGATATTATTAGATAATTCTAGCTCATCACATGTGATGTTGACACATTTCATGATATAATCCCTTTATCATTTAGGGTCTCTCCTATATAACACTCAACCCTCATTGTATTATCTTAACCTTTGAGAACTCTTGATCTCCTTGAATATTCTTTAGGTTCATACTATAGCTTTTTCTTGTTGATGATATAGTATATTATTGTTTGCAGATCTCTTGCGTGGAAGGTGTCTTTGTTCATTGTTTGATCTTATGTCTTGTGTTATTCACAATTCTAACAATATATTCCTACTTGTATATATTATATATTCCTAAGGATAAGAACTTGTTACATGCTTTTAACTCTAACATAAATATTAGTTAATACACTAATACCTCTTAATTAGGATGAAGGGGTATGTTCCTACATAGTTTAGCTTATTGAAAGGATGGAATTTTGGGTGCTCTTCTTTAT
Source organism: Sequoiadendron giganteum (assembly GCA_007115665.2). Lineage (NCBI taxonomy): Eukaryota > Viridiplantae > Streptophyta > Pinopsida > Cupressales > Cupressaceae > Sequoiadendron > Sequoiadendron giganteum. Next base: position 53,588,497 of record VCHN02000014.1, read on the forward strand.
GGTAAGGATATAGAACAACAAAAATCCAACACTCTCATTCAAGAACAAACCCTAGAGATCTCATCCTCAAGTGTGCAAAGGAGAAAGAGATCTTGCAATAGGGTTGTTCTAGGGACTGATTGTAAAATAATGAGGGTTTCACCACCAAGCTAGGGCTTGGAAAGATAAATTCAATGAAAATAAAAATGCTTAAACCTAATATGATGAAATATTTCACTAAATGATCTAAAAATGCATGAAAAATAGAATAACAAGTTATAAGATGAAAGGTGTGCACCTGGAAATTTGAAGATGATAGGATGGAGCTCTGAAATGCTGAAAATAGTGACTTTAATGTTGACTAGGACTCATACGCTAGGCTGGGTGAATTAGTCCCAGATTTGGGTTTCTATATAGGAGCAAGAACTTGGCAAATGGGTATTTGAATCTACAAAATCCTAAAAATTGACCTAAATTGGGACTCAAATGCCAAAACTAGCGTATCAATCCAGTTAGGGATTTTAAGAGTTTTAAAGTCTAAATCTGGTCTTCAAGGTCTGCTTTGCACTTCCTAATTGATTTTGACAACTTTCTCCAAACTTTCTCTTTAATATGCCTTCAACCTAAACCTACAAATCATACACAAACCCTACCAATAAGAGGTTTCAAACATGTATGAATTGGCTCCAATGAATGTAGATTTTGACTCTTTCTTGAATTAGATATATCTTGAATGAAATGCTTGCTTGAATCATAAAATCCTACATCACAATTGTTAGCTCCAAAACAAACATGATACATGAAGATTTTGACATGATGCTTGATGCTTGAATGATGCTCTAAAATGCTAGATAATCTGCCCTTGAATGCTCTTGTAAACACTTGAATTCTCTTGTGAACTCAAATTTACTATAAGGATGCTCATTCAACTTGCTAGGTGTAAAATGAGTGAAAGAAACTTGTATTTATACTTAATTATGCAAAAAATCTCAAAATTACAACACTACAAGCCAACATTAGATATAGGAGGAGAAAATATCGCCAAGAATTTGAATTAGTTTTCAGTTTGGGCCACATGGGACTCATACACCCAAGGTGGCATATGAGTCCCATTAGGCATAACTTATGGGACCAAATTCAAAATCACTTAGAAAGGTGTAAAATCAGGATCGAGACGCAAAACCCTAGGTGAGACTCATATGCCCAAGGTGGTGTATGAGTCCCAAACCACCAAATTTGGGCCACACAACCACCTAAATTATGATTGGATGATTTGTGTCGGGATCATCCTCAAAAATACGCATTAAATGAGGCTTGTGGATGCAAAATAAGGCCAATTAAAGCATAAAGAAGCCTAATTATTAATGACAACCCTAAAAATGTGTGAAAGTGTGTTACAAAACTTTACAACACTCTAAATAAGGTAGGATTAGGTTTATTTAGTTCACAACATCCCAAGATGTAATGTGAGCATGTTAAACACATTACAACACTAAGTCAAGGCATCATTAAGCTCAATTTTATAAGGAGGGCCCAAACAAGTGTGAAAATTTCACCGATGACATTTTTTGACACTATATTTAGCCCCCACTTTAGTGAGAGGATGAAATTGCTCCAAAATCACACTAAAGTAGACAAACACACATCAAGAGGGGTCCAAATGCACCAATCACGGTAATATATGATGGAAATGATCAAGAGGGGTGATCAAGCCCCTAGGATCAAGATCCCATGACAAACCAACATAGGCACAAAAGAACACACATGAAAATGATATAAAGAGCATCATAAAGGCATAAGCATACACTGGCAAAGATGAAAAGAAAAGAAAAATAAAAAGGAGTGGATCAAGCTTCGACCATTTAACCATTGTTAGGTGGATCAAATCTAGGCGGTTTGTCCAAAAAATTCATGCTCACTCTGAGGCAATGAAACTTTAGGTTGTTTGTTGGGTGGGGATCCTTAAGAGGTGAGACACATACACACACGATCAGTATGGGCTCACACTCATGTGCGAGTGGCTATGGGAAAGTCATGCCTCGGTTGGGCTTCTTGACAAACCATACCAAAGTTATACATCCTGATAACTTTGATAAGGCAGCACCGAAAAAATGACATTCGAGCTTCATGAGGCAAGGAAAACTTCATATGCTTGGAGCTCATGAACAAACAATGAACTTTGAGCTTCATGAGGCAAGAAAAACTTCATATGCTTGGAACTCATGAACAAACAAGATGGCTCTATGGGCATGCAAAGTGTGTTATACAAGGTGGCCATATAATTGAACATTGTGCCTAATGTCTCCAAGTGAGGACCAATCAAAGAATAGAAGATTCACAAGTTAGGGAATGCAATGTGTCACATCAATCCACTAAGAGGAATATAATATGCTAAGATAGATTATGCTGTTGAGGAACATCACACCCAATTTTGACCACAAAGCGAAAAAATGCATCACATGAAATAAGAAGACTACACCATGAAACATGAAAAATAAAAATGCAAAAGAATAATGCTAATGTATGCCCCCACTTTAAATAAATTTCTAATCACCGTACTGTACTAAATTACTTTAAAGTGGCAAATGATAAATGAAAAAAATAAAGTAGACATGAGAGCTAACTTGGAAATCCCTATGCCAAGTCATATGTTTCCAAATAAAGCTACTTCATGAAAAAGAAAAGAGAAAGGGGGATTGCCCCGAAAATAAAAACACAAAACATGTAAGAGATCTATAGATTTGAGGTCAGTATGTTCTTGCTACAATATATTTAGAGAAATTATAACTATCATCATTCCCTAAATACTCATAGAACTGGAAGAATGGCACAAAGAGAGTGAAAACAAAGAAAATAAAAACCTTTTGGGTCAACATGGAAGAGACATGAATGTCTCGACACCTTGCATCATCCCCAAAAGGCAAACACAAGACAAGGGAATGAAGAAAAGTAAAGGAAAATATTTTGGGTCAACATGGAAGAGACATGAATGTCTCGACGCCTTGCATCATCCCCATAAGAAAAACACAAGACAAAGAAAAGATAAAGGATAAAAAAAGACTTTTGGGTCAACATGGAAGAGACATGAATGTATTGATGCCTTACGTCATCCCCAAAAGGAAAACATAAGACAAATGAAAAAGATAAAAGGAAAATAAAAAAGATGTGCGACATAGAGAAGAATGAAGGTACAAATAGAGGAATGCCACAAGGAGAGAGAGAGAGAACATCAAACATAACACCACGAGGGATCACATCATGCACATGCATTCACACAAAAGACAATAAAAATAAATAACAAAAAAGACTACTTAGGTACATGCAAATCAACCTAAAGCAATTCATCTGCATCCCAATCATGTTCATTATATGCTGAAGGTGGAAAAATAGCTAACAAAACAATATCAAGTGTCGAACTTGGGTCATTACCAAGTTCACCATTCTTCTTAGGAGAACTATCTTTTAAGCTCATGGAAGAGGAGAGCCATGTATTCAATTCAATATGAACCTCCTCATCAATTTTAGCAATCTCCTCATCATCATCTAGATTAATCACAATAGCAGGTCGAATGATAATGTCCAAGGAAGGGTTTAACTCTTGTTGCATTATAGGATCTTTTTGTTTTGTGGAGGGGGTAGACTCATCATGCATTGCTTCAATCGAGTTTTGGAATTTGATTTTCTTTTTTTATTTCTTTATTTAACCTATGAGCAAGGGCATGACGTCTACACCTACACTCTCTACCACCTCGGTTTCATTTAGTTTTTTTTTTAAGTTGTGATTGTGTAGGAGTGGTTTGATCAATCATAGGTTTCTTTTCTTCCCCAAGGGGAGGAACAAAAGGAATCATGGAAGTTTTTTCGCCCACTTTCTCTTTGAATTTGTGAACTTGTTTTATTCTAGGAGGCGTGACGAGATTGTTTTTGTTATCTCTTGGTCTTTTACAGGAAGGAGGTGAAGATTATGTCTTAGGTTGGTCTTGGTTACTTGGAATGTCTTTAACTTCAATCATGGTTTCATCAAAGATGGTTGGCTCAGTGTTGGGTGGTGACATGTTTTAGAGGGATATTTTTGTTATTTTATTTTCCTTGAACTTTTGATAGGATTTGAAAAAGGAGTCTTCTCACGGTTTGATAGGTCCTATAGGCTTGGGCCAAGAGAAATCTAATGAAAATTTTCCATAGGAGGACAAAGGGTTGAAGCCACTATGATGGACGATAAAGATTTCATTGTCAAAGGGAAACTTTAAGCATTTATGTAGAACTGAAGGGACTAAATTCATGGAGCAAAGCCATGGGTAGCCTAGCTTCACACGAAACTGGTCCGACTATGGGATGATAGAGAGTAAGATTTCTAATGTTTTTGGTCCTATTTGCAAAGGTATGGTGATCAATCCAATTGTAGGGCAAGTGAAACCATCATGCAACTTGATCCATGCTTTTTTTTTTATCATATATATCTTGATAGAGTTCATGCAGAAGTAATAATTCTCTAGTGATCACATTCTCTTCACAGATGGGATCTTTTAATATCACATTAGTGGGCTTATCATAGATATGACTGACTATGTAAAGAGGACCATCAGTTTCATGTTCAAGTATATTTTTAGAGGAGAAAGCAATGTCTTGAGAGGATTTTCAGTTCGACCCTTACGATATTGATTTTTGACCAATGAAACCAAACGATCGATAGCATTTTGTTCTTGTTGACCAGTATCTATAGGACTTTGTTGAATTATATATATGTTCTCATCATCCATGTCAACATTCATCACATCAGTCTTTGTAGTTTCAATAGCTTTGACAAATGAAGTATTATGTTTCGGCATGGGGTTGGTAAAGATTTGAAAATTATAGTTAGGAGGGGAAATAGACTTATTTCCTTGATAATTAATACCTCTAATTGAAAGTCAACCGAAATTAATGAGGTCTTGTACCAGATGTTTAAGACACTTACAATGTTCTGTATCGTGTCCATTTTGTCGGTAGTAATGGAAATAAGCATTTGATCTAAATTTTGGAGGTAGAGGCTTATTAGGATCGGGTGTCTTGACGAGAGGCAAGGTAATCACTTTTTGTTCCAAAAGTTGAGTCATTGTCTTATGAAGGGTATTAGGTAAGGGAGTGAATTGCATTTTTGGGTCCCCATAGGTAAAGGGTATCATTGCTTTAACAACATCTACTTGGGTATTGGTATTTTGAACTTTGGGTTGAGAGGGATTGAGTTGAAAGAAGACGTTATTCTATTTTTTGAAAGGTTGGTAATTGTTTTGGTTTGTGGATTCAAACTTCTCAACTTAGATAGAAGTGGACTTTGCATCACGACTACTAACTGAGTTTTGATAATCACAAAGGGTAGTACACAAGTGCATGAAGGAGGGGAATTTCATCATGGTAAGCTTTTCTTGTATCTTGCTTTGCAAATTTTCTCTGAAAATTATTTTGAAGGTGAGGGTCGGGAACCTAGACATCAATTTCGGAATAAAGTGATTGATAGTGCGAAATAAAGTTAGTAATCTTTTCTTCTTCTTTTTGCTTGCATCTCATCAAATCAGCCAAGGTCACTTTAGGAGTCGTATGCGCTTGGAAATGGATTATAAATTCCTCAACAAGTTCATTGAATGAACGAGTTGAGTTGTTTGGTAACAAAGAGAACCATTCCAAGGAAGTATGTTTTAAGGACCTAGGAAAAAGATTAGCCAAGATTTTATCATCAAGGAAAAATTCACTGCACAAGGCAGTATAGGCGGAAACATGGTTAGAAGGATCTCCCTTCCTCCCATATTTCTCAAATCTGGGCACCTCTACACCTTGTGGCATTGGTTTTTGCAATATCTCCAAGGACAAGGGGTTTCTTTTGACATAATGTGTAGGTGGGCCATTTTGGTTTTGATCGATGGTGGAAACTTTCTTTCGAGGGGATGAAACGGTTTGAAAAAAATTATTTATGAGAGGGTCATTGCTTGTATTATGAGATGGAGGTGAGAAAGGTGAAGGGGTGTATGTGTTCAAGGGGAAAGTGAATGGAATTCTTATAGGTGGTAAGGTGGTAGGAGATATGACATGCAACGCCACAAAGGTACTAGGGATGCTAGCGGAAATACCCAAGGAAGGAATCACATTACTAGTTGGTTGCATTGTTGTTGTGACTTGAGGGTTGGTATAGGTAGGAATATAGGCAATTGTTGTGGGAGGAGGAATTTGAATTCCTCCTTGAGTTGTGACATTGTTCAAAGCTAATGGAGAACTAGTGGTTGAGGTAAGACATTTCCCAAGAATCTAAACTATGTTATGCGCAAGCTCTATTCCACCTTCACTTAAAATCAAGTGATGAAAGTTATATATAAGAGGGATAGCAGTGGTTGAAATGTTGTGATTTTTCACTTGATGTTGTAGGTTTGCTAAGTCCTCATGAATTTGAATAATGTTTTCTCATGAAACACTAGCAACCATTGTTTCAACATGTGTCACACTACTCGAAGGCAAAGAGTTGTTAACAGTATGGTCCATACCTAGTGTACTAGTGTCAATACTAGGAGTGCAAGAGCTAGATGACCCAAGATCCATAATGGTTGTGCTATCGTGAGATGACATGATTCTCGAATTTCATCTCACTATAGTATTAGCAATAGGACACCAAATACTCATGCAAGGGCTACTAAATGCAAATGCAATATAAGCTAAGAACAATGAAATGATTATAAAAAAAATTCTATAAACTAAAATAGAAAGCTATAAACAACAAACAAAAGCTTAGAAACAATGAATTCAATGTTGGAAAATGCAATGCAGAATCTATACTGGGACTAAATCACCTAGAGGGGCCTATGAGTCCCAGTGAGATTTTTTTTCAAAGTTTCCATAAAATTTCAATTATTTTTATTCTTTTTATGTTGTATGATGTGTAAAATAAATGCAAATGTAGATTTTTTTTATGTTTTTCAATGATTTGAGATTAAAAAAAAAATGCAACCTATATGCACTTTCACTAATGCAAAATTAGAAACCCTAGAATTCCAATTAACTAATACAAACCCTAATGTAATGTTAATGCAAGCAAGATCTAGGATAATGATGCACTCCAAATTAGAATAATGATGTTCTAAATGCAGGTTCACCAAAATGAAAGGAAGGAATTTTGGGTGCTCTTCTCTATGGTAGGGAGATAGAACAACAAAAATCCAACACTCTCATTCAAGAACAAATCCTAGAGATATCAACCTCAAGTGTGTAAAGGATAAATAGATCTTTTAATAGGGTTGTTTGAGGGACTGATTGTAAACTGAGGGGCTCACCACCAAGCTAGGGCTTGGAAAGATAAATTAAATGCAAATCAAAATGCTTAACCCTAATATGATGAAATATTTCACTAAATGACCTAAAAATGCATGAAAAACAAAATAAGAATTTGTAAGTTGAAATGTGTGCACCTCAAAATCTGAAGATGACTCGATGGGGCTCTTAAATGCTAAAATAGTGACTTTAATGCGATATTTTGGAAATTAAATGGCTTAGATCCATACAAAGCTACAACTAAGATGAACTATAGTACTAATACAAAACCTAACATTATTCTCCACTTTTAGTTCAACCCTCAAAATCCAAACATACTAATCACACACAAAATTTATATAGTAGAATGATAATTTATGCAGCATAAGAAAAAATTCAACTACCATTAAGTATTGTTGGGTTGGGTGAATTAGTTCCAAATCTAGGTTTCTATACAAGAATAGGAATCTGGAAAATGGGTGTCTAAATCTGCAAAATCCTAAAAATTGACCTAAAATGGGACTCATACGCTAGAACTAGCGTATCAATCCAGTTATCAAGGTTTGGTGAATCAATCCCAAATCTAGGTTTCTATACAGGAATAGGAATCTGGAAAATGGGTATCTGAATCTGCAAAATCCTAAAAATTGACCAAAATTGGAACTCATACGCTAGAAATGGTGTATCAGTCCAATTAGGGTTTTCGGGAGTTTCAAAGTCTTAATCTAGTCTTGAAGGTCTGCTAAGCACTTCTTGATTGATTTTCGGATCCGAAACCTCAATTTGTAACCTGTAGAAGTCTTCCAAGTATCTCCAATGCAAGGTGACAACTTTCTCCAAACTTGCTCTTCAATGTGCCTTCAACCTAAACCAATAAATCACACACAAAACCTAGCAATAAGAGGCTACAAACATGTATGAAGTGGCTCCAATGGACGTAGATCTTGACTCTTTCTTGAATAGGATAGATCTTGAATGAAATTGTATCTTGAATCATAAAACCCTACATCATAATTGTTAGCTCGAAAATAAACATGATGCATGAAGACTTTGACATGATGTTTGATGCTTCAATGATGCTCTAAAATGCTTGAAAATATACCCTTGAATACCCTTGAATGCACTTGTAAAAACTTGAATGCTCTTTTGAACTCAAATTTTCTATAAGGATGCTCATTCAACTTGCTGATGTAAAATGAGTGAAAGACTTGTATTTATACTTAATTATGCAAAAATTCCTGAAATTACAAAACTACAAGCCGACATTAGATCTAGGAGGATAAAATCCTCTCATTCAACTTGCTGATGTAAAATGAGTGAAAGACTTGTATTTATACTTAATTATGCAAAAATTCCTGAAATTACAAAACTACAAGCCGACATTAGATCTAGGAGGATAAAATGCTTAATAATATACCCTTGAATGCACTTGTAAAAACTTGAATGCTCTTTTGAACTCAATTTTTCTATAAGGATGCTCCTTCAACTTGCTGATGCAAAATGATTGAAAGACTTGTATTTATACTTAATTATGCAAAAATTCCTGAAATTACAAAACTACAAGCCGACATTAGATCTAGGAGGATAAAATCCAACCAAGAATTTGAATTAATTTTTATTTTGGGCCACACGAGATTCATATGCCCAAGGCGACGTATGAGTCCTATTATCTCCAAAATTGTGCCCCTACTAAGTTGTAAAACTTAGTACTTTGGTGTAACATTGGAACATTCCTAGGCCTGTGGGTTGCCTAAACTTGGAATGGACCTTTAGAGAAGGTTGGCTCCTAAGGTACTCACCTAAACTACTCTATTGACTTGCAGAGGAAAGGGCAAACAAATTAACATAAAATGGAACTAAAAAACTTAAGGTGATGCACCAAAACACTAATTAAGAAACATGTAACACAACTTGCACACATAGTTTCAATTGATGACAAAACTTGACATACACAAATCAATTATATATGTTTCTTGCATAAATATTTCATAAGAAGGTTTTAATGCTTATACTCCTAGAAGAAAAAACACTTTTCACAACTATAAAACATCTACATTTCAACACAACCTACAACCTGCAACATACATATCATTCTGCAAAAGGTGCTACAATGAGACATAACCACAAGGAATTAGATAATTTCACAAGTAGTTGCATCAATCAAACAAATTCACACAATTAAACAAAACATTGAGAAGGTAAAATTCTTATCTGCATTGATCTCCAAGGTATAAACTGGTATACATGTCAAAATGAGTTACAAAATACTCAGTCTTCTTCTCCCAGGGACTTAAAAATTCACAAAGTAGACCAAAGAGCATAATCAGAACTAACTTCATAAATGAAAGTTGAAGTTACTATATTCTTTTCCAATGAACTCCACCAAAATAGGAACTAGAAACTTCTTGGTCGCTTATAACCAAAAATCCTAGAAAATAGCCCCCAAACTCCCTCAAAAATGACTCCAAAGTGAAGAAAAATCCAAGTCTTGACCTTACCCATCATAAAAGCCCCTAAAAATTCCCCTAGATAGTTTAAGCTGCCAACAAAAGGGTTTCAATGAGGATTTTCATGGAGATCTTCATGGTGCCATCACCATTACTTGTCTCCGGAGGTTATTTGACATAGAAGACAAGTGGGTTTCTCATATGTAAGTCTTTTTTTGCAGAAGCAATGCTGTCTTTTTTATTTCCTGTGAATACAAATCTCATTTTGAGCTCTACTATGCAAAAATAATGATGATGCTTTGTTTTTGTGTGCTTCTCATACTCGATGCTTCTATTCCGAAGAAAATATGAAGCTTATGTTTCTTATGCAACCTCTATTAACTTGATGGCTTCTGTTCATGAAGTTCGTGACATCTTTGCATTTTTCTTTTGGGTTTATCCTAAACCCGTGGCTTAAAATCTCCATTCCTTGCATTTTCTGGTTCTCCTGTTTCTCATGGCCATGGCTTCACATATTAGAGGTATCGATTGTTTTGTAGGTATATCTAGGGATTCCATTATTTTGTTGTTTACACCTTCTACAAGAAATCAAAAACTCGAATGAGAATTAAAATGTCAATAGTTGTCTCGGCCAATCCCATAAATGTATTCATGATGCTCTCTCAGTGACTCCCTCACTGGCTCATGACAACACTTGTGCATGTGATTATTTTATGTCTCTCCACTTTTAGGAATGAAGTGCTACTACAAGTTTCTCAATGGTTTAAGTAAACTCATGAAAATTATTATATATCTATGATCAATGTTACCTCTATTTTCCCTTGATTTGCAATCATTATTGATTCAACACCATATGTCTTTTGTGCACTACAATCTTTCAATTTTTCATGATATAATAAGTTTTTTACACTATTTAGCTCACTATTTTGGTACTTGAAACTTTGCCTTAGTAACACTAACCATTTTGATGGTCTTGAATGCCTTATGCTCATCCCTCACATTGTAGACTATCTTTTAAGACAATATTCAGTCCCTTCACTATCGCCAAGGCCATCAATGTCACAAATACTTGGAAATGCTAAGATGTGATTTATCCACATGAAATATCCCTTACAGTCAAAGAAAATAGTTCCTTCATTATTTACTATCCTTAAACTCCTAAATAAACATATAAAATGTCACAACCTCAAGTGATTATCATGAAATGACTATAAAATTACTTTACTATCATTTATTCCATATTGAGTATGTGGATTATCATTGTTATGAATTTCATATATGAGAGTATTCGATCCTCTTGTCATTGCACTCCGCCCCTTCCAATAACTTTGAAATCACAAAATATTTTATGTATGCTATGTTTTGGTCATGATTATGTATGCATTCAAGAGTACATTGTATGAATAAAAAAGAAAAACTTTACTGCACCTTATCGTTTAACATTGTTCTGTGATGTCACCACTAGCCTTTGTACTTGGATTTGAATATGGGAAGCTATCCCTATGGTACTATATATTCACTATTTTTTGTCCTCATGCATATTGTGAACCCCAATCCTTTACCTACACAAACATGAGAAATAAACACAATATTAGATCAAATGAAAGTGAGAATCAAGATTCCCTATGAAATCGATTTAAATTGCAAAGAGTAAGAAATAAGATGAAGAAGACAAACAAATATGAACAAAAGCTATTAAATATTATTCAATGCAAATCAAACTCTTGATCCCATAGGGGAATTGGTGCCAATTGTGTGTAGAAATTGGCCCTTTCCCAAGTCCTTTGTAAGCTTTGATGATTTGATGGAGATTGTAGCTCCTTGATGAGATTTTGGCATAACATAGCTATGAAACCATAAAAATAATGAAAACTTGCTATTAAATAGACAAAATTAGCTCTCAATGTGAAGAGAGTAACTTTGCTCAAATTGTGGATGAACTAAAGTATAGTAGACTTGCTTGGATTTGTGGATGAAGAATGAGAGGAAGAGTCTCTCATTTATAGATTTCCAAATTGGAAGAGAAAGAAACATTAAGCAATGTGGGATCATTCAACATCCAATGGCGAAGTGCCACTTGTCAAGATGTGAACGGGTTAAGGTTGTGCACATTTTGATCAAAGTGCCAAAAAATGATATTAGGTGGAATTTTAAATTGAGGAAATGACATGTGAGAGGGAAAAAAGAAATATATAAATGCCACTTGGTTCAATGCACAAGGACATATAAGGGGATTGAATGCTTTGTTGGAAGGAAAAATCCACTTGGATTTGAATTAAAATTTGAAGGAATATTCCTCCCTTATTCCATGTTGAGAGAAAATAGGCAATTTAATAAATCAAAGGAATTGATTTATTGTGCAAGTTGCATTCTCTAGAGAATGTGACATATTTTAGGATTAAATTAATCAAAGATTAATTAATTTAATGAGGATTTAGAAGATGTGACAATTTAGACTTAAATTTATGAGTTAATTTAAATCAAATTGAGAGGAAGGGTTTAATTAAATAAATGTTTTGATTTATTTAACTAAAGGGGTAATGTTAGATTAAATAAAATAAGGTTTTAATTTATTCAATTTAATAAGAGAACTTTAGATTTTTAATTAAATAAAGTGAATTATTTAATTAAACATAGATACAGGGTTAATTAAATTAAATTGATTAGTTTAATCAATATGAAATAATGAGTTAATCAAATAAATAATGAATTATTTAATTAAGGGATGAAAAGTGATGATAATTCGAGAGTATGATTTAGGACAAAATGATGTTAGTAATCAGGATCAAGTGTGTTGGTCAATTTTCCATGTCTACATGTACAAATGATCTTTTCATAGTTTATCATTCACAGTTAGAGTGAAGCATGATCACTTATTCCTTCAATGTCCTCTATGACATGACTATTCGTCTTCTTATCATGTTCCACTTTGGGAAAATATATTCCCATTCATGATAGTGAGGAAAACTTTACTACCATGGATGATGAGATACACATTCCAAGTTGATGAATATGACTCTTTTACACTTCTCACCCCTTTTCAAAATAGAGGGCAACATGTTGGGCTCAACCCTTGTGGGAGCCCATTTCACTCCACATTCTATAATATCAAATAAAAATAATCCAACAATGAGAATTTCACCTATACCTGCATAATGAAAAAACATGCTAGGTAAAAACAATGAAACTCAACATATGATGGATGTTGATGATAACCTTTTGTTGTTCTAGACATATGTGCTAATGAAACTATTTCAATGCCTTATGAGAGTAATCTATATGTATGTTGATGTATGTGAAGTTAATAGTGATTCCGAGCTCTAACACAACCTTTCTACACTCTTGCAGGAATTCTAGAGCAATGGAGCAACCTTCTGGAGGACTCAGGAGCTAAAACAAAGATGCACCCATTCGACCTTGGGATTCATCATTCAGGCAATGACGGATCCCTATTCCCTTCATACGATTTTATTCTCCTTCTTCAAATGTATAGTATATTCCTTATATTGCATTGAAAGAGTTAATCCCACAACTTGTGTGGGACACTATACATTTGTAATTATCAATAAAAGAGTTTTTAAAGCAAGACCTTTTTATTTTCATTTCTTCTTGTAAGCATTTCATAATGATCTGTAATTCACTTTATAATACTTTAGGGCATATAAACATAACCTAGCATAATGAATGTATACCTTTTATCTTTTATTTGCAAACACAAACTCAACTCTACCTGATTGAGTTGGAAGAAAAATCAAGTAACAAGTCCCATTAGGTATAATGTATGGGACCAAATTAAAAAATGCTTAGAAAGGTGTAAAATTAATATCAAGACCCAAAACCCTAGGTGGGACTCATACGCCCAAGGTGGTGTATGAGTCCCAAACCACAAAATGGCCACATAACCTAGAAACACCTAAATTATGATTGTATGTTGATTTGTGTCAGGATCATCCTTGAAAAGATGCATTAAATGAGGCTTGTGGATGTAAAATAAGGCCAATTAAAACATAAAGAAGCCTAATTATTAATGAAAACCCTAGAAATGTGTGAAAGTGTGTTACAACACTTTAGAACACTCTAAATAAGACAGGATTAGGTTTATGTAGTTCACAAAGGCCCAACACTTAATGTGAGTGCGTTAAAAACATTACAACATTAAGTCTAGGCATCATTAAGCTTAATTTTATAAGGAGGGCCCAAACAAATGTGAAAATGTCATCGATGACATTTTTCAACACTACATTTATAAATAAGGAAGATAAATCTCTCCCATATCATACAATTTGAATTCATATATTATTATTTGATTATTGGAGGTCACTCCATCAAAGTGGTTTGTTATATTTCTAATTTTTGCACATACTTCCAAGAAATATCATAACATTTTACAAACTTTTAGATTGTAACGAGACTTTGCAGAAGTTTCTGAGTGAATTGGATCTATGTTTTTGTTGTGAACACCCAGAATACTAAGAGGGGGGGGCGGGGTTGAATCAATATTCTACTAAACCATTTAATTGCTAGCCATTCAATAATTAAAATATATCTAGTTACAACTGTAACAAAAACATGAAAGGAATCATAACATCATATGACACATGAACACTGGGATTTTTATGGGGAAAACCAAAAATGGGAAAAACCACGATGAGGATTAGCTCACAATATATTATAACCAGTCATAAGATATTATAGGGCACACTGCCAAGACACACTATCCTTGAAAGGCTCACAACCTAAAATGATAACAAAAGAGTGTGGCTCACTGCCAAAAGAATGAACTGACGAAATACACCTATGTGTTGTGTTTAGTTCCAATTAAGCTCTGGAAAACAAAATCCTGCATCGATTTGTAGATTCACAAAAAATACATAAAATTCACACAATATCACATGGTCATACATTACTGCTTATTAATTTTCGCATGTCACACACTACTGCTTTACAAAAAAAATTTATATATATGTGTGAACAAGAGAAATACACTAAACTAAAAATGTAAAAATGAAGTAGAATGCAAGAAAATTATAAAACACCTAACACCTCAAATGATTAGTCTAGTTGGATTCAAAACAAAAAAAAATATGAAACTAAAAAGAACAATTATACCATGTCTTGAATCGATCCTTTGGTTGGCCCTTGATGTCGCTTTGATGTGTGCTCCTTGGATTGATAACTTGCAATAATGGTGGTAGATGGATGATAAATGGAGGTGGGTGTATGCAATAATGGATTCTAGGAAGAAAATGTAGAAAATATGATGGCGACAATAAATGGCTTAATATGGTTCAAAAAGATTGAGAGCACAAGTTTGGTATGCATGCATTCACTAACTCAATTAATGAGAAGAGGGGGTTATTTATAGAAAAAAATGAATTCTATAGAGAATTCAACAATCAAGATTGAGCCACCATGGCCAAGATGGAGGGCTATGATGAGTTGATGACTCACAAGCCCTCACATGTTTCCATGTGGTGGGTGAAGTGTCCAAAGGACAAGGTGAGATGGCAAGGGTACAAGTGACATGGAAAAGGCCATGTGGTCCCAAGGTACTTAGATGAGAGAGGATCTCCACAAAAAGTAATCCTTTTTACCCAAGTGGGGCTGAAAATGACAAGTGAGGAATTTTAAAAAGTCCACCCTTGTCACCATGGGGATTGGAGATGGCCTTCGAGGAATAAAAGTGAATTTTTAATTCACTTTTTGGAAGAGACCAAAGGGTAAAACAAGATTCCCCTAAAAGGGGTCTTTGTCCTATGGGTATGATGTGACATATGAGATGTCATGGGAAAGACAAATGCATGGGAGGGATAAGTGTGAATTTTTAATTCACATGGGGAAGAGGTCAACCCGAAAAGGTAAGTACCAAGAAGGTTGACTTAAGGACATGCTAGAAAGAGTAAGTGATTAGGATTAGGATTGTGCAAACAGGTGATTAGGCTAATTAATGATGATTATAGGCAAGTGGCTAGATATGAAAGATGTGGCATTAATCCTAATTAAGCATATGCATATATTAATGAATAATTAATTAAATTATTCCATCTTAGTGAAAGGGTTATGGAGGATGGGACAAGGAGAGAGAAATAATGAATTAAAAATTGAAAAGGATAATTGACTAAATTAATTGATTTATTTAATTTAGAGAGGAAATGGTAAAGGATAAAGTATTTAATTAAATATTTTTGGGAACCTTAAGGAAAGAGGATAATATTAATTAAATGTTTCATTTAACTAATATAGATGGATTAGACAAGTAAATGATGGGATTATGACCATATGGAGGTGGTCAAATTTAGGTGTCTACATTTTGCCCCTCTTTGAGATGGTGCTACAGAGTAGCATCACTTCAAAGAAAATTAAAACATAGCACCTAGAAGAAGATGGTTAGATTAATTAAGATGCCCCAATCATTCGAGGAGTGACTAGGAAGAAAGATGATGGGAGTGAAGATGAAGATTATGGATTAGGATTCCCCCTCGAGAGGACATGCGGGTTCAAGAGAACATGGGTGTTCGCTCAAAATGGATGAGATGATGCAAGGGGAGATGGGGAAGATGATGCAAAGTGTTGAATGAGAGAGTATGATGATATGAAGAGATAAAGGGAAGCACAAATGGATTCCAAGAAAAAAATGATGTTGCCCCTGTCAAGCTACAAGCCAGGATGGACTGATGGTCGATGGAGTGTTGTTGATAAGGAAAAACACAAGGATATTGGGAATGATACATCCCGTTGATGATGATGATGATGATGATAGTGTTTTTGATGAAGGAACAACACAAAAGGATAGGTTAAGACACATATCGATGAGGGTGTTGTTGATCAAGGAAGGATACAAAAGGATAGTGAAAGACACATCCCAATGAGAGTGTTATTGATGAGGGAAGGATACATCTCGCTGATGATGATGGATGAGGATGGTTGGTTCAAGGATTTTAGCAAGGCTACGAACAAGACCAAAGATGTGATTAGATTATTTGTGCTAGATCGAATGGATTAGGATTGGAAGAAGATATGAGATGGTGAAAATGAATGAAGATGATGGAGGTAAAGATGCAATGCAATGCAAGTTGCCATTTTTGGAGCATTGATTTTTTCTATAGCATAAGACACCAGGTACCATGGTATGGAGAACCAAGGTGGATTAGTGTCTAATGCATACACAAACACAACAAACAAGAAGGATATCCAAACACTCCAAAGTCATGATGACTTTGATCGAGCCAGGTATTGGGATAACCAAAAGCACAAGAGGATGCCCCAGCGTAACACAAGACCTCAAGGGTCTTGGTGGGTACTACGTAAGATAACCAGGAAGACAACAAACAAAATAAAAATCAAGATATGCCCCTATGTTAACTAGTGAAAACAAACTATAATATGATAGATCATGATGGCCTTGACAAGTGATGATAGGGAGCTCAAATGATAAACAAAATATCAAAAGCATCACCATAGTGCAATCAATTTTAAAACGTCCTTTGCCATATGATCAAGATGATGGATGAGGTTGATGCGGTCTGTTAGGAAGGATGCATCTTGTTGAGACCAAAGATGGAGGATAGATTAAAAGTTTGATAATGACGTGGGATATTTGAAAACCAATTAAACCTCATGATACAAATAGATTCCATTTTTGAGGTACCAGCGAGATAAGGACATACCTTGATGACAAGACACAAGATATGAGACTCAGCCTAAAGACCTTGGGGCTCGAGGTTTGATCAATGATCAACCTTTCCTACATGAAAGCGCAGAGCCTTTGTAGTTTAGGAAAATACCGTGGATAAAAGTGGAAAGAGGACAATGGAGACCTCGATGGATGCCAAATATCACACGGAAAAATTCCCTGGGGGTGGGCGAAATGATTTAGCCTTTCCTACTTGAAAGCACAGGGGCAACGTAGTTTGATACAAGGCCAAAGATAGATGATGGAAGAGGATCAGATAGACAAAAGACAAAGCCCCAGGGATAGATCAAATGATCAACCTTGCCCACGTGAAAGATTAGGGGCAACGCATTTTGACAAGGAGGGACAAACAAAGATGATAGACAAAAGAAAAGCCCCGAGGGTGAATCAAATGATCGGAATTGCCTACGTGAAAGCGCAGGGGTAGTGTAGTTTGACACAAGGCCAAAGACAAATGATGGGAGATGACAAGACAAACAAAAGATAGAACCCCAAGTGTGGATCAAATAATCAACCTTGCCTACATGAAAGCACAGGGGAAACGTAGTTCAACACAAGGCCAAAGACAAACGATGAAATATGACAAGATAGATACAAGACAGAACCCTAGGAGTGGATCAAATGACCGACCTTCCCTACATGAAAGCGTAGGGGCAACGTAGTTCTCCACAAGGACAATGACAAACAACAGATAAGGGATGATGATATGACCATGATAAATGGATAATAGGATGGATCTGATATGATGAGCTAGGATAGGCTGTGCGGATGGGATGGTTGAGATGTCCAAAATATGGGGTACGTGAAGCTCAGGGATGGGATAGTTATTCATAGAATCAAAAGAGGAAGGGGGGAGAGGAAACGATGGGTAGAGCATGATGAAAAGTGATAGGATATGAGACAAATGTGAGGAATAGATTGAAGTGATGAGTGATTTTGAAGGACATTGGATTGTGTGGGAGTAGCCTATAGCTAGATACCAATGACAAGGGATTATGAGATGGAAGGATAAAGATGGGGAGATAGGAAGATGCTAGGATAGATGGATAAGGATTTGGAAAGATGACATGGAGTACTGGGTAGATAAATGGATGGGGAGATAATGATGAAAGTATGGAAAAGGACTAGTGGATGGGTAGAGAGGAAGATAAGGATGGGGAGATGGAAGGGATTTTTTGAATGGATGGATGGATGATGTCACCAAGGACTAAGACACAAAGAAGGAGATGCCCCCACTCTAGATGTGTCATGTGTGATGAGGCAAGAGGGATGCTAGATAGAAAGATGGGTGAATAAGGGAGTGAGACAAACATGGATAGGAGATATAGATAAGGAAGGGAGATGGATGTTGGCATGATGGATGGATGATGAAGGTAGATGGATGTATATAATATGCATGGATCAAAAAAGTAAATGGGGAGGATAAGGAATATGATAGTGTATGGATGAGGGTGATATATGCCAAGAGGTGTCCAAAGCATGCATATATGTTGGCCCCCATCTAGGTCAAGATCACAAGGAAGATGGAGGAATTCGGTACATATGGGATATGATGGGTAAGATGTGGAAGATAGGCCAATGTAGGGGATGGAGGAAAGGAATGCGTAAGTGGATGTTGCCCTAAATCGTGAAAGTAGACTAGAGGGGGGATTTACGCATGACGCTTGTTTACCAAGTTTTTATCATGGTACTTATCCAAGGCGCTTGTTTGAAAAATTTTCACCATTAGACAAATTATTTTCTCTTTACTTTTTTCTTTTTTCTTTGTTTTTTCGCTTTTTTCATTTTTTTTTTTAAAATTTTGACTTTTTTAATTTTTTCGGACTTTTTGGGCTAGGACATGGGTAAAGATGGATAGGGATAGGGATGAATGGATAAATGGATTCAAAATAAATGTGATAATGGGATAGATGAAGGATTCAAGCATCAAGTTCCATATGAGGTAAAGAAGAGCCCATGTGTAAAGCGACTATTTAGATGTTGGTACAACCTTATGAGAATGGATGGATTAAAGGTATTTGATGAGGTATATATGTGGGATGATGGATGGGATGCTAGAAAGTGTATGGATGGAATGATGGAATGGATGTGTGATGGGGGAAGGTGTTCAGGACCAACATTGGAAAATGTGGTGGATGTGAAATGATATGAGGATGAATGGATGGAGAGTGTGGAGATAATGGAGGAGTTGGAATAGTGAAGTTTGGGACATAAGGAACCAAAAAACATTTAGGATATGGAGGATGTGAATGATTAGATTTGGGATTAGAAACTTTGGATTTCTTTATGGATTTTTAATTTAAAGGCATGGCATCTTTTTTCTCGGGAATCCACATGGTTTTGATTTTTTCTTTGGTGGGCCTTTGTGGCCATTTGGATTGATTTGAGTTTTGGATTTGATTTTTCTTTTCTGAAACATGTCTTTTGAGGGAGACATGAGGAGCTTTAGATTCATGTGGACACTTAGATTTATATATTTTTTCTTTGGAATCCAAAGTGCTTGTAGTAGCAATGGAATGGATATGGGGAGATGGATGATGTGATGGCATGATAGAGGTAGGCTTTTGATGATGGTGTGTGGATGGAGGATGTGAGATAGCATGCATGGAGGAGTGCCTTTGCCAATCCTGATTAGGAGTTATGAACTTAGGATTCGTGTGATGTTTGTGAGGGATAGGTGGTGGATGGAAGAGATTTGTATAGGGAGGATGTATTATGGTGGATGGAGGTATATAAGGGCCCAAAATAGATGTAGTAGATGGAGGATGAGCGATGGTGGATGGAGGGACATAAGGACCCAAAATGGACTTAGAGGATGAAGGAGGATGATGGACAGTTATTTTGTGGTAATATTATGGGGGAGGAGGGATGGCGAAAAAGGATTTGGTAGAGCGATGAGAATTACCTCTTGTTCCTTTGGAAGAGGCTCACTTAGGATGTATGGAGGTTGTACCAACAATTTTAGATTGTGAGTTTTAGGAGATATATCCAAGACCATGCACACCTGTATGTTCTTTGACCTGAATGGCCTCTAACATACCTTGCTCATGAAGGCCTAAACCTTTTCCTTGATATTTCATATTCATTAGTAGGTGGAGGAGGAAGGGTGGTGCATATACTTTGTTTTTCTTCTACAAAAATACCACCATGGATTAGTGTAATGTTACCGAGGTGATATAAAAGTGGAGTTGGGATGGTAGGGCTAGGTGGTGATGGAGGATCACGCGATGGAGGTGAGGGGATAAAAGCATCTTGATTTGGATTAGGTGGTATGACATGATGTAAATTTATGGCAGTGGGTGATAAGGGCTCATGAGATGGGGTGATTGGAGCTTGAGTGTAAAGGGGATCAGGGGATGGAGCAGATGAGCTAGTGTGATCTTGAGATGGGATGGAAAGGATGGAATTATCTTGATTGGGAGGAAGGGAATCGTGAGATGGGATGGATAGGGGACTATGATCTTGGGATGGAGTGGATGGGATGGTAGGAGATGGATTTGGAGGATGTGATATGCTAGTATGCTATGGATCAAACTCTTGGCATGGATCATCTTGTTCGAGAGGCATGACAAGGGAGGAGTGTTGGAGGGACTTGTCACTTGGGGGAGATGGAAGAATGGATGATTCATGAAGTTCATTGGATTGGATTTCAGTGATACAAGGACTAGGAGGAGTGGATTGGATGTTTCCAACGGATTGGGTGGATCTAGTAATAGAAGATGGGGATTCAATGGATTGAATGGGTGTGATAGACTCAACTATTTGGATGGTGTTAGGAATAGTAATGGTAGTGATGGGTGTAGGACAGAGGATGGCCTCATCACTACTGACTACACATGATAGAGTGAGAGGGCATGGTGTCTCTTCTATCACGAGTCTTTCAGCGATATTTGGAAGGGATGTAGCAGTAGGTGAGGTGATGGGAATGGATGGAGGATTAGGGGTGGTTGGAGGACTAGGATTAGGGATTGGTGGATTAGGGATAGATGAGTGTATGGGATTGGATGGAAGACTAGTAGGCGGAGGACTAGGAGTAGGGATTGGTGGATTAGGATAAGATTAATGAATGAGACTAGATGGAGGACTAAGAGTGGTTGGAGGACTAGGGTTATGGATTGGAGGATTAGGTGAGTGGATGGGTGGATTAGGATTAGGATTAGAGGAATGAATGGGACTAGATGGAAGATTAGGAGTGGTTGGAGGACTCGGTGGGTTATGATTATATGGGGGGATAAGATATAATGTGATGAAAGGGGGAGTGATGTAGGAGGATGCAAATACTAGATTAGGTTGGGAAGATTGGGATGGTGGGTAATAGTAGGGAGATGTGGATGATGGATTAGGACAAGAGGACATTGGTGGAAGATTTGCGTAGGAGGACATGAATTGATGATTATGATGGAAGGATGTGGAATTAAGGTATGAATATTGGGATGTAGGTTTGTGATAGGAAGGTGTGGATGTTGGATTAGAATAGGAAGATTAATGTGGTGGACCACCATAGGAAGACATGTATGGTGGGTTGGCATAGAAGGATAGGGATGATGGATTAGGATAAGAAGATTGAGGTGGTGGATTAGGATAAGAGGAATATTGGGATGGGGGATTGTGATAGGAAGGTGTGGGTATTGGATTAGGATGGGAAGATTGGGATGTGGGATTAAGGTAGAGATATTGGGATTGTTGATGATGATAAGGATAGGTGGATGTGGATGGTGGATTATTATAGGAGGATGTGGATGTTGGATATGATAGAAGTGGAGAGGAAGGACATGATGAATATGTTGATGGTGAGGATGTTGGATATCCCTTGTCAAGAGTAGCATAAAGATTGTTATTAGATGCGGATGAAGGCATGGTGGGATAGTTCAGAGGAGTAGTTGGATTTTGGGGGGCAATTGGAGAGAGCTTGCTAGAAATTATAGTGTTAAGGGGATCTATATAAAACTATTTGTGATAAAAAATAATTTCAATATCGTTATCAACGTAGTTAGGATTCCCCTTGACTACTATT